>OY783194.1:7205743-7550743 GCA_963678675.1 Xiphydria camelus
AGAGAAACGCTCGAGATACAGTCGCACTTCCATTCGTCTCCCGTTCAGTGCAAAAGTACCGTATGTCCGCATCTGTACTGGCCAGTTTGAAAGTTACCTTCGGATAGGCTTGGTCGGTAATCGAGACATTTATACCGTAATTATAATTATTTTCGTAATTTCCATTATTCACAAATTGACATCAACACTAACTGCCGACTCCACTTCTACCGTATTAAATGACTCGAGTGCCGACCAAGCCTATCCGAAGGTAACTTTCAAACTGGCCAGTACCTACAGAGACGGACATACGGTATGTGAAAGTAGCCGGTAAGTAGCGTATTCCGTTTACCACGGCAGCTCAGCGGTCGGCGAGTAACGGAGGATTTACCATTTGAATTCTGAGATTGGGCGTGCAGCGCCACTCGGTGTTGAGGCATGGCGTGGCTAGTCAGCTGTTCTGCTCGTGAGTGTTGTTCAAGAAACTTTAAAAATGTATATAAAATAAAGGACACGTCCTAGATAGTTACTTCAAGCATCAATTTTGTAGAGAATTTTGCGCTCTACAAGAAGGTAATTTTTTGAATATATGATATATTCGATTATATATATTTGAATGTATATAAACTGAACGATGCTACGCCCAAGTCGGTAAGAGCGAAATCTCGCAACGTTTTTGTTAAATAAACAACTCCGCGGTCACCTACAAAAATATACCTCCTCGGAATATTGATCGCGAGATTTTTTCCTTTCGATTGGTCCATAAATCATCGACAGGGGATTAAAGTCCAGATGCACATATAAATTGGATCTAGAATGACTGGACTATTAATATTGCGACAAACTTCAAGGACGGGTTTCTTCGATGAAAATAAGAAAAAAGTTCCTATGAACATGGGTCCGGAAACGCTAAGCTTCGGAGAAACACGGTGTTCATTTTTATACAAATTTACTGTACTAATAATAGGAAGTATATTTTTGCAAAGCTTCCATTTTATTTATTTTTTGTAATAGGGTCTTCTTAAGAGTATTAAATATCATTTCAGAAGAAGGGATGCGTCATTGCGTTAAAATTTTTTTTTTTTCATAAGGCATTTAAGGTTGTTGGTCCGTAACTGGTCATTTCGACATATTTTTCTAAAATTTTTATGGTAGACAGTTCAAAAAATTAACTACAAAATGAGCGAAACCCGACGACGATTGACCGCCTCAAACTTTAGTTATACATTTTTGAAAATAATTAAATTTACATGTGTTTAGATTGGACTTCATCTATTTTAATTTTTTTTAAATCAACGGCTCTACATTTTTCAATGAAATGAACATATAGCGTAAAAAAGTATCAATGAATACAGCAAAAAAAATGAAAATAATTGACCGTTTGGTTATCGAGAAATAATTAGTGAAAGTTCATTTATTTTGCTCAATGGCCGGGACGACTGATTTGAGAGCGCCAACTTGGCAACAGAACACAGAGCACAGCCTAAACGAGGTAAGGGAGCAGACGAAGAGGTTGAATAGAACCCGAGAGAGACAGACTGTGCGCGGCTGCCACGGTCGCCACCATCCGGCGTTACTTGGATGCGTACGTATTCGTGTATTGTACTTTTGGGTGTGCGTGAATAGAACGAGACTGTACCTCACCAAAACTTTTTACTTCAACTCGGACCTTTTACTGAGCGTAACGCTAACCCACAGCGTCCAAAATTTTTACGTGTATTCTCTCGGGCCAACAACCTTAATAATGCAATTCCGAAACTCAGCGTTACCGGACCCATGTTCATAGGAACTTTTTTCTTATTTTCATCCAAGGAACCCATCCTTGAAGTTTGTCGCAATATTAAAGAATCACTCGGTATATTGCATGTCCCGGGAGAATTCGAGCAAGTGCCGATACCTATGGCCGATAACTTAAAATTTGACTTCGGCAGTGTTTGTCGACGGTCGAGTCTTTGATAGGTAGTTAGAATTGGCTTAAGAAGAATGCGCTGTGTATGCTGCGTGAGAGCGAAAAGTGTCAAACGTCTGATTTCCCGATAGCTGTCAATTCGGGAGATCGAAGTGTTTCGTCTGTTATTCAATACTTCGATCTCCCGAATTGAAAGCTATCGGGAAATCAGACATTCGACACTTTTCGCTCTCACGCAGCACACACAGCACACTCTTCTCAAGCCAACTCTAACTATCAAAGACTCGACCGTCGGCAAACACTGCCGAAGTCAAATTTCAAGTTCTCGGCCGTAGGTATCAGCACTTGCTCTGCTTTATATTATAGGAAGGTTAGCTATCTAGGGTTAAATATCTCGAAAACTATTGAGAAGTCATGAGACATACTGCGAAAAAAATTTAAAGAATTTCAAGACGAAACGATTGGTTTTTATCTCATTTTGTTACGATGAATAGTTCTCGAGATATCGCATTTTGTATATAAATACGTGCCGTGTAGCGCCCGCGCGCTCTTGTAATCAAATGCCTCTAACTTCACTAAAAATTAATATTTCTCGATGATTTTTGTTTTGTTTTAAAGGTAATGAAATATTGCAATCATCAGAAACAAAAACTCGGACACTCGTAAAGAAAAGTGGACAACAAAGATGACTTTCTCGGCCCGTCTACTGTACTAGAAGGCGTGCAAGCCAACTGTTTACAATCATGTGACGTCACGGCGCGGTGTGCCGCTCATAACGCGGCGTTTCACTGGGGAGGCGTGGCCATGCTACTTTTAAAGTAATGTTTTTGGGGTAGAAGTTTTTTCTATCAAGTTTTTACTATTGGTACTGTGTTTTGAATAACTTTAACTATTATGTCTGCTGTGTTTCATGCATAATAAAATTGTATGCAAATTCCCTATTGCACTTTGTCATCAGCGAAAAAACGGTGGTAACATTGAACAGTTATTAAACACCTATATTTCAATTTTCTTTTTTTTTGTTTCGGATAAAATTTATGTTTAGTTTATACCATAAAATCATAATGTGCAATAAAAAGTGCGAGTTTTTCATTAAAAAAAATTGTTTTACCCTATTTACAATCGATTTCAACGTCATCTACGGAGGTAATTAAAAAAAGTTTCAGACAAAATTATTTCATTTTAGCATAGAATCCTAATATGCAATGAAAACTGGGGGTTCCTATTTTAAAAAAAAATGTTCTCCAAATTCACCAATTGCAGCGCCATCTGTGACGAAACTGATACAGTCAGCTTGTGGCCCCCTTTGTATTCAACAAATTTTATATAAAACACTTTTCCTAGGATGTATATTTCTCGAGATATTCTGCTGGAAATATTAACCCGTAACGGTCACTTGGGGTACAGTGTACCCCCGACAACTTTGTAGTTATTTTTAATTCAGAAGGACTTTTCGAAATGAGACAAACAGCGCCATCTGTTGTTATTTGACTCCTCCAAAAAAAATACCTCTTTTGTACATTATTTTGCATGTATAAATGTACCACTTCTATTTTACGAGATTGACCGAAATTCGTACATTTTCAATCTTCATTATAAATATACTTTTTTCACAGTTCATTAAATCTCTGTTTTTTTATTTAAAGTATATTGTTTTCTGAATAAAACGCAAAAAAAAATTTCACCGATATTGCAAAAATTAGAATTTCTACGAACTTTTTTGTAAATAAAAGTAAATTTTGTCATTTTTTTTTTCTTATTGATCTTTGACTATTTTAAAACCATACAAAACCAAAATTAACTATTGGATCACTTAGAGGGGACATTAAATTAAAGTTTAGAACAAGATTCAAGTCAATGCATAAGATAGAACACAAATAAAATCAATTTTTCTGCGTGGGGTACACTGTACCCCGTGTGACCGTTAAACATTTTTTCCGACGTGTGACCGTTACGGGTTAAAATGGGACACCCTGTATATATTAGGTGTACAACTTTGCTTCTGTCGTTTTTCCGAAATTTGAGGCTTTATTGTAAAAAACTGGTTGTACATTTATGATTGAAAGTATTGTCCATCGCTGGCCACTTCTTGACTCTGACAAGAGTCTTCATCAAGTAATGTCTCCAATACGGCATCTTCGAAAACCTTCTCTCTTCCACCGCTATGCTGATCTTCGACGTAAAAAATCATACACGACACGTTCTTTCACTAATAGCGGCCTCACTATAAATATTTGAAAGCATTCGATGAGCCTCAGCCGCAGATTTCTTCATATTGAAGCAGAAAATTAAAACCTCCCACACACAAATGACGAGAATTTGGCTTGTAAACTGACATTTTCAATCGAGAATAACTTTATGATGCAGACATAAATCGACTAATGTTTCTATGGGATTATATTGACAGATCCCCCAGTTTATCCCATGACGTCTATGATTTATTTATTTTGACCACTACTTACCGCTAAAGCCATCTATAGGAAAACGGCGGAAGCGAAGTTGTACACCTAATATATTTATATTGTATATGCTACATTTTTTTTCAGTATTTTCATCTACACCAATGTTTAGACAATTCAATGTAAACTTCGTATACTTAACATGGGCTCTTATTGTGTGCACGAAAAATTGTAATCTTTTGTCGCTAAAACAAAATAAAAAATTTAGAGAAAAATTGAAAAAACTAATCCAACGCTCAATTATATTTTTAGAATATCTCACATATGAAGTATAGGATTGTTTTACTACATCGTTTATTATTAATAATGATTAGAACAAATGGATGTGATCATTTTTCACAGTGAAAGGCTAATGTAGGGAAGAAAATTGGTAGCATATCGAGATATGCACGCATACAGAATTCTTCATAAAGCCTTGTATAGCCTTGTACGCACTGCGCGTTCCAGTGTACGCTTCGCACACAAGTATATTTCCCTTTGATGTGCGTCAAATATCGACTGGCCGCGGGTCGTTTCGACAAAGGGAAGTGTACGTGTGTGCGAAGGCTCGCGTACACTGGAACGCGCAGTGCTTATAAGGCTTAATGTGTGTATGAAGGCTCGGGTGCACTGGAACGCGCAGTCCGTACAATGCAGCCTAGCCTAGCCCAGTAACTTTAGAGTTTCACTTCTCAAAAATTCGCAGCAAGCAGGATTTTTGCATACACCTTCATTGAAGCATTATACATAACGTGTAAAAATTCCCCATCGATATCGTGTACGCTTCAAGTTATACGGGGGTCAAAGGTCAAAAAATTGGTTTTTCGTTATTATCTCGCTTGCGATTGGTCGGATGATAATTTTTGTAGTTGCAAAAGTTGTAGATAAAAAAATACTCTATAAGAAAGGTTTTTACATTTTTCACGTAGGAGTTACCGTTTTCACGTTATACGCCGCACAAAGAGTCAACGTGATGAAATAGTGCTACAATAGCAGATGAGTCATAAAGCGTCAAAGTCAACAACCTCGAGGCGCAGTAGGGATCATCTGTCACGTATTATAAAGCAAGTATTCCGTCGCACGATAGACGGAATTCTGAAGGTCGGCTCGTTCTTTTTCATGGCATCGATTATAAATTAATTTAACTTAACTTTCATTAAGTAATAATCAGGTCAAACATCCCCAAGAATAGCTACACGTCTGCTTATTACCTAATGAAAGTTAAGTTAAATTAATTTTAAACTACTACAGGCAACAGAAGTATTATCTTAAGAATCGATTATAAATACCTCGCCGACCTGGAGTTAATCTCGCCATCGGCAAAGGAGTACAATTTGACGAACGTAGGTCGCGAATATCATGGTCCCGCAGTTGTCCCGGAAAGATTAATTACCTAACGATGTTCGGAAAAGTCCGTCTTTTGCAGAACCTCATTAATCTATTCCGTTATAATTCGAACGTTAATTCAGCCTTGTAAGGAGGAGAAATGACGAATTCAATAGATGACTAATCGGCTCCTCGATCCTTTCCCAACTTTCACCAGACTCGCGGTAGAGCATGGGCACCCTTTGCCCTCGTTACTGTCCAGGGTCAGCCTATCATAAATTCAGCCTTTTTTTTATGTACGCCCGCATGTCCTTGAACCGCGCCACGGAACGTTGACACATCTGTGTGTCTCTCGGAAGACTTTCTCACTTTCCTCTCCTTTTGCGGAATGGAAAAAACCACTCTTGCCGAAACGTACCCCCGCCTTGCGAGCCGCGTCTCTTTATCAGTCTCTTCGAAATCGGTAACTCGTATCTACACATCCTTTTTTTGAGCTCGAGTCTCCGTCGAAGTCTTGACCTGAGATATTCAGCAGTGCAGATCGAATCGGCGATCACTCTCACCTTTGTTTAGGATTCTGAATCCGTACTTCCATGTAATCATTTCGCTCCTCAAATATATGATTCCTTTGTAACTCTCTAACCGGATCGATCCTTCCTTAAGTTACATCCTTCCTTCATATCAGTCACAACAGCAATTTATAGGCGACGTCGGACGTTTTGTTTCAGGTGTGCTTAGTGTAGAACAATCATTCGAATGGCGAATGATTGCTTTATTTGTGGTAAATCCCTTTCGGTCGGCGTTACCATGGTTGTTGAGCATGGTTTACAAACTGTGAAAAATGCTAGTATCGACAGAAATGATGGACACTTTGAATATTTAAATACTCGAAAGAATAGCATTGCGGAATTCAAAAGACAGCAAGATGAAGCCAAGGCTAGTATATCACAGAGATCTCCACGGAAAGTACGTGTAAGTACTTTTGATTTTAAGAAATTATGCTTTTTTTGCGGGGAAAAAGCTAATGAGCAAATTGAGAAAAGAAAAAGGCAAGAGCTAAGGAGAAATATAAAGCAAGTAAGCACAATTTCTATGAAGGACTCAGTTATTAAAATAGCAGAAGATCATGACAGTTACGGAAGAACTGTCAAAAATCGAATTCATTTTGAACATGATTTAGTTGCCGCTGAGGCTAGATATCACGATATTGGGAAACTCACGTAAAAAAAACGCGCCTTACATTCTACCTCGAAGGTGGTGGGGAAACGAATGTATGACTATGGAAGCACTATTTCATCACGTTGACTCTTTGTACGGCGTATATTATGGAAACGGTAACTCCTACGTGGAAAATGTAAACAACCTTTTTTATAGAGTATTTTTTTATCTACAACTTTTGTAACCACAAAAATTATCGTCCGACCAATCGCAAGAGAGATAATAACGAAAAACCAATTTTTTGACCTTTGATTCCCGTATAACTTTTGAAGCGTATACGATATCTATGGGGACTTTTTACACGTTATTTATAATGCTTAAATGAAGGTGTATGCAAAAATCCAGCTTGCTGCGAATTTTTGATAAGTAACCCCCTATTTTCCGCCTTAAGTTACTGGGCTAGTTACAAGGCTTAAGAGCGCGCTTGCTATGGTTATCTTTCATAGACTATACGCTGAGTCTTTTATGCTGCCAACCATTAGAAATTGAACCATGTTGCCAAGTTTCTTTGAAAAGACCCGGTAATTATTAAATTATTTACAAATGCAACTTTTTAGCGTTACCTACAGCTTTTATTTTTTAAATATTTTTTAAACTAACTTAGAATATATTATATAAAAGATTCAGTAATTTACACCAATTTGCTTGTGTTTTTGAAATATAAAAATTGGTTTATGATATTGGTAATTCTCGACTATCCCTACATTAAAATACGGGACTTAATATCTCGCGTCTCTCACCCTCTCAAGGATCCTAGTAAACCTCCTTAATTCATCTTTTATTAACGTCGCACAGTGTGGTATTTGACTCGAAAACCTGGCCAAAAGTCCAAATTACGAAATTCATGATAAGCATCACTTCTGTTACTTAACGATAATGGGACACCCCCTCCACATATTAAAGGAAGAATTATGCCGTTAACACCATAAATGCGCCTTCCACTTCAGTCGGAATTCGCTTGTTGTGCTAGTCACTCGTTGCATTCTCGGCGTTTACAATTTCTAGATCGTATTCTGTGCATTACTGAACTGTAAACACTAGTTTAGTGCAAACTAAAAAAACATCCATGGATTCTTCTAAGGAAGGTATGTAGTTTATTTTGAATATATTACATAAAGGAATTTTGTTTATTTTCACTTAAATTTTTCCTTCTAAAGTCAAAAGTATTTTTCGGGCAATTTTTTATTAATACTTTAGTTTAAGATGTGATTTTAAGTATGAGTTAAACAGAGTTAAGCTAAGCTGTTTATGTGAACGCAATCTATGTACATTCTATTTATAATATCAAAAAGAAAATCTTCCGCCACTTTCCGCCCCTTTAAATAATCCATTTATTAAACCGGGGAGAGTTGAAACAGGAAGTTGGCCCCCCGTTCTCATTATTTTCCCTGCGAACGAGGGGCCAATTTCATGTATCAACTCTCCCCGCTCACTCCTAAGAAGGAAAAAATCGCCGTGTGTTTTCGAACCCTTTTGATATGAATAATAGGTTTTTGTTTGTTCGCAGATAACATGTTAATCCATCTTAAGATTTAAGAGTTGCAATCCATAAATATTGCTCCTTTATGGTTTTTAAAATAAATAATAAATAATACATCATAAATAATCTTAAAATAGCCATAAAACGTCAAATATTAACATAGAACATCGATTTGACATTCTTACAGTCCGAAAATACTTTTGGCCAGGTTTTCGGGTCAAATACCCCACTGTGCGTCGTAGCAAAGATAATTTAAAAAGCTCTCAATGAGGGCGTAACGAAGTGCATAAACTACTATGTTCATATAAAAAAAAAGACATACGCGTTGCATTTTTACGCCACAATTAAAATACACTACGCAACAAAATTATCGCAACAACTTATTTTACTCTAAAAATTGTCAAACTTCGGAAGCCCGTAGCACAGCGAAAAATCATCGTATTCCTATCTTTTTTTTAAATTAAAGCTTAAAATCTCAGCTTCACTATCCCAAAGTTTATTTTTCGATTTAAAGCACCGAGAGATTAAGAGACCCTGAAAATCAAGGTCATCTTTTGAAACTTAAAAATTTGCAAAGTTTGCGCATTGACACGGATTTACAAAATTTTTTTTTCAAATTCTGATCACAGAAAATGAAAGTTCAACTCTTTACCTTTAATTAAAAAAAAAATGTTTACTTTCCGATTTTTCTACGCCATTCTACAGCGTTTTAAATAAAGCAACTAAAAATCCCGTTTTTTTCCCCATGTTACAGGGCCCAGGTAATGCGATAAATAATCATATTTTTTAAGACACATGCATGGGCTTTATTGAGGTATCGAAATGCATCGCTTTCATATGAATTTTTTCTCAAAAAACAGATGATGGCCTACAAAATTGTTCGATGTTCAGGAGTGAAAATATCGTTCGAACACGAAACTTCCTATAGAACTCGTCCAGGTAGACTTGTACAGTAAGTTAACATACGTGCAATACCTTTTCGGCGACCTCTAACTTGGCCCCAATGTTCCGATTAACTCGCGATCAACGTCTAATTTGGCCCCAATACCCCGTGTTAACTTACGAACGGCTTCTATGTAACTTCGCCCCAAAATGTCCCCATCTCGATACCAAAATCCCTGAAGAAGTAGTCCAGGTATACCTGGACACAATATACGACCTCCAGTAATTCGAAACAAAAATGTATAAGTTCAAAAAAAATTACGCAATTGATGTTCAGTTGAGTAATCCTCCCAAAAACCGGGATTTTCAGTTTTTTATTTAAAACGCTGTAGAGTGACGTAGAAAAATCGGAATGTAAATTTTTTTTTTAATTAAAGGTAAAGAGTTGAACTTTCATTTTCTGTGATCAGAATTTGAAAAAAAATTTTTGTAACTCCGTGTCAATGCGCAAACTTTGCAAATTTTCAAGTTTCAAAAGATGACCTTGATTTTCAGGGTCTCTTAATCTCTCGGTGCTTTAAATTGAAAAATAAACTTTGGGATAGTAAAGCAGAGATTTTAAGCTTTAATTAAAAAAAAAAAGATAGGGATACGATGATTTTTCGCTGTGCTATGGGCTTCCAAAGTTTGACAATTTTTAGAGTAAAATAAGTTGTTTCGATAATTTTGTTGCGTAGTGTAGTTTTTCCTCACTTATGCCCATTTCGAGGCATTTTTCAGCCTATTTTTAGATCGTAAGGTGGCGTTTTTCCCGCGTGACTGCGACCGGGAGTCCGCAGGCTGTCAAAAGATTGCTTAGTCCGAAGTGGATCCTTTTTCCAAACTGATAAACGCAACGTAAAATGAGATGTGTATACTTATGTTTGTTTTGTTTTGAGAAATGAGCATTCGTGAGAAAAAATAGTATATGTCATTCGGCTGAAATCCTCGTATTTTTAAGACTGTGTTTTAGACTGTCTCGTGTTACGACCTAATTAAACATAGTCTGAAAAAACCTCGGATTACCGCCTAATGACATAAGATACTATTACTATAATGCGTCAATATACAATAGATATATGTACGTACGATAAAATCGCAATCACCGTGCCATAATTGTGCCATAATTACATTTTACATACAAGTTTTATAAATAATAACACAGGACCAAATTTGCGTAGGTGTACAAAGAAAGCGATTCACGATTGTGTTATAATGAAATCAACACCTTTTTCTGAATTAGTCTTACAGAAATTTAAGTGTTATTCTTAACCTTTCTACTCCGTTAGTTTTTTGCCCGTATACTACTTTTCAAAGCTAATTTTCAGTAGGCCAAATCTTGATCGTTTAAGCTCTCCGCCCCGTGCGGCTAAATGTATGAAATACCCCAAGACACGAATTGAACTTTTTATCAGTGTCCAAAGAACTACAACATATTAACACATTTTCAGTCATTTTGACGGAGACCCACTTCTCATAAAGATTGACGTTAAAAAGAATAAGGAAGAAAAGGAAGAAAAAAAATTAAATCAGTAGGGGGCCCAATGACTTTAGCTCCTTGTGTACTACTGTGCATAAAGAGATTTATAATTTTAAATCTTCACAACTCCATAATAAAAAATTTATTTCTCGGGGAGACACTATTAGGTTGAGGTATATTTAAACGTACGGAAAACTTTAGCAATTGCGACTTGGCTTATTAAAATTTTGCTTTAAAAAAATTGTAAATGAACGTCTCGTTTTTAGCGCACAAAAATCTACAAGAATCATACACTCTAGTTTGAGATACTAGACAAAAATTTACTTTTGTGGTCCTGTATAATCATTATTATATCCTCAAATGGTTAATCATTATAAAAGAAGATCCGATCAAAATTTTTGGAGTGAAGGAAATACGGAACTAGCCATACTATTGTTTATTTAGTTTTTATTTTTAATTATTTTGTTTTCTGTTAATAAACATTAAGTTATGTTACCTAATTGTTTCATTGATGATTGTTTTATGTCAGGTGAGTTCTATTTCTTCTTTCACTTTGCCTTCACCTATAGAGCAAAGTGGAAGAATATATAAGTCTTATTTTTATTCAATACTTTAAAGCACTTTGGACTTAAAACTACAGAATAATTTTTATAGTAAACTTTAAGACTTTCTCTGTCCAATGAATGAAATAACAATCCCGAAACTGAAGGCAAAATGGTCGCTTTCATTTTTTGCTTCAACATTTCAACCTTGCCTTCCCTTCCCCTGTTATATGTAATTTTCTGGAATATATACGAGGTATACACATTTTCTTCGCATAGGCTAATGTTTACAGTTGTGTAAAGTCTACAAGATTTCGGAAGGAGGATCAGAAAGAAGATGATACTCGTGTTGAAATTTTAGATTGACTTTAGGTTTTCAAGTTGCTCATTCAGCCTCTTGTCATATTCCTTGGCCTGGAATTCCTACCTCCAATTTTATATTTTTACTTTTCTACCTTCTTTTGGAAATTGTTTTCTACCAAAATCTTCATATAGTATAATTTTGAATCTCCATAGTTCTTATTCCTGATCGAAATTTGACCGCTAATCTATTATCCAAAGCTCCTATTAGTAAATCATGCTATAGATCGAGTACTATATTTATACCGAATATCAATACCTAAATCGCTTTTCGATTCGTGCCTTGAAATATTTTTTGTTTAAGTAGTAATCGTGAGTGAGGGCCGAAAAGCAAGTTATAGAAATCGGAAAATATTTCCATTTAATAGAAAAGCCACTAAAAATCTAATAAGTATTTCCAAAACTTAAGCCCACCGTATACGGTGTTAGTATTCTTATTAGATTGCTTGCTGAACTTTCATGTTGACTGATGTGATACTATATTGCTTGGAAGTATACCTACTAGTAGCGTTGCTAGATTGGTTTTAGACGGAGCATGTTTGACCCGCAAGACAAGAGGCTACTTTGAAGTCCGTCGTTTTGTTTATGGAAAAATGCTGATGAAACACCAATCAGAAAACTAACGAAACACTAACGATGAAGTATATTCGCAAAGTGTTGCATTGACAATCAGTGTCATATAGTAGTATCGGTGTTTTCATTTTTTATTTTAACACCCATGCTGATATAATTACTAACAGTTGTCACTTAAAATCACTAACTAGATCGGGACGAAATATTACTAAAGAACTAATGAGGAGTAAATTGTCATTAGGGTTCATCAGTTACGAGGATCACATAGACACGAGGCATTAATGAAGACCTGATGAACACTGGTGAGTATTGTTCAGTTGCCATGAGTATTATTACGTATTACTAATAATCATTAATCAAATTACTTACAGATACTGATGGAAAACTAATGAATACTTATTAGTTGCCATTAGTATGCATTAGTGGCCATTAGGGTTCTATTAGTATTTTTCCATAAGGTTTAAATTATTAATAAACATAGAGACTATGAAACATATGCTGCTCAATTACGTGACAATTTTTTACTTTATAATTGGTTCTTTCCTTTAACCGGCACGAAGGCCCGCACGCAAAATAGCACGGAAAATATTACAGAAAAGCAAGCTTGCATTCACTACAGCCATCAGTGACGTTACCGCCCTACAGTGCGCCTTGCACAACTAATATCACGCTTCTCATCAAGCAATCTAGCA
Source organism: Xiphydria camelus (assembly GCA_963678675.1). Lineage (NCBI taxonomy): Eukaryota > Metazoa > Arthropoda > Insecta > Hymenoptera > Xiphydriidae > Xiphydria > Xiphydria camelus. The sequence continues at coordinate 7,218,662 of OY783194.1, forward strand.
GAAAAACTAGCACTATATGTAGTGGGCTTTGACCCTAACGTTTATGTTAAATGCTTTGAAATAAATTGCATTGTGAATGAAATGTTGGTGCAATTTCAACGTTAAGTCAAAGATTTCAATAGGTCTTGCTTTTTGTCTATTTAATTAATAATAAGAATGAGATTGTGCATTGATAGAAATCTACGAACAGGATTTTATTTTTAACTACTATTTTATTTTATATTGGCTACGGATTTGGGTCTGCCACATTATTCTGGATACGTTATAAAGATATAGTATTTGAAATTTTATCTCCCATATCTTTTGATAATATTGACAACTATCATTAATAAGTCAATGCGGATAAAATATTAAAAAATATTAGAAAATTTCTGCTCATTATAATAGAAAAACATAATTAAATTGGTAGGTAAATACTTATAATTCAGGTGATATGAAATATTTTAGAAATATTTTCAGGAATGTTAAAAAATTATTACTTAACATTTATTGCTAGGATAAATTAAAAAAAAGGTTACAGAAAAGTCAATTAAGGTCCCTCATTTCAGTTTTCGAACAATTTAAAATTGGTAGCACTGCGTTGGTCATACGCCCTAATGACACAAAGAAGTATATTAGACGATATTTTCTGTTTTAAAATATTTTTATGGATACGAATAAATTGGAACCCATTGTGAATGATTCTTTACACATCCTAATGTATTGCTTCTTAAAAAATAAAGCCTCGATGCTTATTATTCGCTCGTCAAAATAGCAAGCAAATTGACAGCGAAGCTGACAGGTACAAGATTTTGAACTGTATTAGATTTCTAGAGTACTTATGATAAATTTCGACATTGTTGCGACCTGTACCCCATCTCGTGGAACCCAGTAGAGCTGGTTTCAGGAGATCCCTTGATGCCCATTTCGAGAAATCGCGTTTTTATGATTTCATGTAATCAGGAGCTTTTCCGCGATAGATTATGCCTAACTTTTTCAGTAAATTACAATACTGGAAACTGAAACTCTAAACCTACGCTTTTTCTTGGATTTCACTAATAATATTTCTGGAAATTGATATATAGGGTGTCCCTTAATATCATGTACAAACGAAAGAAGGTAATTCTTTGGCTTATTTCATGACTAAAAGTTCATATAAACATAGGCCCGTAAAAGCTTCGTTACTGATTTACAGGGTGTTGAAATTTCAAAATTTTTTTAGTTTTTTTTATGGCTCATGCAGTTTTTAAGATATTTAGCTCAAATTTGGAATATAGGTTTTGATGAAGGGCTTATATCATTGGGCATGTCTAATGGTTGTGCGAATCTACAGAGGGTTATTTTTTCAGGTGTCGTGGCCCATTTTCTCCCCCTGAACTCTTTTGCGGTGCGCCTCTGGTAGATTCTAAAATACAAAATAAATTTTCTGTTTTGTTTACAAACTTTTTGGTCTCTTGTAGTTTTTTCGTATCTGCCCACTGTTATTGAGAAAAAAAAGTAAAAAACGATTTTCTGTAATTCGCTAGATGAAATTAAAATTTAAAAAAATTAAAGCTGGGATAACGTGGTTCTTGTAACAATGATTTATTACAATAAGAAAAACCTAAATAATAAACATAACAAATCAACGTTAAAAAAATTGCTGAAAGTGACCTTCTCCAACCCTTACACATGCTTCCGCTCTTCTTCTCATTGATTCTCGTACTCTTTGGAACATTCCCGGAGTATTTCTTACGGTTTTTTCTCGATAGGTAACAGTGGTAGATATGAAAAAACAACAAGAGACCAAAAAGCTTGTAAACAACACAGAACATTTATTTTTCATTTTAGAATTTACCAGAGGCGCACCGCAAAAAAGTTAAGGGGGAGAAAAGGGGGCACGACCCCTGAAAAAATAACCCCCTGTAGATTCTCACAACCATTTGACATGCCCAATGATATAAGCCCTACAGCATAACCTACATTCCAAATTTGAGCTAAACATCTTAAAAACTGCATGAGCTATAAAAAAAAAACTAAAAAATTTTGATATTTCAACACCCTGTAGATCAGTAACGAAGCTTTTACGGGACTATGTTTATATGAACTTTTAGTCATGAAATAAGCCAAAGAATTACCTCCTTCCATTTGTACATGCTATTTGGGGACACCCTGTATATTATTGTTTAAAATCAAGAGAAAGCGTTTTTAGATTCTTTCGAGATGCTCAGTAATATTATTTGTCGAAACCAAGAGAAATGGTACTCAGAGTATTCTGGGCTTAGTCAAATGAAGACGCTCTCTCTCTATAACAGTTTCGTGAGAGAGAGAGATTGATTGATTGATTGATGAAAATGTTTATTGTTCAAATAGAACAAATCATAATGCCTTGAAATCAGGGCAAGCATATAGTATACAATTTTAAAATAACGTAAGCAAATATAATAGACTTTAAGCGGGTACATAGAAAGTATAAGCGCAATAAAATAGTAATAGTGTAAGCATAATGAAAAGCGTTCTCTCTCATTTAAAAGTTAACAATCGTAAACACGCAGATAAACAAAACAGTTAAGTAAAATCAATTAAACAATACCAAAATCAAACAGCAGCAGCGCAGGGGTATAAAGCATAACTAGTAATAATAATATAAGCGAGTATGTAAAAAATAGCGTGAGCATAGTGCAAGCATAGTTTCACCTTTTCACTTTAAACGGGTACATAGAAAGTATAACCGCAATAAAATAGTAATAGTGTAAGCATAATGAATAAGCATTCTCTCTCATTTAAAGTTAACAATCGTAAACACGCAGATAAACAAAACAGTTAAGTAAAAACAATTAAACAATACCAAATCGAACAGCTGCAGCGCAGAGGTATAAAGCATAACGAGTAATAATAATATAAGCGAGTATGCAAAAAATAGCGTGGGCGTAGTGTAAGCATAGTAACAGAATAAAAGTGTAAGTATGATAACAAGTGATAGGGTGAGTATAATAACAAGTAATAGTGCACATAATATAATGATATAAACACGCTGGTAGACAAAACATTTAAGTAAAATCAATTAAACAAAATAAGTAGGAAGAAGTCAAATCAACAAGCAGTATCTCAAGGTGAAGACATAGAATATTGACAATTAACTTAAATATTGTCTATTGGTAATTAACTACGGTTTCTATCCGGATCCAGTAGCCACTGTTGAGCTTTACTCTTAAAGGAGCCGAGTGAGGGAGCCTCGAGAACTTCCCTAGGGAAGGCATTCCACACGTAGGGGCAGCAACGGCGAAGGAAGCTTTGTAAGAGTCGGTCCGATGAGGAGGAGTAGTTAGTGTAAGGGCATGTGTAGAACGACTGGTAGCTCGTATGGTGTAGTAAAAGAGCAAATCGGCTAGGAATTTAGGTTGCCTCGTGTTGAGAACCTTGTAAGTGAGGATTGCCAGGTGTAGTTTGCGCCGATTTTCAACTGTCAGCCAGCTGTGCTTGATGATGCCATGCAGAGAGAGAGAGAGAGAGAGAGAGAGAGAGAGAGAGAGAGAGAGAGAGAGAGAGAGAGAGAGAGAGAGGGAGAGGGAGAGGGAGAGGGAGAGGGAGAGGGAGAGGGAGAGGGAGAGGGAGAGGGAGAGGGAGAGGGAGAGGGAGAGGGAGAGGGAGAGGGAGAGGGAGAGGGAGAGGGAGAGGGAGAGGGAGAGGGAGAGGGAGAGGGAGAGGGAGAGGGAGAGGGAGAGGGAGAGGGAGAGGGAGAGGGAGAGGGAGAGGGAGAGGGAGAGGGAGAGGGAGAGGGAGAGGGAGAGGGAGAGGGAGAGGGAGAGGGAGAGGGAGAGGGAGAGGGAGAGGGAGAGGGAGAGGAGAGAGAGAGAGAGAGAGAGAGAGAGAGAGAGAGAGAGAGAGAGAGAGAGAGAGAGAGAGAGAGAGAGAGAGAGAGAGAGAGAGAGAGAGAGAGAGAGAGAGAGAGAGAGAGAGAGAGAGAGAGAGATTGATGATAATGTTTATTGCCCATGGTTGAGCAAAAGTTTGCAGTATGACTGCATGTACAGCGTGAATAAAAATAAAAATAGTGGATTAAGTAACATTAGTAATAAAATAAAATAATATAAAATAAAATGAGATAAAAATGAAAATATGTAATCGAATAAACTGAAATAAAGAAAAATAATATAATAATAGTGATAATAATAATATGTTCAACTCCCTGCTGCACAGACAGCAGTAAGAGGAGAGATATTTATTTATGGGGTGCATTGTCCGTGGCGACGAGGGTAGAACTCGAGGCTGCTGCAGCGTTTTCCAGAGACATCAGGTGGGATTTGACCTTCGATTTGAACAGCGTATAGGAGGATGATGATCTCACGTCATCCGGGAGAGAATTCCATACATATGGAGCTGCAACGGCAAAGGAGTGCAAGTAAGCATCAGTCCGGTATTTAGGTACAATTAGGCGGTCATCCGATTGTCCTCTCAGAGGTCGTCTTTCTACGCGGGCAAGCAGCATGTCTCTGAAGAAGGAGGGTGTGCCTAAACGAAGAGCAGAGTAAGTGAGACAAGCCACTGCCTGTTTCCTTACACCTTCTATCGAGAGACGTCCAAGATTTCTTCGATGAAGCGAGACAGAGGCATCACGTGGGAGATTGAGGATGTATCTCACTCCTTTGTTGATAAGCCTTTGAAGTTTGATGTCATTGGCAACACCTGCGCCAAGGAGAACCACTGCGCAGTAATCCACATGCGGCATCACCAGAGCATTGACTAGTTTTTTCCGCATCTCCGTGTCAGTGAAGTCACGAAGCTGCTGGAGTTTATAAATTTCACCGTTGACATTTGATGTGACTCTGGCAATGTGCTGGTGAAAAGTTAGCTTCGAGTCGAGGATAACTCCCAGGTTCTTAACTGAAGAGATAAATGGAGTGATATTGCTACCATCGCCGAGCGTAGGAAGTGCATCATGGTTGATTTGGTTGATCAGGCGATTATTGCCCAAGATGATGGCCTTGGTTTTGAGGAGGTTGAGTTGTAGCCGATTTTTGTTTGCCCAGTTACTAATGGCCAATATGTCTTTGTTCATACTATACGCATGCAGTTTGCCAATTCGTTAGGTGAGCATGTGGCGTAAACCTGTAGATCATCTGCGAACATGAGTCTATTGGCGAACTTGATTGACTCCCCTATGTCGTTGACGAAAAGTGTAAAGAGTAAAGGGCCCAGAACCGAGCCCTGGGGGACTCCTGTATTTGTGGATACCCAGCTAGTAAGTGCGTTGGCATCAAATTTTAACGCTTGACGTCTGCCGACTAGGTACGATGCTATCCACTTTATAACGCCTTTGGAGAATCCCATTTTCCTCAGCTTTGCCAGTAGGATACCATGTGGAACAGTGTCGAACGCTTTGGAAAAGTCGAACAAGACTAGTACTGTGACCTGGCACCTGTCTATCCCATGCCTAACATCATTTAATAGCTTTAGCAGTGCCGTTGCCGTACTGTAGCCGGTCCTGAATCCGCATTGCCACGGGTCCAGGATGTCGTGTTGCTTGATGTAGACAGTGATTTGATTGAATACAAGATGCTCTAGGATCTTACTTATTGCGGGTAGTAATGCGATAGGCCTGTAGTCATTTGCTGAGCTTGGCGTGGCGACCTTCTTGATGGGAATGATGATGGCTTTCTTCCAAGTAGTGGGGAAAGAGTCAATGATGGAACGATTGAATACGTTGGTGAGGAAGGTTATTACCAGATGCAATACTGGTCGTAACATGCGTAGGTTCAGGCCATCGGCTCCAGTGGCATTAGATTTAATTGATTTTACTACCTTCTCGACATCAGTGGGTGAAATAGTGGAAAAACTGAGCTCCGGCCGGTCAAGTGCAGGCAGAACGTCGTGGTAATCAAGTAGAGTGAGCGGCTGGTCAGTGATGGAAACCTTGGCGAGGGCCAGATTCAGTTCTTCAGGAGGCACAACCAACGAATGTGAGGCGAGTGAATTAATAAGGCCAAGATTCCTCAGCTTCGCCCACATGGCAGCAGGTGCAAGGCCGTCCAACCTTGTGCGGTAGTACTCGATCCGAGCGGCAGATAACCGATCACGAAGACTATCGCGAGCTTCACGGTAGGCCATGAGGTTCTTTTTACATTTGTTGCGCCTGTAGCGACGATAGACAGTCCGCAGCTTCCTTTGAGCAAGATTGAGCTCAGAAGTGACCCAAGGAGCATGTTTTACACCATTGACTTTGAGCATGACAACTGGTGCCACATGTCGAGTACTTTGTGGAAGTTGAGATAAAAGTTTTCCAGTGCTGCGTCAACACTGGAGTCGTTGGTAGCCAGTAATGTCCAGTCTATGCTAGCGAATTTTTCTTGAGCCTCAGTTGACGCCATGCTCCCCAGTCGCCTGGTGCTAATGGTCTTGGCAGATGGACGAATTCCTTGAATGACAAGAGCAGCATGTATCAAGTGATGCCCCGCTCCCTTAAGGAGTATCCGATTTGCCCCAGGAGACAACTTGGTCAGATTCATCAACGATGCAGAGGTCCAGCCACGTCTCAGAACTCCCAGTGGTATGAGTAAAGCTATGATCGACTATTTTCAGTGACAGGTCTCTCACGAGTGATTTAACGTAGCGAGCGTCATGGTTAAGACTGAGTTGATCGGCATTAAAGTCGCCCAGAATTACCTTATGTACGTAGTCCTCCATAGCAGAGGATAAAATTGTGCAAAAGTCCACAGGGATGGTGAACGGGACATGCGGCGGTCTGTAGACGACTGCCGTGAAGATCGGCGGGACATCAGGCTTCCTCAGCACACACATGATGTATTCGATCATTCCAGATTTATTGACCGTGTTTGAGCTAGCGATAATGGTGGCTGAGAAGGACTCGTGGATATAGAGAGCTACACCTCCACCGTGCACGTTTCTATCATTTCGAATGACGGAGTAGTTAGCCAGGCTGATGACAGAATCGGGTATCGTGGGAGAAAGCCAGGTTTCAGTTACGGCAATCACATGGTAAGTTGGACTGATATCAAGATGGCTTTTGAGAGCGTTCAAGTGAGAGCGTACGGAGTTAGTATTGAGACAACAGCATCGAAAAGTGTTACCACATGAAGGACTATTTACTAAGCGAGCAGGTCGTGAACTTCATTGCGTTGAGTTAGTGTAGAGCTGTGCAATCTTTGGTATGTCTGCCTGAGAATTGATAATGTGAACTAGAGTATCGTTATTGGCTTTAGCAAAGACTGTACTGCTCTTTGCCCAGATATATTTGAAGCCAGCATCCCTAAGAGCTGACTTTGCTGCTGTCAGGAGTTTCATGACGTTGGACGGCAATAAAAGGTTGATGTAGATAGTCGAGTTGCTATCGGGCGAGGCAGTTTATCCGATGTCATCAAGGGCTTCCTTGTCGAGTTGCGAGAATCTGAGTGGGCCATGTGTGCGCTTAGCGGCAATAAATCGGGATGCAATTACTGAGGTCTTGCACACTACTGCGAAAGCGGTCCTAGTTGGTACAGATTCCACCAGAGCAGCCCCTGTAGAGTGAACAGCAGCTTTTTTGCGAAGAAGACGAGCGCTGCAGAGATCATCAGAGTTTAGATTGATCTTGAGCACGTTGAGAGAGAGAGAGAGAACCGATGTATCGCGGAAAACCTCCTGATTACATGAAATCGTAATAACATGATTTCTCGTAACGGGCATCAACAGACTTCTTGAAACGAGCTCCACTGTAGGTACATTCTGTGCGGTCGTTCGTCCGCGTTCGTATGACCGCCTTGAATAATATAGGCATTCGTCGAGCGGTCCTACGAACGCTGACGAACGACCGTACAGAATATACCTACTGGGTTCCACGAGATGGGATACGAGTCGCAACGATGTCAGAATTTATCGTAAGTATTCTGAAAATCTAATATAGTTCAAAATCTTGTACCTGTCAGCTTTAAAGTCAATTTGCTTGCTATTTTGACGAGCGAGTAATAAGCATTGAGGCTATATTTTTTTAAGAAGCAGTGCAACAGGATGTATAGAGGACCATCCACAATGTTCGAAAACCTGAAATGAGGGACCTTAACGCGTGTTAATATTTTATTCTCGCGCAATCAAGAATCTCTGGAACCTTATAGAGTACCTTGAAGAAGTTTGGAATATCTCTGTACTTCCAGGTACCTATATAGTATCAATCTAACATGATAAAAGCCAGAGGGGTAATAAAACCGTTCGTCGGATCCTCTTATCAGCCGTTGTTTGCACTCATTATATGCGCGAAACCGAGGACGCAAACACCCTTCCGCCACAGCTTATGGCGGTAAGGCTCGCGCTCGTGCGTCGTGAAATTTTTTAAAAATATTTCATAGGCATTCAACGGAATATTCATAGAGATAGTATGAGATACGTAGGAATAGCTGACGTTTATTAACGTGACTTTATTGTATTAATATTGAAACTAAACTCTTTGGTTGTACCTAAGCAATCGCAATTGAGTAAAATGATACGTTGGCGTAAATATGACTTATTAATTTAAGTCCTTTGCCATCCTTTTGTCAATTTTTTTACCAAGTCTTTTATCTTCTTAGTAATTTAGTAAATTTTGCTAACTTGTATTGCACCATCTATGTAACGTATTCATACACTAATTCTTAATTTTCTATTGTTTACGTCGAATGCGTTGCTTCTTCTGAATTTATAACCAATTAAAATTCTTAATGACTTCGCAATTGTAAGTTAATTTTATTATAACACTATCTTGAGTACAAGTCTTATACTTTTTCTACTTATTAGTTGATCGCATGACAGCTGCCAATACTGTTGTATATGTGGAAAAAAATATAGCGCTTTTTTTATGTTATATTTAGAATATTGTTACCGATCTAATTCTGTAGAAATTAATAACTAAAAATAAAATTCTGTTTGTAGAATTCTATCGATAAAGGAACTCACTTCACAGGCCTCATGGCATAAGGTTTCCTCTTTCACAATGCTCTCTCGTAGGCCAATTCAAATGTATTGACCTGAGCATCGTCCAAAGATTTTAATTCAGGAGAAAGTCTAGATTTGGGATTTGACATTCGGTATACCGAATGCCCTATCTAGGAGTATGTAAAATTATTCCCTAAAGATGATTAAATGCTGCGTTGAATATCTTAATTTGTGCAAGAATTATATATAAGAGATCTATATCTGTTATAATTAGAGTCTCGAATAGCATCGAAACAGCACCAAAATCGAAGAAGGGAAAAATAACTAAATTACACCTAAGTGGTTTACTATAGGACATTCGGTATATCAATATTCATCGAAGTAGATAATTGAATTTTATTTTGTCTGATAAATTCAAGCTGTATTACAAAAAGGCACATTAAACTCTCCAGTAGTCGTACACCCAGCAACAATGATTATGATCAACCAGCTTAGGTGATGGAACTTAATTGAGCCGATCGTAGGTTGAACGGTACAAACAAATCTTATTGCTTTATCACGCAGGCTAAATCTGAAAATAAAGACTAAATCACACCGTTCAACTATGCTAAATTCAAGTTATGTTTTCCCAACCAAAGCAAGCTGATTAGGATCATTGTAGTCGGATGTACACCCATGGACGATGATTCTAATCCACTCTCTTCCGCTTGACGAAACGTAAGTGCATGTGTGCGAGTCTGGCTTAGCTGTTCGGGTGAATCTAATTAGTTTACTATATGAAGACTTCAATCTCATTTTACAATTCTTATAACCCACAGTCATACTTGGACTTACTTACATTCTTTCAACCAAAATGGGTGAATCAAAATCATTGTGCTTCGGCGTACATTAAAAACAGTTCACCACGTCATCGTTGATTTATTCCTGATTTCCTAAATCTATGTATCCTTTAGCTATTTCTTTATAACTTCTATAACACAGGTTTACAATAAAAAAGTCCGGACTATTTGACCGGACCATGGTATTCCGAGGTATTTTTGCGTCCTGAATCCGATCCCGAGGTCATCTAAGCCCCATCACGTCAGAAAAATGAGATTTCAAGGTCATTTAGAGGTTAAAATGACCATTTTTTGGAACTGGATCCGGGACAATTTCTCAAGCGACCTGTTGAGTTGGAGGGTAGCTGTTTAGGTCTTGAATACCTTCCAAACATTGGAATGGAGTCCTAAATCTCGACCGGGACTATCACAGAACCACCCCAGTGGATAAAATGTTGCCATGATCGTTGTATCTCGCGGATTACGATCTCCCTGTCAAGGCATCCAATTCCGGCGATCCGTTCACTGTGACAGTGGACCCAGCACTGACCCTAATGGCTTTAGAACCTTGGAGTCATGCTCTGGGTGCTGCTCGGGGCAGTCCCATTTCCTTATTTATTTATTTCGAAATCTCGTTTTTCTGACATGATGGGGCTCAGATGACCTCGGGATCGGATTCAGGACGCAAAAATACCTCGGAATACCATGGTCCGGTCAAATAGTCCGGACTTTTTTTTTTGTAAACCTGTGTAATCCAGATTATATAGATAATTACTTATGTATTATATATTCAGATTTTCACTACGTGGCTTTCAGGGTTTAAACCCGTTGTGTCGTCATTTACGTTTTACTGGCTTTCCGCTCTATGGATTTAAAAATTCATATCTTCCATTATCGTGATTGTCGAGATATATTTTCTCAATCTTTTCCAATCAGTTTACATAGTTCAGATCACCTGTATCGCTGTATCATATTTCTGCATTCAAAGGGGATATAATCTCATGTTGATCGGGTGGAGGTTCAAATGAAAACCGTCCACCTTATCATTAGACTTAGATATATAGCATTTCTGAATACTTCGCAGCACAGATTTTTCCATAACTGAGGTCTTCTGGATCTAGCGATTGAAAGAATACGAATGACTGTATCAAGGACCTATACACATTATGAATTAAATAAACACTATATGCAAGAATCGATAGACGATGGCTGATGGAGATCAGTATTACGAAAACGACTATGACAAATTTCTTGAAATACATGAATAATGACGTGATGAATAGTTTTGACTTTAATGACATTGCATGAATTTGCGAACCTAAATAAACATCGATTTTCTACAGCGATGATTATCGATATCGCACGATCGAACTATTAATGAATTCTGATGGAGCTTGTGGACGTGTAAAATAAGATAGGATAATTATCAGTTATAAAAAAGTTACGAAGAATTTCTCACATAGCTCTGAGTACTTCAGAAACTGTGACGAGAAATTGAAAGGAAAGTACTGCAGTACGCAAGAGAGATTTTCATCGAAGATCTACGGATAATAAAAGGGAAAGTTCATCTTATGTCTTGAGCAGAATCGACATTGTCTCCACTGCTATCATACTATGAACCTTACATTTTCATATCTAAGAAACCCGAATCTTGTGAACTATTTGAGAATCCGATCGCATTTGTCTCGATCGAATGCTCCGTCTCGTTATAGATATCGTGATTCATGATTTAATGATCCACCGATTTGACGGATATCGGAACGGCACCCTACCTATACGTCGCATGCAGCTTGTTTCCTACAACCGATGATACTGGTGAGCGAGTGAGTCTTCGATCACCGATTTAGACCTGATCACAAATCAATTCGCCCGCGGCCGAAAGTTTAGCCGCATTATAGGTATTCCACTATGTCGCACTTTATTGATATATTCGGGCAACTGGCTATACTCGCTCCGTATCCACCGCGAGTCATATTTTTGTGCCTCTCGCTCAGTAGTTTTTGAAAAATCGGCAGAATAGCCAAGTCCAGCAGTTCACCGTCCGACACGGCACTGTACATTTTAGAAATGTTCGCGCTGGAGCCACCGACACGTCTGATTCCGGGACCGGCGCCGATGATACCAACACCGCCACCTCGGGGATTGGCGCTGGCAAATCTACTATTGTGTATCGTCGCTACGTTCGGTGTGCTCTGAACGTAGTCCATGCGCGTTTGCTGTCGTAGCCGCGACTCGGCGTGTCTACACTCGCGCATCTTCCTCGCAGTCCTGTGCGGACACTCGCTTGCGGGATGTGCCGCGGCAGTACGGAGTCGCTGACACTTCTCCCGCGATTTCTCCGAGACTGAACGTTGGATGATCGTCGACACAGAGTCCTCGTATTTTTCTGCGAACAAAACCATATGATTTGATGTAGGCCATAGGTAAAAGTCGGATTTATACTATCCGTGAGATTGCATTTCTATCGAATCATATTTAACCCGTAGTGGTCACTCTGGGTCCAGTGGATTCCAGGCTAACTTTGCGTCTACGTACCTTCGAAAAGATGGTTTAGAATGGAACTTATGACGTCATCAGCGGTTGTTTGAAGGTACTACAATAAGTTTAAAGGGTTTCCGAAAGTCAGCGTGACGTCATTGCGTCTGTAAACAACGATTTGAACGGACGTTTTTCTTCCTGGGGTCCAGCAGACCTAGTGCGACCATAGTGTGGCAAAATCGGAAAAAACGTGTGCTCAAAAAAATTATTTTTTTTTTTTCATTAAAGTGTGATTGACAATGTAAGTATTAGTGCACGTACTGTCATTTTTTTCTTTTTTGCCACAATCGTACGAATTTATGCGCTGATTGCGCTGGGCATGAGTAGTTTTTCAGTTCGTATAAATTTGTTTTACTTTTCTTAATGTAATTATTAATAAAATATACATTTTTTCTCATAAAAACAGTTTTTTCACTTTATTTTACACGTTCAAAACCGGCCTACTTGATTTTACGAATTTCATGAAAATTGATATCTTCAAACTGTAAAATAAACCCCCCACAAAAACAGATTCTCTGTAAAAAAAAGGCGGCATGTTCATTCAGTGCCAACAAAAATTGATACCTACGTAAAATACTCTCCAAAAAAGATTTGAAATCAATTAAGATCGCCATGTTCCAGATTTATATATAAAAAGTAAAAGGCATCATTTGAAAGGAAAATTATTGTAAATCAAGTTACTAAAAAATTCGACTAAAGAATTTATAAAAAAAATGTTAATAAAAAAGAACTTGCCGCGTTTAAGTTTTCATCTTTTGTCCACTATACCGAATAATTGGTAGTGCTTGGACGGTGCTAGAGTAATTCATAAATTGCACTGCCGAAGTCAAATTCAGAGAAATTCAAAAGGCCCCCGCCTGATTGGTTTCCCGTGCGACATTCGGTATACTGGTGGTATCATATAAGTGTATGAATTTATTTAAAATCATAAGTGCATAAACATCGAGTATAATTCTGTCTGAATTTTTTATTTTGAAGGAAAAAACGCGGCATTCTTTTTTATTAAATTTTTTTTATAAATTCTTTAGTCGAATTTTTTAGTAACTTGATTTACAATAATTTTCCTTTCAAATGATGCCTTTTACTTTTTATATATAAATCTGGAACATGGCGATCTTAATTGATTTCAAATCTTTTTTGGAGAGTATTTTACGTAGGTATCAATTTTTGTTAGCACTGAATGAATATGCCGCCTTTTTTTTTACAGAGAATCGGTTTTTGTGGGGGGATTTCATTACTTTTTGGAATTTATTCATGACGAGAATACGTACATGTGTAGAAGAATAGCTTTCTATTACCACAAAATTAAAGTCTCACATTTTATACCGATACGAGCCAATTAATTATAACCACTTACTTACTTTTGATTTATTCTCGTGATATTTTGAAAGGGATTTATAGACTAGAGAGCCCTTATATTTTTCACTTTGCCTTAGTATTTTGGAGAAATAAAACATATACCGCTTTCGAATTTACAGGCCATCGGATTTTTCTTATATTTTGGTCGTCTACAGAAATCCATGAAGACGTTTTACCTTCAACTCTTTCTCTAAGTATACTCTTCCAATGACCATGACGAATTGTTTCATCACATGTAAAGATACCACTTATGACAGTATATATGTTGTTAGATATATTAACTCGAGACGTTGGAATAGTTTTACGAAATCCTTTTGCATGCACCGCTGAAATTTCGCCCTTAGTCATAAATAAATTTAATGTAATTATTACTACATCATTTACAGCTTCAATGCTGACCTTACGACTCATTTCAATCCGAGTAGAACATTCATTGCAAATATCATCATAAACATGCCAATGCGAATAAAAATCATCTATTAACTGTTGCAGATCAAGTATTCCGTTGTGGTGGGGGTCCTGATTGGTACTCGCAAAGATGCATATACGTTTCTTAGCGAGTAGACCAATCAGGACCCCCGCCGCAACGGAATACTTGAACCTGATTGGTCTCTTCGCTCAGTTGCGTGCACGCAAAGATACGAGTGACTCGAGAAAGGCCCCCCTGATCTCCCGGTAGCTGTCAAATCATGCATGTAACCTCGAAATCTAGTGTACAAGTGATAAGGTAATTATTCGGGTTTCTTCGGTGAGTTTCCCCAAGTATTTAAAGTAGTTACTCCATTATTGTAATCCAATTTTATTCTATCCCTTATTTTTTCTTTATCGATATAGTCCCTCTTTCGTATTATACTATTCCACAAGTTTGAATTTATATACCGACCTGTCAAACGTGAAGTGTACATGTACCTCACTTTTATCTCATTAAGTATTACTGCAGACTCTGACATGTCATCTCGTACAGGAGCCAACCGAAGAGGACCTAGCTCGTGTACTGTCCGTAAAAAGATGACTCGATGGACATCGGAGAATATCAGACTCGTCACCGAGCGTCTATTACCCACGGTACATTTATTGCAATATGCGCTTTTCGTTTTAATTATTCCTGCTTTAAATAACTTTCACTTCTTTCAAAGTATTTACCTTGTACAAACTGTTCATCGTAGGGGGCAGCGATCAATGATTGTGACTAATCGTAGACAAATTATTCCTGCGATGATATTCCAGTTGCAAAGCATACACTAGCAAGTCAGCTTAGAGCATCCGATGTTTAGTATCAACTTTACCTCTTTTGGAACACCCATCACCTGAGCATAATCACGATTACGTTAATGTTAATCGCAGAATAGACCGTGAGCTCGGGCACATTATCGCAGTAGTAGTTCGGTACACCGAATTGCTTTTTAGTTTTAATAGACGAACTTGTCTACGACGAGTCGCTATTATCAATCGCTGCCACCTACCACAAACAATTCAAAAAAGGTTATTAGCTTGAAAGAAGTAAAAGTTATTTAACGCTGGAATAGTTGAAAGGAGAAACGTGTATTGCAATTAATGTACCGTGGGATATAGGCGCTCGGTGACAAGTCTGACATTCTCCAATGTCCATCGAGTCATCTTTTTGTGGACAGGACACGAGCTAGATCCTCTTCGGTTGCACCTGTACGAGATGACAAGTCAAAAAATCATGAGTCTTCATGAAAATCTTCTTACCTACTCGTTCTGCAGTAATACTTAATGAAATAAAAGTGAGGTACATGTACACTTCACGTTTGTGACAGGTCGGTATATAAATTCGAACTTGGGATAGTATAATACGAAAGAGAAAATATATATCGATAAAGAAAAAATAATAATAAAGTAGTTACTACATTACTGTAATTCAATTCCATTGTATCCCCTATTTTTCTGCCGCGACTGATTGTTGATAGTGAATAAAAATTAAACTTATTAGCTGATCCATCCGCTATCAACAATCAAAGTCGTGGCAGAAAAATAAGGGATACAATGGAATTGGATTACAATAATGGAGTAACTACTTTATTATTATTTTTTCTTTATTTATATATTTCCTCTTTCGTATTATACTATCACAAGTTCCAATTTATATACCAACCTGTCAAGCGTGAAATGTACATGTACCTCACTTTTATTTCATCTCTTCTTCGCATCTGGGGTATAAGATAAGATTGTACTTGTCAGAGCTGAATTATATGGAGTTTTTATACTTATTTTAGGAAGTCCCAGAAGAATACAGATGCAGCATAATATAGATCTGTGCTAGAAAGAATAAGGAATAACCTTCGACGAGCATTCGGGCTGTGGCAACAGAGGTTAGAATCAGCAGATCATGGTAGGGAGGATATTGAAGGATGAACGCACGTCCATGCACTCGAGGCAGCAGATCTAACCCACCGAATAAACTAATGCAGCTGGTTCTTGGAACAACAAGTGGACGATCCCTCGTTCAAAAGAAACCCCCTCGGGTTCGCACATGATTTGGAGTCCTTCTGGGTGGAATTCAATAGCAGTACGTTTATTTCTGTAGCAAATTATAAATAACACAATTATATTCAGTATTTCACTATTTAAAATATACCCAATTTACTCTACATAGAAATTAAGAAACTATATTAATCTGAGTTAACTAATTCTATAGATAATAATGACAGAATTACTAAAAGTGATATATTTCATCTTTCGTATTATACTATCACAAGTTCAAATTTATATACCCCGACCTGTTAAAAGTGAAGTGTACATGTACCTCACTTCTATTTCATCTTTTCTTCAACTCTGGTGTAACGAACGTCAATGAGGAATCACTGATATCGATTAGAGTTCGAGGGTTATTCCTCATTCTTTCTAGGACAGCATCGATATTTTGCTGCACCTGTATTCCTCTGGGACTTCCTAAAATAATTATAAAAACCCTACATAATTCAGCCCTGACAAGTACAATCTTATCGAGCTGTACCTTATCGAGGAGATCTTTCGACATAATGAGACTGAAAGGTTTCTATGATGTTTCGCAACATTCTCGAATTTATCGAGAAATATATTTTTCTAACATACGGTAGTGTTCACGATTATTGTAAAATATTGCAGAAATGTTACAGAAAAGTTATGATATTTTGTAATTTCTATCGTTACACTAGAGGCGAAGAAGAGATGAAATAGAAGTGAGGTACATGTACACTTCACGTTTGACAGGTCGGTATATAAATTGGAACTTGTGATAGTATAATACGAAAGATGAAATATATCATTTTTAATAATTTTGTCATTAGAATTGGTTAACTCAGATTAATATAGTTTCTTAATTTCTACGTTGAGTAAGTTCGGTATATTTTAAATAGTGAAACTGCAAATAATTATGTTATTTACAATTTGTTACAGATCGTATGCGAACCCGAGGGGATTTCTTTCGAACAAGGGATCATCCACTTGTTGTTTCAAGAACCAGTTGCATTAGTTCATTCGGCGAGCTGGATCTGCTATCTCGAGTGTATGGATGTGTGCCACTTTAAATGGATATTTTGTAATTTCCATTGTTACATCAGAGGCGAAGAAGAGATGAAATATAAGTGAGGTACATGTACACTTCACGTTTGATAGGTTGGTATATAAATGGGAAATTCTGATAGTATAATACGAAAGAGGAAATATATCGATAAAGAAAAAATAATAATAAAGTAGTTACTACATTATTGTAATCCCATTCTATTGTATCCTTTATTTTTCTGCCATAACTTTGATTGTTGATAATAGATGGATCAACCAATAAATTTGATTTTTCTTCACTATCGACGATCAAAGTCGTGGCAAAAAAGTAAGGGATACAATGGAATTAGATTACAATAATGTAGTAACTACTTTATTATTATTTTTCCTTTATCGATATATTTCCTCTTTCGTATTATACTATCAGAGAAGTTCCAATTTATATACCAACCTATCAAACGTGAAATGTACATGTACCTCACTTCTATTTCATCTCTTCTTCGCCTCTGATGTAACGATGGAAATTACAAAATATCCCTTTAAAGTTGCACACGTCCATGCACTCGAGACAGCAGATCCAGCTCGCCAAATGAACTAATGCAACTGGTTCTTGGAACAACAAGTGGATGATCCTTCGTTCGAAAGAAACCCCCTCGGGTTCGCATACGATCTGTAACAAATTGTAAATAACAATCATATGGGGTTTTTATAATTATTTTAGGAAGTCCCAGAAGAAAACAGGTGCAGTAAAATATCGATGGTGTGCTAGAAAGAATAAGGAATAACCCTCGAACCCTAATCGGTATCAGTGATTCCTCATTGACTGTCGTTACAACGGAGACGAAGAACAGATGAAATAGAAGTGAGGTATATGTACACTTCAGGTTTGACAGGTCGGTGTGTAAATTGGAACTTGTAATAGTACGAAAGAGGAAATATATCGATAGAGAAAAAATAATGATAAAGCAATTACTTGATTGTGTGTTGTGATCCAATTCCATTGCATCTCCTATTTTTCTCCCACGGCTTTGATTGTGACAGAGAAGAAAAGCCATCGATTCGTCTCGTGCTCGCATGACGCTGAAACAAAAAATAGAATTATCACAAAGATAATTGTCCTTCCATCGAAAGTGAGGTTAAAGCTGTCAGATGGCAATTAAACTTATCTGATGGTAATTCTTCTGAGATACTGCCGTCTCCTTTCCTGCTCTTTATGCACAGGCAACCAGAGAAACACAGCACTGCATCCGTTCACTATCCCGATTATCGAAAAAAAACAAACGATTATTAAACTATACGGAGCGTCTGTCACATTCACCACTATTGAGATTCATAACTCCGATTACACTGAATTTTTACATTTTATTAACAAGCGCGTCCGAGGATCGAAATAAACGCGAGGTTAATCGTTTCGCGAATGGAAATATTTTATTAATTTTGAAAAACAACTAAACATTCAAGGATTATATTCTCTCACACACTCTCACATACATTTGATGGCGTATGCGTGTCCGCATCTGTGTACACATTTCCGACCATGGCCGAATATCGCCGAAGACAGGCGGAATTTTTGTGAAATTTTGACATATATATACCTATCGCCCGAGAAATCGGATTCTCGACTTTTAGGCGCAAGGGGCGTGGCTTCGCGTTGTTAAGGAAAAATCTCTGTTAATATGTAACTTATAACATTTACTCTCGTCTCTATCGATAGAGAATAGTCGATTTATATGGCGTAACTAAGCATAGTTTTGGTTATAACCGTATATTTATTGAGAAAATTCGATGTAAAAATTGAGGGGTGCAGGGGGCAGACATTTGTGGTGTAAAGAGACACGGGTGCTCGCGACATCAGCGCTGTCGTGTCTGAGCGCGGAACTACTTGAACGAACATGCCGCGAGACACTACCGTGTCTCTTGAACTTTTTTCAAAGCTCGTTATAATACTATTTTTTTCTTAAACGTATACTATTTTGAGAGTAAAACGCAGTAAGTTTTTTTGCTCTATCTCAAAAATTGAAATTTTGATGAATACTTTTGTGAAAAAAGTCAAATTTCTCGACAAATTCTTTTCTCGCGCTTTTTCAGTATAAACTAATTCAAAAAAGCAGAACAGAATTATTGGATTATAAAGAGAAAGTCTTAAACTAAATTCTAGTTCAAGGAATGAGTCGATACATTAAAAAAAAAACGAAAATATCAACAGTTTTTCTAAATCCACCTCTCCACATGTTCGGTCACTTGTCGTGTCACGCAGTAGTGTCTTCGGGATTTACGACCCCAAGGAGATCTAATCTTGATCGCACCCGTTAGAATGATTAACTTGAAACTGAAGAATAAATGAAGCAAAAATAAATCGCTGTTTAGACTGTGCAGAGGGGGTTTGGTTTATGTTGCTCGAGAGGGTTTCTTGGGGCGATGAAAGCCATTGTTTATATTTTGAGGCAACGCCTTGTCGCACCTCCACTAAGTGGACCAAAGAAAGAAACCAGTCATCGATGACCCAGATCATGATCCCCGTATGACCTTTTAGTCAGTTCCCTGGAGAGTGTGAAAAAGTAAAGATGTGTCTTCCACAAGCGTATTCTAATAAAGAATATTTTGAAGTGAAACTTTTATACGCGCGGTACGCACCTAATTTTCAAGGATGTAACGTTTTGAGCGTCATGCAAGTAGTGGTGGGGGTAGCAGTCAGCGATGCTGCTACGGGTAAGGTATGGTTAGAGAGGAGGGGGGGCCGGGGGGGAGGCAACAGGGTCTACTCAATGTACATAAATACCGGTATGCTGACTTGTCCACTCGTCGCCACACCTCCATGCTCTTACTAGACGCCAAGCAGGCGTTTGACAGAGTCTATCATGACGGATTAATTTTCAAATTAATCCAACTAAACTGCCCCCACTACCTAATTGGCATCACAAGCTCGTTCCTCACGAATAGAACCTTCAGAGTCCGATCAGGCAATAGCCTTTCCGCTTCACAACCCGTCACTGCGAGAGTCCCGCAAGGATTCAGGCTCTCTCCAGCCCTGTTCAACATATATTGTCATGACATCCCCACTCACGATAAAATAATCACAGTCCAATACGCTGATGACGTTGCCCTTCTTTATTCCTACAAAAATAAAAATGTCTGCTCCACAGTAGTAAACAAATTCTTACCCACGCTCCTCCAATGGCATCACATGTGGGGCTTCGCCCTCAACGAATCCAAGTCCGAGGCAGTCTTCTTCTCCCGCCGCAATATCCTCTCAGACGCTCTAATAGTGAGTAAACCACCGAATACCCTGGAGCTACTCCGCAAAATACCTAGGCATTTATTTCGATAGGAAGCTTAGCTGGTCTAAACAAATCATCGCCGTACGCAGCAAAGCACTCGGCGCGTATGTCGCACTTAAACCTTTCTTCAATAACAAGAATATCTCTCAACAAACCAAAGTCAGAACCTTTTCAATGCAATAATCAGAAGTTTATGCACATACGCTACACCCATCTGGGGCGCAGCCACTCCAGCCAAATTTCGCAAAGTCCAGGGATTATATATGAGACTCCTACGAGGCTCACTAAATACTCTCTGGTATATAAGGACCTCTTCAAGAGACCGGACTCCCTCCTGTCCACGAAGCGGCGGTTAAGCTCGCGACAAACCTTCGCAACTCCGTAAGGAACCACACAAACCCCTCTATCCAAGCGCTGAGCGATTATTCCAGCAAATCCAAGGATAAAATCCGTAGGCCCTGTACTCTCTTATCTGATACTGTCACCCCCTAGCTTCGCATCCGCGCACTGTGGCCCCAGCTAGTGTTAGCAAGGTTCCCTACTTCTTCGTCTTCTACTTGGTTTATAACCCTACGGGCTGGCAACTACGGGGGGTGGGGTTTAGTCGGTAGAAATTCGACACTACCCTAAAACCATCTTGGGTGTCTTATGG
The DNA here is from genome assembly GCA_963678675.1 of Xiphydria camelus. Taxonomy (NCBI): domain Eukaryota; kingdom Metazoa; phylum Arthropoda; class Insecta; order Hymenoptera; family Xiphydriidae; genus Xiphydria; species Xiphydria camelus. Next base: position 7,239,670 of record OY783194.1, read on the forward strand.
AGATTCCCCTCCTCGCCCGCTTCAAAAAAAAAAACCGTCCACTCAAATTCGTCCACTTCTGCGCATGACGTCACGTTGGAATCACTTTCAAATAGTATATCATTACCGGTTACTTGTTTTTACGTGTTTTACCTCAAACTATGGTAATATTAATAAAAAATCAGATATTTAATCTATTTATTTCATAGATTTATTTACATACGAGCGAAGTTCATTTACAAATATAAGACTTATGACTATTGTAAATGATACATACAGTTTTAAGTCAAAGTTCACAATGATATTTTAATAATAACCACATGGTGGGTATAATTCGTTTCAAATTCAGACAAACTGATTTCGAACTCCTAAATATGTTGTTTTTATATAGCTACTATTTATATACCTACCCCCTTAAGGGGGTAAATAAATAAATAATAATGTAAATGTAAATTTCAAAGCAATCGGTGAAGAACTTTCAAAGATTTGAGATTATGGACAAACGAACATTTACATTTTTATTTATTTATCTCCTTATGGGAGTAGGTGTATAAATAGTAGGTTATTTAAAATCACGCGTGTATTCGAATGTAACGTTGTGTCAAAATTTCGAAGCAATCGGTGAAGAACTTTCGAAGATGAACAAACGAACATTTATATATTTATTAATTTCTTCACCCCCTTAAGGGAGTAGGTATATAAAAACAGCACATTTAGGAGTTATAAATCAGTCCGTCTGAATTTGAAACGAACTATACCTTCCATGTAGTTATTAGAAAAATATCATTGTGAACTTTTACTTAAAATTGTATCTATCATTTACAATAGTCATAAGTCTTATATTTGTAAATAAACTTTGTTCGTATGTAAATAAATCTATGAAATAATAGATGAAATATCTGATTTTATTATTATTAATATTACTATAGTTGGACATAAAACACAGAAAAACAATTATCCGGTAATGATAGACTGTTCGAAAGTGATTCCAACGTGACGTCACATGGCGCGAGAAAGAAACGCAAGAGCATACCTGTATTTATGTACCTTGGGTCTACTGTGAGCCCATCACAACATCCATTACGTTCGGAAATATGTCGTCAGAGTAGGAATAGCATGACGTCTTATATGTAGTTCATACAAACACGTGTAGACAGTGTCTTCAAGTTGCGTTTGAGGTTATCCTGTGTTGTTTTTATTTAATTTTACGAACGTTACTATTCCGCCGCACGTTAAGCGGACGTTTGTATCGGTTCTCACCGTTCATTATCATCGCGGTCTAAGTAAAGCGCTAATCCAGAGTTAATCCCACCATCGGTTGCAACGGCGAGACGGGTGGTATGTTTCGAAAAATCTAGGCTGTTAATGTGCTCGCAGTCCCGCACTTTTCCCGGAAGGGTTAATTGCTGGACCAGTTGTAATGAACCTCTTCCCGCAATACCTATTCTAATAAATACCGCTATACTTAGAATATTAAATCAGCTTTGTAAAGGGAAGAATGACGAATTCAATATGACAGATCGGGAAAATCTAACACCTGGATTATATCAGGTATAGAAGGTTGCTTCACCATTCGATGCAGCCTGACTCCTTTTATGGTCAGGGACGTGTCTCCAAAACTCTTGACCGTTAACCCAGTCGCACATTGAGACGCAGGCGACGTAAGCGACGCAGGGCAGGAAACAACACATGCTACGCAGTATGAGCGCATATTGGAAAGCAATCCTGGCAGTTCTCAGTCCTGGTAGTTCTTGTTATGAAGTATTGGCGTTCGAGTGCGAATAGCAAATAATATTATTTGGACATAGAAAGAGCTTTTTTATTTTAATCATGGCGTTATTTCTGGACAGTTCCGAGTCAGAGTCGGACGCAGAATTTAATTGCGTGGCTTCAAGACACATTTATTCATTTACTCGAAATTTCAACAAAAGATTCAGAAAGTTTATACTCTAAAGACTTGTTACAGTTGTTTATTTTCAAATTTAGAGTAAAATTTACTGTGTTAGGTCTAATTCCGCTTAAGGGGTATGGCCACGGTAGAATTTTCAAAAAATCGATTTTTCTTTTTTTTACTTAAACGATGCTTTATCATCATAAAAATAAGATAATATTCGATTTATAGCGAAAATAATTTTTTTTCACCAACTTTGAGTGCATAGCGTGAGCCTACCTGCGACGCAGTCGTAGAGTACCAGAGCGCGGCGCAACGCGCCCGGATTTTCGGAATTATGTTATTAGAGATGACTAACAATGTAGTGGTAAATTTAGAATATATACATATAGAGGACATTAGTTGCATACCCGTAGAGCAACATTTAATCAGTCAGCAAAATCTAAGCCAGTGTAACCGTTGAAAGGACGCCGTTCAGTTGCTTCTCGGCTTTTCGAGTGGTACATATCTAGTAGATATTGTGCGAATTACAGAATTTTGTTTGTAAACAACTGAAATGAGCAACGATCAAAAAGTTTATCGATTACAGAAAGGATCAAAAAGGAATAAATGGAGTTTAAATAAAAGTAATATTTCAAAGCGTAGACCATTAAATCGATATGCGGCGGATCAAGATAAAGAAGGCGTGAGCGCATCGGCCAAAAAACTGCGAAAACCAACAAGTTCCCGTGATGTTGAAGTTAACGGTGAATTCAGTTATGGATTTATAAATTTTTTAACTGTTATGAACGTAATTGCTCAATAATAACGAGAGTTTCAATTCTATTGTGCAGTTTGGCACCCAAGAGTACTTCAAGCGGCAAGTTGGTTTTGGATATAGCTTCCAATATTGCAGTCTGTACGTTCAACTATGGCCTTAGCAGCGTCATGAGCATGATGAACATTTTGGGCACGACTACAGGGCCCCAAAGCTACAACTTTTGTTTAGAAGTCGATGCACTGCGCGTCGACTACGCAGAGCGGTCACTATCGGTTGCGGCGAAGAACGCGCGTTTGGATGGAAGATCTTCAAGAAAAGCGAAAGAGGAGGAAAATCTTGCCTTGGAAGGTCAAATTTATGGAGCTGGTATCGCAGACTAATGGTAAACAATTTTGTTATTTGCATTTTTGATGTGTAAACATCTATTACGGCGGTATGAGGGCAAACGTCGGGAAACGGGACAGAAATGTGAAACCGGATGTGATTAGTGCGCAGTGATTCGTGCGCAGCTACTTCAGCGCTTGCGGCCTAAGGTGGCTTTATATTTTCATGTCGATGATGTCGATATAGTAAATCGCTATACAACCTACTAATACCGCAGCTAGAATTGGTGACGCACACAAGCCTAGTCACTTTCTCCTAGCTTCCCCACGCGCTCCATAAACAGCTAACACTTGTACCTCTGTCCAAATAATCTATATATATCGTAATACCGTATACCGCATGTCCCGTAAGAAACGCAACAAGCAACATTTTTCTTCGGCAGTATTGGGATCTGACATGTCTCGATACGCAGTCTGGTGGCGAGAAGTAAAACTATTCCTAGTATACCGTTTAGTGGGTTAGAGAGTGACTGGCATTGGATTAATGTATGTATGTCGCGTATTCGCCCAAATGTGCTTCTCGCATTTGGGCCCTAGAGCGGTGCGAGGGAAAAATTCGACACTCCTTGGGACCCTTTGAGTCATACATTAGATCCGGGAAAGTTCCTCAATGCTACAGGGTCCCGTGTACGTGTACGTCGGCCGGGACATAGGAACCGAGCACTGGAGTTTCCTCGGGATTTACAACACTTAATCCTGCCTTCCGCATTTCCCTGGAAATTTCTTCGCGTTGTAAGAGAAACCACCCCCGGTCGTAAGAGAAAACTAAAAAAGTCATACAACAAGCTCCTGGTCGAAGAGCGTCCAGTACGTTCAAAAACCTCGGAGCGAACAGAACATTATTATATTATTAAAAATTATACCTTATTCATATGTTGAATTAATAGAAAAATAGAAGTTGTAAGATACCTACCCAAGAGCAAATCTCGTTCATAGTTAAAGCCATTCGTAAATGTTCGAAAGACCAAACATAAAATAGTTTGAGGAGAGAAAGGGAATGGAATCGGAATCCAGGAAAGAACGCTGTTGCGACGAAGGACTAGATAGAAGCGCAGAAACTGGAGAGAGAGGGTTGTAGTTTGGTAAATACGTAGATTTTATTTTCGGGTTAACAACGAATGTCCGGGAACACTTAGAATGAGTGCGATGCTTGCGTAAGTGAGGAGCAGGAGGAGATACGAACACGATAACGAATTTTTCACGACTGCCGGGAAACGGCTCGCAAGGAAGGGGTATGCTTTATCATAAGGGCGGGCTTTTTCCATTTCACGATGTGAGAAGAAAGTTTCGAGAAAGTTGAAGAGTAAAAACGTGAAAGACTCCGGGGTTGCGCGCAGATACGTCGACGTTCCGTGATGCGCCCGTCCAAGGACAGACATATGCGCGTCTCGAAGGCTGAATTTATATTTATGGGAGGTCAACCCTGGACGATAACGGAGGGCAAAGGGTGCTCATGTCCTCCCGCGAGTCTGGTGAAAGTTGGGAAGGATTCGAGGAGCCCTGCGCGTGCCAAAACAATAAATAATGACTTCACTCCCATAAGACTCTGTATCGGTAGTATACTCATTTCGGCCATATTGGATTTTTCGAACTAAGCTCCTCCCCCATGTCAGATCCCAATTGGCCGACGGTGTTTGAGTCTTTTACATGTGTACCGTTGGCAAATACTGCCGAAGGTAAATGTCGCTTGTTGCGTTTCTTATGGGACACCGTATGTCCCACTCTGTACATATTGGCCAGTTTGAAATTACATTCGGGCAGGCTTGGTCGGTACTCGAGTCATTTAATACCGGTAGAAGTCGAGTCGGTAGTTATAGTAGGTGTCAATTCGGATGATCGAAGCGTCTAACCTCGAAATTGTGAATTTGTGAATAATGGTGAGTAATTTCCATTATTCACAAATTCATAATTTCGAGGTTAGGCGCTTCGAACTCTCGAATTAACACCAACTCTAACTACCGACTGGACTTCTACCGGTATTAAATGACTCGAGTACCGACCAAGCCTGCCCGAAAGTAATTTAAAACTGGCCAATACAGAGTGGGACATACGGTATGCGGTATACCGTATGTCCAGTCCAGAACCGCACAGTAACAGGGACCTTGAAATTTACCTTCGGCCGGGCTTGGTCGGTATTCGAGCAATTTTTACCGGTAGAAGTCGAGTCGGTAGTTAGAGTTATTGTCAATTCGGGAGATCGAAGCGTCTAACCTTGAAATCGTGGATTTGTGAATTATGGTGAGTAATTTCCATTAATCACAAATTCATGATTTCGAGGTTAGACGCTTCGATCTCCCGAATTGACACCAACTCTAACTACCGACTCGACTTCTACCGGTAAAAATTGCTCGAATTCGCCCCGGCCACCAAGCCCGGCCGAAGGTAAATTTCAAGGTCATATGGACATCGGTCATATGGACATCGGTTATCGAAATAACCGATCTGAACTTGCTGACGACGCCAACGCGGATGACTACGCATGCGCATTCACGCTTCTCCGGTGATTCTATTGGACGAGGAAACCCACGGGGGTGCTCATGCAAAACCCGCAATTTTGCTATGGTCTGATTGATCGCGGATATATGGTACATGTAAATTTGTGCAGTGTCGCATATGCAACTAGATTCGATCCTAAGGCCGTACAACCTTCAAGGGTTGCTAGATTTTATAGCGATACAATTTAAATATTCTATACTAATTTAGGATTGCTATTCTATCGAGAAATAATGAGCGGATAAATGGAATTTGACACAACGGTTCGCACCGTTTAATAGTATCACAGTCATAAATACCTCGCCAATCCTTAGCTAATCCTAAGTTCCCCGAAACGGCATATTCCCGGAATGTAAGCCAACACCACGGTTTACACCTTTCCTGAAAATCAATTATCGGGGGGGTTGTCGCGAACCATCTAATGCAGTACTCGGCTTATCCAGGTACGAGAGAAAAGAAACAAAACGAGTCTGCTAGTACTCGAGACACTGATGTGTAAACCTCTCGTGAGCGGTAACTATGGAACGGAAATGTGATTGGGATTTGTGAATATTGGTATCTGTAATCGAAGTATTTTCAAACAATTTTAAATCTTATAACTGTAGAAAAATATTTTTCATTTTCATTTTCATTTAATAATGCCGCGCTTAACACAATCGGCTTATGATAGCTAAAATAAATAAGTGAGTCGGAGTAGAGCCGATCAACGAGGAGTTACTCCGACTCACTTACTGTACATGGTGAACACCACTTCCATACAACATTGTTCTGCCAGATGTTTACACATCAATTACAAGTTAGAATAACTAATTGATGTGTAAATATCTGGCAGAGCAATGTTGTATGGAAATGGTGTTCGCCATGTACAGTAAGTGAGTCGGAGTAACTCCTCGTCGTCGGCTCTACTCCGACTCACTTACTGTTTATTTATTATGGTTTAATTACAAGAAAGTTATATGTAAAACTTTAAACGCGTTTATCTCAAAACAGCTTTTTTCGAATTGGCGAGACAAATAATTTGGATAATTTTTATCCGACTGTCTTCAAATTTTATAATCACCTTTCTAATTGCATTTCGCACAAAAGTTCGTAGGGAATTTTTGATTAATTAAAAACTCCATTTTATGAGCCGTTTCATACGAAATTTTTCACTGAAAATTCACCACTTAAATTCAAATGCTTGCCATTTTCCGAAAAATCAATATTTTTAAAAACCCCTAAACTAAAAACTGCTTCGCACGCGCGTAGGAAACTGTCCAGGAGACTGCGCCACGTAGGCACAGTCCTGCACTACCCTACTCTGTGTGCGTCCTAATTCGCGCGGGTCTATTGAACTGTACAGGATACAGAAACCTGCACTGCCCTGCCCTGTCTGGCCTAAGTCGCCTGCGTTTCAATGTGCAGCCGGGTTTAGGTACGGAACTTGAAAAATACCTAGCGCCATCCCTTTGTCCGTTAGATCCGGGACTTGGAAAATCCCAAGCGTCATAAATAATCTTATAATTCATCATTTGTTATTTTTATAAATCCCCATTATTTAATTTAGCTGAATTAAACCAATCTTTAATTTACATAAATTATCACAACTGAAAAGCGCTTAGAAGTTTCATATCTACCGCGTGGCGTTGCACGCATAATGATTTTTGTGGTAGTGAAACACAGTGTTTTTACTTAATTCCTCCTCCCCATTTCCAATAGCACCTCGACCGAACAATATGATAACACACAAAAAAAAAGTGGGGTATACATTTGATGCGATATATGCTATCCGTAGTAATTTTGCCTCCTGATCATGAATCCGGTGTCAGAATGTGGCCATCACGTCATAATTTTTTTTAACCTCAAAAAACCAGCCAAAAATCATGGTTTCAAAAAATTAATGGATTTTAACAAAATTTGGTATAGGAGGGTTTTTTTGGGTCGCTGATCACGAATCTGAAGTCAGATTTCAAAAATTCAAGATGGCGGATCCAATATGGCGGACAAGATTTTCGAAAATCAACGGATTGTTACCAAATTTACTGTAAAGCGACAACAAATATTTAATTTATCAATCAATCCGTCTGTCTATCTATTAACTAGTCCTTAGTTCATTAAGTAGCCTAATTACTGACTTCTTATTGTACTATCCTACAATGTTACTTAATTTTTATCTCAGCATCTCACTAACACCATATCTTTCTATCTCCTTCCTCACAAACTCACTATCGCACATACTATCTTTCTCCCTACCCCCCCCCCCCCCCCATCTACCCATCTCGATATCTCACTATCTTATGATCTTACTAACTTCTTCGTCTCGCTAACCTACCTTCTTTAGATCCCCTAACGACTTCTAATCTACCTTCTTTCGGCTATATCTTGTTTTTTTTTTCTTCGAACGATCTTCTCACAGATTTTCTGTTCAATTCCTTTTTTTGGTTCTTGCGTGTCTCGCTTTTAAGTGACCAGCAATAGTCCGCCAACATATGATCATCCAATTTTCCTTGGTATCGATTTTCCATGACTTTTATGTCTTGGTGAAAGCGTTCACCTTGTTCCTCACTATAATCACCAAGGTTGCCTGGGAAATCATCGATATGAGAGTCTAAGAAATGTAGTTTCAAGTTCATTAAGCAGCCTAGTTTTTTTAATTTCTCAACCATTTTCTTGACTATTTCTTTGTAGTTGGGACTTTTTTTAATTCCCAAAAAGTTTTTTGACACTTCTTTAAAATTCGTCCAAGCAGCTTTCTCAACGTCGTCCATTTGAGTAATAAATGATGTATCTTGGAACAGCTTTCTAATTTACGGGCCGTCAAATATTCCTTCTCTGATTTTAGCCTCGGAATATTTTGGGAATTTTTCGGATAAATACTGAAAACATTTGCCTTCTTTGTTTAAGGCTTTTGTAAATTGCTTTAAAGCCCAAGTTTTATGTGGAGAGGAGGGATGAGAACTTTTTTTGGATCTACTAAGGGTACAGTACATTATCCTCACCAGCAGTAAACGACCTTCTTGCCGACTAAATCTTCTTTTTGTAGTGGTGTTCTCTATCTCTATTATTCCACAGATTCTTATAGCAAGGATAACGTGTGTACCCAGACTGTTGCCCAAGCAATATCGTTAACATTTTAAAACCTCCGCATATATCCCAGTTATGTTCAGCATACTTTATTTTCTCCAAAAGCTTTTTCATTTCCTCATAATGCTATTGGAATGGGGGCAAAATCATTGGTGTTATGCAGCAAAACAGCCTTTATGCTACGTTTCGAAGAATCTATGAACAATCTCCATTGTTTAGGAGTGTATAGATTTTTCTTACATTTATTTATTAAACCTTTTTGTATTAGTGCAATATGCAAGTGACATTGTATTATCCATTGTAAAGTATTTTCCGAATTCTTCGTCTCTGTGTCTATAAAATGAAACTCTTGTTTCTGGCTGAAGTAAGTTTCTCTTCTTTAAAAATGAAGCTAGATACTCTGCACCATCTTTGGCTAAACCTAAATCTCGAACAAGATCATTAAGTTCCGGCTGTGATACTAATTTTGGTTCTGGTTGACGATCATATGGGAGGAATTCGTTGTTTTCATTGCTGTCACTACTATCAACATCATTATCGGTAGCACTCTGTTCGTCAGATACGTCGTCGTTTGATTCTTGTTCGGCAGATTCGCATTCTACGTTTTTGGCATTATCTGATAATATGCAGTCATCGATTTCTATAGCACCAGCAGCAAGTAATTACGAGTCAGGATTTGCCTTAATTGGTTTTGTCACCGATGAAACATCCACGTAAGAAATTCTACATTTACTTTTTTGCGGTTATGCTCTATCACGTCATTCATACAAAAATAACAGTCATTTTTGCTATCCGGTCTATTCCATAATGCTGGTCTAGAATATTTGATGACCTTCTCATCCTTGCCATATAACATTATTCTGCAAGAGCTGTAGATGACATGCGGAACCCATTTCGTTTCCTGGTTAAGTACCTCAAGACCAAAACAATCTTTATACATTTTTTAATTCTGTCACTTATAGCTATTCCTCTGTTACTCACTACGTATTTACAACAAATATAACAAAATACATCATAGTTTTTATCACAATTATGAAATCGCCTTGCATCGTATGATTCATTTCTTGTAGCATTATACTCTACATGAGCCAAGTCACCAACACATCTAGAGCTACGGTCGCATGATGATGATGATCGCGAGCCCGCTTCCCCACCCTGTCCGATCGCCGATACTGGGTTTCTGAGTCCCTGCACTGTAACCTTTCTTCTTGTGCCTGCCATGATGGCTAAAGTAAACCAAAACGTACTGGAAGGTAGATCTGAACTTATCTAAATCTAGTCTTCAAGATTGAAGACCTTGCACCTAACTGTACTGTATCTGTCCGTGATACCTGTCGCTATATTTACGTTAGACCAAATTGACTCGACGCAGGAACTTGGTTGCCTTGATGACTGTTAGTTGAGACGAGGAACACGACACGATGATGTTGACAATACACTGACGAAGACGCGGTTGGCTCCGTCTTATATAGTTAGACTGTAACAGCCCGTTCACACGATACGGTTTTTTCGTTCACACGATGCGGTTTTTCACCGTTTCAGTAATTTTACCGAACAGCCCGTTCACACTATACGCTTTTTACCGTTTCGGTAAAATTCTACCGAATCGGTCAGCCCCTTAACACTATACCTATCTCGGCTACGGCTCTGGCAAGTGTTTCGCATACGTCGAGTGGACGTGTCAACCAATCGCCCGGGCGTCGAAACAGTGCCGCTCGAGCGAATGCAAAGGATACTCAAAAACAATTTTTATTACATTACTTTGCAATGTTATTAGACCATTTATAACGTTTTATAAATTTATTTTCAGATAGAGCTTTCCCGTAATGCGAAGAACATGGCGCCATCGCATACGCAACGATATATCGTCGCTGGCACTTTTCGCAAGTGCAGAGAACGACGATATATCGTCGTCCGGTACTAAAAGGGTTAAAATCATTGTTTATTGTCGCGCCATCACCCGGCCATGCACGAGCCCTATCAGTACGAAAACTATCCTGTCTGAACACTTCGATGCATAAACATTGCCACTAGCAATCGATTTGATTATTTTCCCGAATCGGGCCATTCGGTTTTCGGTGACAAAACCGAACGTCAGTCGTGACCGAATCGGTGAAATTGCCGTATGAGTTTCGAAGACGTACCGTGTGAAAACGCGCCCATTTAAATGTATGCGCCACTGCAGCACACGGTAAAAAAACGGATTCGGTAAAATTACCGAAACGGGAAAAAACCGTATCGTGTGAACGGGCTGTAACGATAATTAGACTACGGAGGGGATAGCGTGGACGACTCCATGCACCCTGATTGGCTAAAGGATAGTGACGTTGTAGAGAGTCTGAGCTGATGCGGTGTGCTCTGATTGGCTGGAGGAGGATGACGGTGGAAAGAGAGATGACGCTGGAGAATTTCCGTGGTCCGTACCTAACGGTTTAGAAATCCCGGTGACTCGTATCCGCCATCTTGAATTTTTGAAATCTGACTTCAGATTCGTGATCAGCGACCCAGAAAACCTCCCTGTACCAAATTTTGCATGAATCCGTCGATTTTCGAAAATCTCGTCCGCCATATTGGATCCGCCATCTTGAATTTTTGAAATTTGACTTCAGATTCATGATCAGCGACCCAAAAAACCCCCCTATACCAAATTTGGCATGAATCCGTCGATTTTCGAAATTCTCGTCCGCCATATTGGATCCGCCATCTTGAATTTGACATACACATACCAACAACACACCAAATTTGGTTTAAATCCATTAATTTTTTGAAACCATGATTTTTGGCTGGTTTTTTGAGGTTAAAAAAAATTATGACGTGATGGCCATATTCTGACACCTGATTCATGATCAGGAGGCAAAATTACTACGGATAGCATATATCGCATCAAATGTATACCCCACTTTTTTTTGTGTGACTGTGTACACAAACACAAAAATTATAAACTTCTTCAATTTCGTATACATCAATGAACATTGAACATTCTTTCGTGTGTGTATTAATTTAAAATTATTATGGTAAAAACAGCAACAGAACGGTCAAAAGAGTGTAGTGAAAGGCAACGTGTAAAAATAAACTTCTTCGATTTCGTAAATGTTTCGTCAAACGATAGACGGAGTTTTGAATATCGGTTCTTACCGTCGCGATCTAAGTAACGCTAATCTAGAGCTAATCTCGCCATCGGTCATAACGGTAATGCGGTCGATATGTTTCGGCGAATCTAGGCTGCAAATGCGCTCGCAGCCTCGCACCTTTCCCGGAAAGGTTAATTACCAGATAGGTCGAAATAAGCCGTCTCCCGCAGTACCTATTTTAGTCGATACCGCTATCCGTCGAATTCTAAATCAGCTTTGTAAAGGGGAAAATGATGAATTTAATAGGTAGATGACCGATGGGGAAAACCTAATATCTGGCTCATACAGACAGAAAGTATCAATTGAGGAGTGTATGTATGAAAGGGGCTAAGTGCCAAAATCTAAATTTTCACAATAGCCCCGTGACTTTGACCTGTAAAATTGACATCTAGAAATTGTAAATGTTAACTAATAAGTGACAAAATACAAAGTTTGGGATCTCCTCTACCAAAAAATTCATGTACATAACAATATAATGGTTAAACCGATATTCTGCAACAAATGTTTTGTATTGTCGAAAAAAAGTTTTCTGTTAGAAAATTGTATAGTATAGAGCAACAATTATTTTGGTACATTTTTCTTGTATTTACCCCAAAGTAAATTACAACACTTTTTTGTCAGAGACTTACAATTCTATTCTAATTTTTTGAAACATTTTTTTTCTAATTAAGGTATTTTTTGACAAGTGTATCATAATAGCCTCAAATTTTTAGGTGTATCACATTAGCCCCGGTTGACCCTATACGGTGAAGTGTTCCCTTTGTACGCAACCGTCAAACATTGGGTACGTTCAGCAGATCTAGCATAAACCGCTACTGCTCCGTACGATAGAAGTAGCGCTCTCTGTTCTGCTGACAAGTTCCGGCCGTGGCCTGCGATACACCACAGATCATACCACCACACTCTATGGACCTTCACGGCTTCGCTTATTATCTCTGGTTACAAAATTTTGTGTTGTTTATATGGTAACAGATTGTTTTACAATTGCCGGTAGCAAGAAAATGTAATTTTTTCGTAATAACACAGAACCACAGTGATTTTGTATCTCGAACCAGACCAGGTGATTTTTAGATTTATGTGCGCTAAAAACGAATCTGGCTCTCAAATTTACGTACCACACACGTCAGGATTTTGAAAACTTGAGGTCAAGAGACACGGCAGTGTCTCGCGGCATGTTCGTTCAAGTTAGTTTCGTCAGAAACGAACGACAGCGCTGTCGTCGCCGGAACCCGTGTATCTTTACAGGAAAAATGTCTTCCCCCTTCACCCCTCAATTTTTACATCGAATTTTCTCAATAAATATATGGTTTTAACCAAAACTATGCTTTGTTACGCCATATAAATTGAGTATTCTCTATTGATAGAGACAAGAATAAATGTTATAAGTTACCTATTAACAGAGATTCTTCCTTAGCAACGCGAAGCCACACCTTTTGCGCCTAAAAGTCGAGAATTCGATTTCTCGGCCAATATATATATATATATATATATATATAAGTCAAAATGTCACTCTAATTCCGCCTATCTACGGCGATAGTCGGCCATGATCGGAAATGTGTACACAGATGCGATCATACGCATACGTCATCAAATGTATGTGAGAGTGTTTGAGAGAATATATGTTTTTGAACCTTGAATGTTTGGTTATGGTTTTCAAAGTGAATAAAATATTTCCATTCGCGAAACGATTTCCCTCGCGTTTATTTCGATCCTCGGACGCGCTTATTAATATAAAATACAAATTCAGTGTAATCGGAGTAATGAATCTCAATAGTGGTGAATGTCACAGACGCTCCGTATAGTTTGGTAATCGTTTACATGTTTTTCGAATAATCGAGAAGGTGAACGGATGCATTGCTATTTTTCTCTGGTTGCCTGTGCATAAAGAGCAGGAAAGGAGACGGCAGTATCTCAGAAGAATTGCCATCAGATAAGCTTAATTGCCATCTGACAGCTTTAACCTCACTTTCGATGGAAGGACAAATATCTTTGTGGTAATTCTATTTTTTGTTTTCAGCGTCATGCGAGCACGGGACGAATCGATGGATTAACAAATAATCGATTTCATGTTTCTTCTCTGTCAAAGCCGTGGCAGAAGAATAACAGATGCAATGTGGAATTGGATCACAATAATCAAGTAATTACTTCATTATTTTTTCTCTATCGATATATTTCCTCTTTTGTACTATCACAAGTTCCAATTTATACACCGACCTGTCAAACGTGAAGTGTACATGTACCTCATTTCTATTTCACCTCTTCTTCGTCTCTGATATAACGATGGTCAATGAGGAATTACTGATACCGATTAGGCAGAGAAGTGCTGAGTAAGGCCGTAAAAGTCTTCATATTAAAATAAATACGGCTTTACATGGTACTAATACAGATTTAAGACTAAAACAATACAACATGTATTCGAGCTGTACAGTACCGTATTCATTCTCAATACGGAAAGTTATACGAACTTATCCGACTCTTATCTACCAATCTGCCAATGTTACTCAGATTAATATAGTTTCTTAATTTCTACGTAGAGTAAGTTCGGTATATTTTAAATAGTGAAATGCTTGATATAATTGTGTTATTTATAATTTGTTACAGAAATAAACGTGCTGCTGTCCAATTCTATCCAGAAAGACTCTAAATCGTATGCGAACCCGAGGGGGTTTCTTTCGAACGAGGGATCGTCCACTTGTTATTCCAAGAACCAGTTGCATTAGTTCATTCGGCGAACTGGATCTGCTGCCTCGAGTGCATGGACGTGCGTCACTTTAAATGGATGAAAATTTTCATCCTTCAATATCCTCTCAACCGTGGACTTGCTGATTCTAACATCTGTTGCCACAGCCTGAATACTCGTTCGAGGGTTATTCCTTATTCTTTCTAGCATAGCGTCGATCTATTTCTACACCTCTATTCTTCTGGGATTTCCTAAAATAATTATAAAAACCCCATATAATTCAGCCCTGACAAGTACAATCTTATCGAGCTGTATCTTATCGAGGAGATCTTTCGACGTTCGAAAGAAATCCCCTCGGGTTCGCATACGATTTGGAGTCCTTTTGGATAGAATTGAACAGCAGCACGTTTATTTCTGTAACAAATTATAAATAACACAATCATATCCAGCATTCCACTATTTAAAATATACCGAACTTACTCTACGTAGAAATTAAGAAACCATATTAATTTGAGTTAACCAATTCTATAGATAATAATGACAGAATTGGAAGAATCATTGGAAGAGCTCGGGTCGAGTTTTTTGATCTGGGAAATCCTGGGAGGTCCTGGAAAGTCCTGGCAAAACCTAAAGTGGCCTATTAAGATCTGTTTAAACCTTTCGATTGAGCGACGGATATATCCGTCATCCGCGCGACAACTTGTGTGTAGGAACGACGGAACATTCCGGCATCCATATGATGTGTATACAAGTACCATCTGTAGTCAATGATAAATTATTCGTTATCGGCAAAATATTTGTTGTTGATTTTATTCATATAATAGATTAAACGTTTAATCGTAAAGTCTTGTAAATATGTAAATACCTAAAAATATGTTAACTGTAATTGGTCTAGTGTTTTTAGAATAACTAATATAATTTTGTATAAGTTTTTTCATATTAAAAATGTGAACTATACGTATCATATTAGAGCAACGATTGTTTTAAGCACAGTTGATATTAGACTTAGAAAACGTATATACAAAACCACGCGCACTGTGTACATTTCTGGCGTGTGCTTCCGTTCAGTCATGGCACTTCGGCGGACTGGACTGCCGAAGCGAAATGGTTAAAACTGAGTAGACCTGGTGAAGTCTAAAGGTTACCGCACACTAGGGCGTCGCGTCGCGGCGCGTCAAAATACCGACTGGATAAAATACATACAAATAAATGTACTACCGCACACTAGAGCGGCGCTTCGCGTCGCGTCACGTCAAAATACCGACTGGATAAAATACATACAAATGAATGTACTACCGCACACTAGAGCGGCGCGGCGCGGCGCGTCGCGTCGCGTCGAGGACGGGGATTCTTCCCTTCGAATCCTTGGCGTCAAACGACGCGTCCCGACGGGACGGTCATAAAGACGGGTCGTCTTTGTCCGTCACATAATAGACGAAATTCGGAATATCGATTCTTACCACTCACTATCATCGCTATCGAAATACCTCGTGGTTAATATCGCGACTAGATGGGCGAATTCTCCAAAACTGGCGCGTTTTTTATTGATAGGATGGATCTACATTCTCTTCTTTCTATTTCTCTCTGACATCAATGCTACCATAAAAGCAATTTCCTCATTAGAACTACTGCTGCCGTCGTACATCTTGTTACACTGCTAGATACCGTCTGATTATAATATATTTTATAAAACTTACGGACATTCAAGTCTGAATCTGTCGGTTGCCGCCGGAAAAGTGGGCGATGCCACCATCCATCGCGGAGCGTCACCGAGCCGTGACGTAAAATTTACTGACATTCAGGTAAGAATCGCCGAGCATCGCCGGGCATGTCGTAAAATTTATGGACATTCAGGTAATAATCGCCGGGCTTAGACGCACCCCAACGCGACCCGACGCGACGCGACGCGTCAAAATACCGACTGGATAAAATACATACAAATAAATGTACTACCGCACACTAGAGCGGCGCGGCGCGGCGCGGCGCGTCGCGTCGCGTCAGGGACGGGGTTCTTGCCCAGAGCGGCGCTTCGCGTCGCGTCACGTCAAAATACCGACTGGATAAAATACATACAAATGAATGTACTACCGCACACTAGAGCGGCGCGGCGCGGCGCGTCGCGTCGCGTCGAGGACGGGGATTCTTCCCTTCGAATCCTTGGCGTCAAACGACGCGTCCCGACGGGACGGTCATAAAGACGGGTCGTCTTCGTCCGTCACACAATAGACGAAATTCGGAATATCGATTCTTACCACTCACTATCATCGCGATCGAAATACCTCGTAGTTAATATCGCGACTAGACGGGCGAATTCTCCAAGACTGGCACACTGAAAAAAGTATTTAGCTAATCCAGCTATATTTCTAGCTGCCTCAGACACAACTAGAAAAATATTGCTAGCGTAGCAAGAATTCTTGCTATGGCGAAGAAAATTATCACTGCGATTACTATAGTTTTCTAGTTGTGCCCAAATTTTTTTGAGTGCACGTTTTTTATTGATAGGATGGATCCACATTCTCTTCTTTCTATTTCTCTCTGACATCAATGCTACCATAAAAGCAAATTTCCTCATTAGAACTACTGCTGCCGTCATACATCTTGTTGCACTGCTAGATACCGTCTGATTATAATATATTTTATAAAATTTACGGACATTCAAGTCCGAATCTGTCGGTTGCCGCCGGAAAAGTGGGCGATGCCATCATCCATCGCGGAGCGTCACCGAGCCGTGACGTAAAATTTACTGACATTCAGGTAAGAATCGCCGAGCATCGCCGGGCATGTCGTAAAATTTATGGACATTCAGGTAATAATCGCCGGGCTTAGACGCACCCCAACGCGATCCGACGCGACCCGACGCGCCCCGACGCGCCCCGACGCGACGCGACGCGCCGCGACGCCCAAGTGTGCGGTAACCTTAATAACGGCTTTCCCAGGTCTACTGTGAAAAGTCCGTGTTAAGGTTACCGCACACTTGGGCGTCGCGGCGCGTCGCGTCGCGTCGGAGCGCGTCGGGTCGCGTCGGGTCGCGTTGGGGTGCGTCTAAGCCCGGCGATTATTACCTGAATGTCCATAAATTTTACGACATGCCCGGCGATGCTCGGCGATTCTTACCTGAATGTCAGTAAATTTTACGTCACGGCTCGGTGACGCTCCGCGATGGATGGTGGCATCGCCCACTTTTCCGGCGGCAACCGACAGATTCGGACTTGAATGTCCGTAAATTTTATAAAATATATTATAATCAGACGGTATCTAGCAGTGCAACAAGATGTATGACGGCAGCAGTAGTTCTAATGAGGAAATTTGCTTTTATGATAGCATTGATATCAGAAAGAAATAGAAAGAAGAGAACGTGGATCCATCCTATCAATAAAAAACGCGCCAGTCTTGGAGAATTCGCTCGTCTAGTCGCGATATTAACCACGAGGTACTTCGATCGCGATGATAGTGAGTGGTAAGAATCGATATTCCGAATTTCGTCTATTGTGTGACGGACAAAGACGACCCGTCTTTATGACCGTCCCGTCGGGACGCGTCGTTTGACGCCAAGGATTCGAAGGGAAGAATCCCCGTCCTCGACGCGCCGCGCCGCGCCGCTCTAGTGTGCGGTAGTACATTCATTTGTATGTATTTTATCCAGTCGGTATTTTGACGCGACGCGACGCGAAGAGCCGCTCTGGGCAAGAACCCCGTCCCTGACGCGACGCGACGCGCCGCGCCGCGCCGCTCTAGTGTGCGGTAGTACATTTATTTGTATGTATTTTATCCCAGTCGGTATTTTGACGCGCCGCGACGCGACGCGACGCCCTAGTGTGCGGTAACCTTTAGACCTGCTTGCATCTGATATTCACCGTAACTATAGGCTATGAAAGGACAAGCAAGGTTTACTTTCTACATTTCACGAAGACCTGGTTCATTCCTTTTAGACCTGCAAACGTTCATTCTTAGCAGGGCTTACCAGGTCAAAATATTCGACCCGGGATGAATCGTTATAAGGTGACTCTCACTTTAAACTTGAATTTTCTTAAAGTAAGTACAGATTTTTTCAAGTTGATGTCAACAAATTGATTTATACATTATTATATTTAGTATGTTGCGATGAAATTGTAGTTTTTCAGAAAGATTTCACAAAAAATGAAAATTATTATACAATACTAGTGGTCGTGTAATTTGGTGTGTCGTAAATTGTGTAACTTGGTCCCGGTCCAAATTACACGTAGGTACAGTTATTTTAGGTTATAAGAGATTTTGTTTCCCGCAGATGTCGGCGAGAACTACAAGGAAATCCAAAGGTGTTTATGGAAAATGGACATCGGAGGATATGGGGAAAGCTATAGAGCATTGTAATTCTTCAGGTATAAGCTTCAGAGAAGCAGCAAGGGCATATTCTGTGCCTAAAAGTACT
This sequence comes from Xiphydria camelus, assembly GCA_963678675.1. NCBI lineage: Eukaryota > Metazoa > Arthropoda > Insecta > Hymenoptera > Xiphydriidae > Xiphydria > Xiphydria camelus. The sequence continues at coordinate 7,258,458 of OY783194.1, forward strand.
TTGAAGAGAAGAAGCACAGTATGTCGTGCAGTATTTTAAACCATCTTTTTGTCTGCAAAAGAAAGTAGTGTGATAAATATTCAGATAATTCATCAACTGTACAACCTACATACATTGCAGTCGAAACAGTTAGCCCTTTGCCAACTGCAAATGGGAAAGTAAACCCAAGAAGAAAAAAGAAATTTAACTTCCGGGGTTATTTTAACTAGCACGCCTCTTACAAGAGAATCAACTTAATATTCAGCAGACTCCAAAAATGAAACGGGGCGCTGAGAAACTAAGACTGGCAAAATGAAACTTAAAGACAGATGAAGTAAATCAAAGGACAGAAAAAGAGGGAAAAGAAAACAAAAAGAGTGGCAGAAAGAAGCAAAAGAAAGACACTCTCTCTATCAAAGCCGAATGTATTGTATGTGGACAAGATTATGACGAAGATTGGATTAGGTGTCACATCTGTAATGAATGGGCACATGAAGTGTGCGCTGAATTGACCGATATAGTTTATTATCACTGTGACCACTGCAAACCATAAATTCGCATTTCTTTGCAATCTACCTGCGTGTTTTCATATTTTTAAATTTATATTTGTTTAAGTTTTGTATATTTATGGAAATATAAGTTTCGTTGCGTTTGTATTATTTTAGCAACTTTATTTAGCCTAATAAGCATAAAAAACAAATTACACACTGTGGACCAAATTACACATTCAGTAAAACCAAATTACACGGTTCCGACCAAATTACAAGCTAAAAATTTAATTTGCATTTTATTTTTTCTACATTTAATTTATATTTAAATCATGAATTGTTTGATGTAAGACAATAATCTAGGATATAAAGTGTCCACACGAAAAAAATTGGTAGTCTCTTGATTGTGTTAGGTATAAGATACGAGGATTATTTCTTAGGGGTACCAATTTACACGGACTTCCCCTATATTCGATGTTTATGCACTTATGATTTTAAATAAATTCATACACTCTTATATGATACCATCAGTATATAGTGGAAAAAATATGAAAACTTAAAGGCGGCAAGTTCTTTTTATGAAATTTGTTTATACATCTCTTTTAGTCGAATTTTTTAGTAACTTTTGATTTACAATAATTTTCCTTCCAAATGATGCCTTTTATTTTTTATATATACCTAAAACACCTACCTTGAACACGGCGATCTTAATTGATTTCAAATCTTTTTTGGAAAGTATTTTACGTATCAATTTTTGTTGGCACTGAATGAACATGCCGCCTTTTTTTTACAGAGATTAAATATACGAAAACGGGCGATTTTGGCCATATTCACGGCTCTATTACAATGAAACTAAAAAATTTTTCTTCATTGCACTTACAACATTTGAAAGTGTCGTTTTTTAATTTTTCAGTCCATTACTTGATTGTTTCTAAACGATTATATAAAGCTAAGTTTCAGTACGATAAGTCGATCGTGTAGGTTCACCGCGCTACGCGCCTAAATGAACCTGAACAATAGATTTGTCGTACTGAAATTTGGCTTTATAAAATCGTTTACGAATAATCAAGTAATGTATTAAAAAGTTCAAAAAACAACACTTTCAACTGCTCCAAGTGCAATTAAGAAAAAATGTTTACTTTCATTGTAATGGAGCCATGAATATGGCCAAAATCGCCCGTTTTCGTACATTTAACCTCAAGTATCTCGAAATCCTGACGCGGTACGCAAACTTGAGTCAGATTCGTTTTTAGCGTACATCAATCTACAAGAATCACCTGGTCCTATTCGAAATACAGAAATAGTATCTTATGTCATTAGGCGGAAATCCGAGGTTTTTTCAAACTGCTTTTAATGGGGAAATTACATGAATTTTGTGATGATGTTGTGTTGAGAGACAATAACATTAGAAATAAGGCGGTCTTTGAAAAAATTTAATTAAGTGTAAAATAAGTTCAAAAATCGTTTTTGAAATATCGACTTAGCTCCGCCCACAAGAAACGGCGCGGTGAATGTAGATAACTGCTCTGACGTCACGAATCGTCCGCTAGTCGCCGGCTCTGGCTAAAAGTTTACCACTTGCAGTTGGCGCTGTGCGCATTCTTCGTTCAGATTTTCACAGAGTTTGGTCAATTGCGAACTGTGGAATTTGTGTGACGTATCAACTTTAATATGACCGACGGGGCAGTGTCGCAGAAAAAAACTGTCTCGAATACATTATTATTGTATAAAAGAGTCAATTTTTGGCAAATTATCGGACTGCCCCTGAACAAAACCAGGTTCCACCATTTTTGCCTTGTACGAGTAGCACTATCTAATGAGTTTGTAAGTAAAATATACACTGCAAACACTTTCGCGACCGACATACGCAAGAATCAAATCTACGCAATAGACACTACGGCTGCCGCGGACGAGTCGTGACGTCACCCAGCCGACTAACCGCTCACGAAACGTTTTCGATCACGTGACAAAGTAGGCGTTTTGCTTGTTGCCCATTTTTTTGGGAAGAAATTTTCTCATATCATCTTAAGAAGGCTACTACATCGCCTTCAGCAGAAATTCTAAATGATTTAAAATTTATGTAATTTCTCCATTAGGTCGTAACACGAGGCCGAAGGCGAGCCTCATCCCCTCACCATGCCTCGTGCTACGACCTAAACACAGTCTTAAAAATCCGAGGATGTAAGCAGAATGACATATACTTACTATTCTTTCTCACGTATGACTATTTCTTAACCCTTTCGCTCGCGACTTTTTTTAATTCACGATAAAATTCTGAAATTAAATTCTGTGGCTAGATAATATTTTTTTATAATTTTTAAACAAAAGAGGAAATTTTTGAAGTGAAATTTCTTTGCTGAGGGTACTAAAAGCGCGCTCTATGCAACGAAAAATTCCTAAAATACCGTAACGAAACACATACACTCCAGCGCTACCGTACGTGCCTCACTCATCCACCGATCTCGACCCTGCCTCATTCCACTTAGGCCCTTCGCACACAACGCTATGCAGGTATCCGATACTCGACGAGTGTATACACACCACGCGACGCGACTTTCGTCGGTGATGCTATATATTATTGGGATCGGACATGTCTCGATATGCCGTCTGGTGGCGGGAAGTAAAACTATTCCTAGTATACCGTTTAGTGGGTTAGCAAGTGACTGGCATTGGATTAATGTATGTATGTCGCGTATTCGCCCAAATGCTTCTTGCATTTTGGCCCTAGACCGGTGCGAGGGAAAAATTCGACATTCCTTGGGACCCTTTGAGTCATAAATTAGATCCGGGAAAGTTCCTCAATGCCACAGGGTCCCTTGTACGTATACGTCGGCCGGGACATAAGAACCGAGCACTCTGGAATTTCCTCGAGATTTACAACACTTAATCCTGCCTTCCACATTTATTCAATATATGTACAATTTTTCATAAATATGTTACTACAATACTCGTAAATTCAATCAACAGGTTTTCCCCTCGCGAGTGCACCTCGTTTACGACTACGTACGCGGGGCTTGCGAATTCTCGGCGGATCCGATCGACCCGCACGGCTCTGATTTCGATCCGGCTTTGATGCGAATGGGTTAACATAAATACACATAAGAGAGTGACGTTTTTAATCTTAGAATCTCACCTGTGTAAATGAAGGAGTGTTGCTACAATGTGTTTGCATTTTTCTCCTTCCATAGTAGCAGAGGATATCTGTCAGACATCTACAAGATGCTAGATATGTCTAGAAAATGATATCTATATTTGGTATAAATGGGGTCGAAATCTAGATATAGATAGCGCGCGGTGATGTCTGACAGATATCCTAAGTTGACAAGAATCGATATTCTGTGGTAAATATAATGATTGTTTAAAATTAAGAGTTAATACTATTAAACAAACTTAATTACAAAGCTCTATATCAGTTTTCTCATTCTTTAATAAAAAACTTTAAAACGAATTAGCAGCTAGCATTTTATTAGAAAACGAGAAGACCCTCTAGTGCTTTGTAATCCCTTTTTTAAATATTATTAATTTTATATTTTATGAAATTATTATATTTACCACAGAATATCGATTCTTGTCAACGTAGGATATCTGTCAGACATCTATACGCTGTCTATATCTAGATTTCGACCAAATTTATACCAAATATAGATATCATTTTCTACACACATATAGACATCTTGTAGATGTCTGACAGATATCCTCTGCTACTAGGGTTGGCCCGCTGTACAGGAACACACAACACATTTGATAGTCCCATCTTTAATTTCGCCTACAATGTTGTGCACATGTCTCCTGAGTTGTAGTTTGGTAAATACGTAGATTTTATTTTCGGGTTAACAACGAATGTCCGGGGACACTTGCGATGCTTGCACCGTGCGATGCTTGCGCAAGTGAGGAGCAGGAGGAGATACGAACACGATAACGAATTTTTCACGACTGCCGGGTAACGGCTTGCAAGGAATGCCATATGCTTCGGCACAAGGACGGGTTTTTTCCATTTCACGATGTGAGAAGAAAGTTTTGAGAAAGTGGAAGAGTAAAAACGTGAAAAATACTCCGGGGTTGCGCGCAGATATGTCGACGTTCCGTGATGTGCCCGTCCAGGGACAGGCATATGCGCGTCTCGAAGGCTGAATTTATATTTATGGGAGGTCAACCCTGGACGATAACGGAGGGCAACGGGTGCTCATGTCCTCCCGCGAGTCTAGTGAAAGTTGGGAGGGATTCGCGGAGCCCTGCGCGTGCCAAAACAATAAATAATGACTTCACTCCCATAAGACTCTGTGTCAGTAGAATACTCATTTCGGCCATATTGGATTTTTCGAACTAAGCTCCTCCCCCATGTCAGATCCCAATACTCCCGCGACCGGCATGCTCAAGTGGCCGATACTCGCGTCGCCGAGACTGTTCCGTCGCACAATTGTTTTCTTTTATTTTACAACGATTTATTTTGTTGTTTGGCAATATATTTATATGTACTCGAAAGAGCTCTTTCTGCTCTACAAAACTGTTATAATTGTTATTTCGAATAATTAAATTTTTTATTATTTTTCTGGCTTAGAAATGGAATATCCAGGGGGCAAAAATCAGCAGTTTCGACATCTGCTTTTCTTCGCTTTTCATCGAAGTCAAAAAACTGCCGTATACGGAGAAGGTGTTATAGGCGAGTCCTTGATAAAAAAGATGTCGAAAATTCTGATTCTCTCTTTCCTCCAGGATATTCCATTTATAAGCCTGAAAAATAGTAAAAAATAATTATTCGAATAAGCAATTATAACAGTTTTGTAGAGCAGAAAGAGCTCTTTCGAATGAATATAAGCACTTTGCGGAACAGCAAACAAATTGTTGTAAAATGAAAGAAAATAAAAGAAAACGCTACGAACTTATTTTCCAACCCAACAGCATCGCGATCATAAATAGTTCGTCAAACTAGGGTTCATCTCGCTATCAGCGAAGCAGTACATTTCGGCGAATCCAGGCTGCTAACGAGTTCGCAGTCCCGTACCTTTCCTGAAAGGGTTAATTACTGGACGAATCGGAATGAACCTTTGCCGAAATATTCGGTTATCTATTGAAATCGTCATTGCTCTCCTTTAAAAAGCTGAATGCATTTCGAATGCATTCGAAATATAGCGGTATCTGCGAGAAGTGGTTCATTACAATTCGTTCGGTAATTAGCCTTCTGGGAAAGGTGCAGGACTGCGAATACACATAAGCAGTCCTCGTTTGCCGAAACGTATCACCTGAACTGCGTGCACTATAATGTGCACTATATTAGAATTTGTAATGTATGTGAAATTCTGAGAAACAGCGATTAATGTTTTATCACTGTCAAATTTGGAAGTAAAATTCCTTGATTCCGTTTATGATTTTCTAGAAATTTGTCAGTTTAGTTAATACTTCGTTCGTTCGATCAAAGTTACTTCGTGTACTGAGAAAACAGTTTATTTGCAATTAATAAGTGTATACTTCATTATGGCGGAAAAAATATTTTGTTGGACCAATTAAGTAAATATACTGGGTGATTCTTTAATATTGCGGCAAACTTCAAGGATGGGTTCCTTGGCTGAAAATAAGAAAAAAAAAACAAACAAAACGTATGGCCGCCACACGCGGAAGAAGTGAAACTTAGATACCAGTTTCTCTGAATTTGATTCCGGTGGTATTAGTTTCAATTGGCTCTACGAAGAAGCATTGTAAAAGACTTGTATAGAGCCAATTGAAACTAAACCATCGGAATCAAATTCAGAGAAACTGGTATCAAAGTTTCACTTCTTCCGCGTGTGGCGGTCACACGTTTTGTTTTTTTTTTTTCTTATTTTCAGCCAAGGAACCCATCTTGTAAGTTTGCCGCAATATTAAAGAATCACCCAGTATATTTATTTAATCTGTCTGTTTTTGAGTTTTATGATGCATTCAATAAATTGAAAACACTGACTTTTATGGCAAATTTCCCAAAAACCAGGAAATTTTATTGTTCAATCACTAAATTTAATCAAATTTATTGCTTTCTAAACGAAATATGCTAATCACCACTCAAAAATATTACAGCATTTTAGAATTATGTGGTGGGGAATGGGAGGGAAATCACTGAAAATGCTTGGAAACGTCGCGCAGCACTCTGTGCGGTATTATGCGTTTACACTTCACGGTCACTTAATTGTCGGCACATTGACTTGACACATGCGCAATACATGTAGTGCTCCACGACCCTGTGAGACCGAGCCTTTAAACTGCGCATGCAAAACGGACGACAAGATAGTGCGTTTAGACCTGGATATATTTGAAGGCAACGGTTCCCGCCGCTGGGCGACGTTACCAAGCATTTTCAGTGATTTCCACTCCCACTCCTTAACCGTCACCGCTCCCCGCAGCTCCCCGCGACGGCCCATACTTAGGAACGAAATTACAATACTTCAACATTCTTTTTGGACATATTCGCAGTGAAATATCCGTCCGGCATTTTAGAGAGGGGCTTAAAATTAAATAATCTACTTACATAAAAAAGCCAGACTTTATACTATGACTTCAAAAATCCATTTTTTTAATTACAAATTGAGGCGTCTGCTCACGTAATGCTGCTCGGCGTAATAAAATGATCTGGCAATTTCCGTGTCAGTAAATTGAGGTTATGACAATGATTTTCAATATGTTTTCTTCTTTTATAAAATTTCACTTCAAATATGAATTTTCGACCCCCATAAAAATGCTCAGTACGCAATGCCGCAGCGCATGCAGGGTGCCAGATGCAGCGATATGGAAAGAACATAAGTTCGCCTGACGATTTATTATAGAATTTTTCTTTATAAAATCACTACCACAAAAACGTCGTTGGCCCTTAAGGTAGCCACAGACGTACAGTTATTCCTCAAGGCAAAACTGTGCAGTCGAGGCCTTGAGGATTTCCTTTAATGGTGGATGGCCCACACACTGACTGAGGTACACGTCAATTCGTGACTCGGAATCTGTCGAATGGCGACATGACCTCTGGCGGTGAAAAAACAAACTAGTTTTAGATAGCAGTTTTGGCGGTTACTTACGCATTAGAAGGACACCAATAGAAATGTATTTATATTTATATGTGTATCGTGTGATACGTAATAAGAAAGTATTCAAAACTACGCGCTAAAATCACGTCATAAGAAAATATATTCGCTCTAGTGGCTAAAGTTGGAGTTAAAAGCGCCAGTACTGGAGGTTCTACCAGACACGCCGAGTTTGGCCTATTCAGTCAGGTCTGCGCAGTTATTCCCGATGGTTTTTGGACAGGACAGGACAGGTTTTGGTTTTGGAACAGGATTTTGTGGACTGTACAGTCCACCGGCGGCCTCAAGGTCTTCACTACACACGTTGAGGAAAATCTCAAGGCTTGGACTGCGCAGTCCAAACCTTGAGGAATAACTGTACGTCTGTGGCTACCGTTAGACTATAAGTGAGCAGGAGCGCTGGAGCGTAACTTTCTCTTCGCTACAAAACATGGCAACCGCTACTGCGCCAACCGCGCTCACTTGGAGCGCTCGGTAACATGCGCGTTCGGCAGACTTCCCGAGTCGAAATCCGAGAACTGAAAAAGTCCTGACAGAACTGAAAGAGTACTGAAAAAGCCCTGACAGAACTGAATTATTTTCGTCAAAGTGGCCGCGTGGCCATGGGCCGCCCATAGAATTCGGAAGGACTGAAAAAGGACTGACAGGCCTGCATAAATGCATATTCAGGACTTTCAGTACTTTTTCAGTTCAACGATTTTCAGGACTTTCAGGGCTTTTTCAGTGCTCTTTCAGTTCTGTCAGGACTTTTTCAGTTCTTGGATTTCAACTCGGGGAGTCAAAATCCGCGGATTCTCACGAGAACTGAAAAAGCCTTCTGTCTTTGAAGTCAATTGTAAAGTCAATTGACAGAACTGAAAGACCACTGATACAGCCGTACGGCTATCACGTGATACCTCTGAATATATATTAGAGCACTCTATATACAGGGTGTTCGGAAAAAACACCGACACAGAAATAGGGGTGATAGGTTACGTCATTACAAGTATTTTGATATAAGGGACCTATACCCGCAAGCGCGCCCCCTTCTGGAGATATTAACTTTTCAAGTTTATAACGACCGAGGTTGATCAAAGTAGAATAATAAGAAACGTATCAAGATGGTAACGAATATTTAATTTTACGAGATACAAAAACAATGTACTACAGCAAATGCTCAAAATGACGGCCACCCATGTCCATGCAACATCGGAAACGATTCTGGATAGATGTGCCACTGCGCAAACTGCTTGCGGAAAGGATAACCGCTTGGCTCAAGTCCTTATACTTTTCGAAGATGATGCGGATACAAGGAGTTTTCATTTGTTTTTCAATTGTACAGGTAGACAAAAAACTCAATATTATTCTACTTTGATCAACCTCGGTCGTTATAAACTTGAAAAGTTGATATCTCCAGAAGGGGGCGCTTGCGGGTATAGGTCCCTTACATCAAAATACTTGTAATGACGTAACCTATCACCCCTATTTCTGTGTCGGTGTTTTTTCCGAACACCCTGTATACTAAAATAATTTTCTTTCCGACGGAGAGGGGGAATTGGGAATAGTGGGGATATAATAGTAAAATATATATACAAAATATATACACATGATTGCATTTAAGTAATTAATATATTATCAATATACTATTCATTATGTACCTCATATATGAATGAATAATGCATAAAACTTTGAAGAAAAAATATATTTTATTATTGAAATATAACTGTGTAACGCGTGGATCGCAGCCGAGTCGGCATGCGTTAGCCTGCCGACGATTCAAGGGTTGGAGACAGCCCCGAGCGCGTCATAAGGGACGCGCAGGTAGTTAGGACGCGTCATCCGAGGACCTAACGGTCATCGGTCATCAGCGGGCTTTCGGCAAGGTCCGCAAACGGGGTATATTAGACGGCCGGCGAGCCATCGCCGCCAGACCATCTCGAGTCACGGTAGTGGAAGTTTTCGCTCAGCGAACACCACTATCCCTCGGAAGTCTCAGTCGAACGCCCTAGGGAAGTTTTCGCTCAGCGAACACCCTAGTAGTCGAACGGCCTCCACACGAGCGGCGACAGTTTTCGCTCAGCGAACATCGCAGCTCTCGTGGTTCACCGATCGACTCTCGAGCAACCGAGAGGGAAGTCTTCGCTCAGCGAACACCCTCTCGCGCGCAGATCTCTGACGGCCCTACGCCGTCCCGGCTTGAGGTTCGCTAGCGGCAGTTTTCGCTCCACGAACACCCTAGCGTCCTCGCCGCTCCAGCCGACGTTCTCACGTCGCCTCGCCTACCCGGCGACCCTCTACGCGGACGCGTTACCTTCGCCTCCGGCCTGACGACGATTCCCGGGACGCGAGCAGCCCCGGCACGCCAGGACCGACGCAGCCGTTCCTGAGGACGACCCGCACCGCCTACGAGCAGCCCGACCGGCAGCCCCCTCCGACGCTTCTCCGAGCTCGATCCCTCCTGGGATCTTCTCTTTCCACACGCTTACGCTACCATTTTGTATTCCAGATCACGAATAAACCTTAGTTCCTAGTTTATTCGCGCTCTGTACATATTACCCCTCCTACAACTGGCGCCCAACTTCCGGGTAGAATCCTCACCCAACTTCCGGGTAGAATCCTAAACCCACCACGTCCCCCCCCAGGAGAAGCGCGAGGCTAGCGGAAGGTATGGCGGTCCAAATGACAAACGAGCAGCTCACGATGCTGCTCGAGAGGATCAACATACCACAGCAGCAGGAAAGAAGACGAACCAGCTTCGCCAAGTGCACGTCCAGATACAATGGAACCAGAAACCGCGACAAGGTCGAAGAATTTATCACGGCGTCCACCATTTTTAAAGAGGTGAGCGAGATCAGCGATGCAGACGCACTAAAGGGTCTGCCACTCCTCCTGCAAGATGTCGCAGCCACGTGGTGGCGAGGTACCAAGGAGAACGCAGGAACTTGGGCAGAAGCAATGGATCTCCTTCGGACCGCCTTTTGTCCAAAAAGGTTGGCGCATCAAGTCTTCGTGGACCTCTTCCAACGGAGGCAGGATAACGAAACAACCACGGACATTTTCATCTGCAAGGCACGAGCTATGCTGGCAGAATTACCATATCGGCTACCGGAACGCCAGCAAATAGATCTAGTATTCGGTCTATTACGACGACGGATCCGGGAAAAAGTTCCTCGAGACGTAGTAACCACGTTCCAGGATCTACTACGCAAGGCCCGCGAAGTAGAAGAGATTGATCGGGAGCTATCTAACAATATAGTGAAGTCAGCACCTCAAGAAGAAAATAATACGGAGGTCGAGAAGTGTAAAACGGAAAAAGTAAGACCACGATGCGAAATATGTAATCGCTTCGGTCATACCGAAGAAAGCTGCCGCCGAAAAGAAGCACTAGCAACACGATTAAAGGAGGAACCCTCAACAATACAATGCTATGGCTGCAAACGCCCGGGAGTTGTAAGGAGTAAGTGTCCTACCTGCAACCCGAGCAAAGCAGACGTGGCACAATTGGACTTCTGCGCCATAAACACCGACGTTTCGCACCAACGTCCGACCATCCAAATTTCAATTGAGGGATTAGTCGGCAGCGCCTGCATCGACACAGGCGCAAGAGCGAGCGTTGCCAGCTACAGTCTTTTTCAAGCTTTGCTGGAAAAGGGGCGGAAGTTCTCCAAAGTGGTCAAGCAGATCACTCTCGCGGACGGGAACCCTCAGCTCCAGGAAGTACCAATTACCAGCGTGGTCATACGGCTGCAAGGACGACGAATTCCTACAAAGCTCATCGTTTTGCCAGACGCCAAGCATAACCACACGCTACTAGGAGTAGACTTCTTAGAAAATGCCGGCATCGTGATTGACATTCCGCAACAAACTTGGTGGTTCAATACGGATCCCCAACAACGCCACGACTTCCAGAGGACGCCCGGGAAATCAGTTTCCTCGTCCCAAACTGAAGAGGTGTTGACAACAATGATTGAGGCGGCCGAAGAAGTCAACCTTTGGTCGGATCTGATAGAGATTCCAAAGGCACTCAGCCCCTTACCCGCCTCCCCTCAAAGGACCGAACCAGACGACTATCTGGACGAACTCTTCGATCGTTGCTACCAAACAACGACCAGCGCCGAAGAAATAAAATTTGAAATGATCGACGTCGCAACAACAGATATCATTTTGCAACCTAAGGAAGCAGCTCTCTTCCAGGGGGAGAGTCCTAAGGAACTTAGTCAAGGGAAACCCGAACGGATCGACCTGGGATTGCTTGACGTCGTGTTTATGAATAACACTTTACAACCTAATGAAACCACGGAAGCAGCTCTCCTCCAGGGGGAGGGCTCTGAGGAAGAAAAACCACCACCACCAATACGACCTCTACGGAAAAGAAGACGTCCCCGCAAGCAAGCAGTGCAGCCATCCACGCAGGATCCTGGACCTTCGTCGGGACGCCGTCAGGTCCAGAGGGGGAGATTGTAACGCGTGGATCGCAGCCGAGTCGGCATGCGTTAGCCTGCCGACGATTCAAGGGTTGGAGACAGCCCCGAGCGCGTCATAAGGGACGCGCAGGTAGTTAGGACGCGTCATCCGAGGACCTAACGGTCATCGGTCATCAGCGGGCTTTCGGCAAGGTCCGCAAACGGGGTATATTAGACGGCCGGCGAGCCATCGCCGCCAGACCATCTCGAGTCACGGTAGTGGAAGTTTTCGCTCAGCGAACACCACTATCCCTCGGAAGTCTCAGTCGAACGCCCTAGGGAAGTTTTCGCTCAGCGAACACCCTAGTAGTCGAACGGCCTCCACACGAGCGGCGACAGTTTTCGCTCAGCGAACATCGCAGCTCTCGTGGTTCACCGATCGACTCTCGAGCAACCGAGAGGGAAGTCTTCGCTCAGCGAACACCCTCTCGCGCGCAGATCTCTGACGGCCCTACGCCGTCCCGGCTTGAGGTTCGCTAGCGGCAGTTTTCGCTCCACGAACACCCTAGCGTCCTCGCCGCTCCAGCCGACGTTCTCACGTCGCCTCGCCTACCCGGCGACCCTCTACGCGGACGCGTTACCTTCGCCTCCGGCCTGACGACGATTCCCGGGACGCGAGCAGCCCCGGCACGCCAGGACCGACGCAGCCGTTCCTGAGGACGACCCGCACCGCCTACGAGCAGCCCGACCGGCAGCCCCCTCCGACGCTTCTCCGAGCTCGATCCCTCCTGGGATCTTCTCTTTCCACACGCTTACGCTACCATTTTGTATTCCAGATCACGAATAAACCTTAGTTCCTAGTTTATTCGCGCTCTGTACATATTACCCCTCCTACAACTGTTTTATTCATAACTAGCGACCCGCCCGGCTTCGCACGGGTAGATTGTGGATTGATTTTGGCCGTCATTTAACGAATTTTTAGCAGATATCTATAGGTAGGGAGCCATGCTACGTTAAAAAAAACACATGTATTTAATTTAATTTAATTTAAATTGGAAAGTATATTTCTTTTATTAATTTATCTTAAGGCCAGCGGATAGACAATGTTTTTCATTTTTTTATTCGGAGTAAAAACGTGGAAATTTTTGGGTGTGCCAACTCTGGAGCAAGCCACATACAATTGGCCGTGTGAAAAACATGAATTTTCCAAATTTAAGCCAGCAATAGTCAACGATTGACCTTGTGCTTTGTTAATGGTAATAGCAAAAGCAAGACGCAAAGGAAACTGGAGCCGCTTGAATTCGAATGTTAAATCGTTGGAAATCATAGGTATGCGTGAATGAGCACGCCTTCGCCTTTGAATTTGCCAGTGATGGTTGTTGCCTCGATTAAATTTGGTTGGCAATAAGGAGTTTTTCGTATAACTGATTTGGAATATTATGTCAGATGTGTAAAAATGCCAAATGAAGGTTATGGTCAAGGTCAAATCCAATATCACCATTGCATAGCCACGGAAAAATCCTAAACCCTACTATCAAAAAGAATTTGTATAGGGCCCATAGCTTTCGTGGTACGAAGCCGAACTGTAGTTGACCTCAATTTTACCTCCGCTGACCATAAAGGTCATATTTAAAAAATTGTCAAGGACATATTTGAACGTGAAATTACCCGCTCTTTTCATTTCCGGTATCAAAAATGGGGTTTCCCGTTTTAAAAAATCAATTTGACCTTGATATGACCTTGAAGGTCAAGGTCAAATTCAATATGACCATTGGATAGCCAAGGGAAAATCCTTAAAGTTTTGTATTAAACATTTTTCTCTAAAATGTTTTCCCGCTGAGATAATCGGCCGTACCGGGACTTTTTCAACACCCTGTGTAAGATTTACTAACTCAGAAACCTTCGCGGGCATGCGTCCAACCATTCCCCAAAGTTTCATCGCAATCGGATGAACGGTTTAGGAAGACATAATAATCATCCGTACCGGTACTTTTCGAACACCCTGTATACGATTTACTAACTCAGAAACCTTCGCGGGCATGCGTCCAACCATTCCCCAAAGTTTCATCGCAATCGGATGAACGGTTTAGGAAGGCATAATAATCATCCGTACCGCTACTTTTTGAACACCCTGTATACGATTTACTAACTCAGAAACCTTCGCGGTCATGCGTCCAACCATTCCTCAAAGTTTCATCGCAATCGGATGAACGGTTTAGGAAGGCATTTGATATTACCTTAAAGGTCACGGTCAAGGTCATATCCAATACGACCACTGGATAGCCAAGGGAAAATCCTTAAAGTTTTGTATTAAACATTTTTCTCTAAAATGTTTTCCCGCTGAGATAATCGGCCGTACCGGGACTTTTTGAACACCCTGTATAAGATTTACTAACTCAGAAACCATCGCGGGCATGCGTCCAACCACTTCCCAAAATTTCATCGCAATCGGATGAACGGTTTAGGAAGGCATAAGAGACATACATACAGACAGACAGACAGACAGACAGACAGACAGACAGACAGACAGACAGCAGGCAAACATTCATTTTTATATATATAGATAGTATGGAGTGTTTGGTATTTCCCATTATTGAGTATTTCCATCGACGTTGTTATAAAACTTCCTTTCAATTGGAAGTCTTGATGCTCGCTACTTCGAGATCTGCCGTGTTCATGCTGCCTATTCGCGCAGGTTCATCGTAAGGCGTTGATAGAGTCACCGGTGAATGATTGTCTGGAATAAAATTACCTGTTTGAAATTAAGTAAAACAATAATTAATACAATCACATAAGCTACACCCGGAGACACGAAATCTGTTGCTGGTGACTTTTTTAAATGTTATTTTTAAACGTACTAACCAATGAACAATTAATCCTCATGCCCTCGTTATCTACGGTGGCGTCTACTCTCGTTAATGAAAGCATGAGGATTATTAATCATTGGTTAGTACGTTTAGAAATAACAATTAAATAGTCACCAGCGACAGATTTCGTGTCTCCGCGTGTATATTCGATCATACTAGAAAAAGATTATACACATTTCTCATATGAGAAATGTGTGAATTACCTGGAGCAACTGCATGTGGTACTATCACTTTGTTGGTTGGTCTGCCTCTTTTTTCCTTGTTCATATTTATCTCCTACGTATTTCTCTTCCTTTTCCGCCACCGGTCTAAAGCTTACCTACTTTACCGACTCTGACTCTCGCTTATCTTCCTCCTCGCCGCTTCACTTAACCTCAATTTTGACTTTTCCTCGCTTTTCCTAATTTCCTATCGTTACCCTCCCTTTCCCAACAAATCCTTACAATCTATCCTTTAAGGGGGGAATCAACCCGTAAAATTTTTTTTTTCGATTTTTCGTTTTTTAGCTCAAAAAATAGAGAATTTCTTCCTCTTTAAAACGATGTATTATTTTTTACGATACGAGCACCCGTTCGTTCACAGCATCGTTTTTTCTGAACCGATGTCGTAACGCCGAAGTGCGATATTTGGAACACGAAATTGTTTGAACTGTCTTCTAAGTCGATTTTCTCCACTTCCTGTTTTTTGACCTTGCGCGACACTTTTTTCAAAAAGTACTGGATGGATTTACTTCATTTTTTTTGTAAAATGCTCATAAAAGCTTGGTCTTTAATAATAGGAAGCGGTTTGTAAATATTCCAATACATTTAAAAATTATAGTGCTTTAAACTTGAAATTTTGTAGTAAAAACAAATGTCTAACTTTGAAAATTTGTAACTTTGTCACCAATCATTTTAATTTGATTCTAGTTGGTATTATTCTTGTTTATAACATACTAAATAAGATGTGCAAAGTCTAAACTCTGTATCTTAAAGAGTTTTAAAAATATCTGTCGCGCAGCACACAGGAAGAATTTTTGTATGTAATTTTAAGGTTATGTTTACATACCAGCTATGCACATATGTACTAATATTTTGCTCTTCACAATACATTATTTTTAATTGGAAAATTATGCTCTTTTTAATGGTGAAAACCGTTTTAAAATCGGCCCAACTAATCAAAAGATATAAAGCTCCAAAGAAAAGTCAATTTTAAGGTATTCAAGGGTTGATTCCCCCCTTAGCTCTTTCTCTCAGCTTTCTATCTATACCCTATACTACTCTTGCACTCTCTGTTGATCGCACTTATTACAATTTTTCGTCTCACAACTTCCAACACACGTTCTCACCATTCAACCTCCTGTAACCAAGTCCTGATTTACTATAATAATCTGTGCTTCTTAATAAACAGTTATAGTTTATAACGCGCTCAACATACTCTGAAAACTTGAAATCAAATAATGTATTGATTTAATAATTGAACAAATTACAATTCTTGTGAATTTATTCACAAATAAAATGTCAAGTCTCTACCTACATATATGCAGGAGACCGAAATTTTTCTAATTGTAAGTCCCTAAATGTATTCCGTTGCTGCTTACAGAGCTCTTCCACGAGTACCGCAAAATGTGCAACAGGCATTACTAGATAATGGGCTAGATGTTTAACAATATACAATGTGGAAATATTTGAGATTGCTGAAAAAAAAATTGTATATGGCTGCACAGTATGGAAAAGTTTTACAGACATCTTCATCTGCAATACAATACATTGACATGGCTGATAATCAGATGAAATATGGAATCGTAGAACTAACTAGTAGTGGAAAACTAATCACATACACACACACACACACACACGCGCGCGCGCGCGCGCGCAGAGTAATCGGTGTAGGTAGACATAATAATTGCAATTGTGAGTATTCACATTTGGTAATTATTCGAGAAATCATTTGCGATGGCATGTTTGAAGTTGACGGAAATCAGTATCGATTTATATCGACGGGATTTATGTACAAAAATGTCATACAATAAATAATATAAAAGTTATCCCGATAAATCTAATACAAGCTCCATGTCTTCAAATTACGATCAGTGGCCAGTCATATGTATCAATGCCAACTAATGATAAAGAATTAGAATAAATTGTAATTCATTGTAATTTTTTTCATTAAAAATATAAAATTTTAGTTCATGTATATCTGTGGCTGTTTATTTTGTATTACTGTCTACCACAAATATTTCAGTAATTAATGTACCTATAGCTAATGAGCATACCAGTCGAAAATTTGTTAAGTCCATCGGGCGCGACAGTCGAAATTTTCTAAGTCCATCGAATGCAACGGTCGAAAATTTTCTAAGTCCTCTATAAGTGGAGGGGACAATTTCAGGACTTTAAGATCTTTTTCAACACTAAGTCAGGCCTTTCAGTGCTATTTCATGGCTACGTTTTGAGAGAGGTGGGGATATTCAGAGGTAGCATGGGTATTTCAGTGGTCTTTCAGTTCTGTCAGGGCTTTTTCAGTGCTCTTTCAGTTCTGTCAGGACTTTTTCAGTGCTCTTTCAGTTCTGTCAGGACTTTTTCAGTTCTCGGATTTCGACTCGGGTTCTACCTTATGTCCCACTCTGTATTGGCCAGTTTGAAATTACCTTCGGGCAGGCTTGGTCGGTACTCGAGTCATTTAATATCGGTAGAAGTCGAGTCGGTAGTTAGTGTAGGTATCAATTCGGGTGATCGAAGCGTCTAACCTCGAAATTGTGAATTTGTGAATAATGGTGAGTAATTTCGAGGTTAGACGCTTCGAACTCCCGAATTGATACCAACTCTAACTACCGACTCGACTTCTACCGGTTATTAAATGACTCGAGTACCGACCAAGCCTGCCCGAAGGTAATTTCAAACTAACCAATACAGAGTGGGACATACGGTATTGAGCTGCTCCATAACTCGGCTGCCACATTCCAAAACACAGTATCCAACATTTTTTTCAGAAACGAGATTTTTGCAACAAGTAGATACTGTGTTTCACACACGCTTCGTAAACACACGAACACGGTTCGTACAAAATACCGCTCGTGAATCCAAACCTTTTGAGTAACGTTGAGTGTCTATTCCGTTGAGTAGTTACAAAGTAACACGGAAGATATGATGAGCAACTAACGAGATTCGGTGAGCTTTAGGTAGGATACCTTGAGGAAAAGGCCAGAAGCGTCTCTCCTCGATCGCAGTTACACAAGTACTGAAAAATGAGGAAGAAGCCGGGAATAGGGAAAAGGGGAGAGGGTCACGTGAGAGTGAAAATTGCGCCCATTTACATGCGCAAATGCGTACAATGAGTTCTAGGCGGTTCGATCGATAATCAATATTATGGTAATAGGAAAAGTAGGTAGTTAGAAAAAATTATTTAACAAAAAGCACATTTCCCTAATGCTTGCAATAAAAGTTAAAAGCAGCTTAATAATTAAAATAGATATAGGTATTATACTGGTAGTATTATCTACTACACTTATAAAACGTACCTGAAACCAAGCAAATTGTTTTAAAAAGAGAAAACTGATTTCGTAACAATAAGATTACGAAACCGTAAAAGTCCAATAAATTAAAACAGGGCAAGAATGGCACGTAAAATGTTATATAATAATCAAGGGCATGCTTTAAACTATAACTTAAACCAAAAAATGTACGTATCTGAGCTTAGCATCATAGTTAAATCACTTCGTAAACTTGCACGTGGTTGCTCACTGTATAACCCTTATTACCTGAACTGCGACGATTGCACTTCGAAGCTCAAGTAAGTATTGCAAATTAATTTTAAATTCAACCATTTATATTTCTGTAATGTTTGGCATATAGTAAGTAAGTATGCAGGTATAAATAATATGTAGGCAGTTATGAATATTATGGACCTTTGACCTATTTCGGAACCACTGTGCATTGGGTGGCTGACAAGGGAAGTTAGGAAACCCGAAAATTCCGCCATTCCGTGTGCAAGTAGAGTAGTTCAAGCGTAATACAAAAATACATTTCATTAGTGCGGAATTCCAGTTTTAAGGGGTGAAATCATCCCTTGAAAAAAATGCAGTTTTTTCTTCTTCATGGAATAACTCCCGAACGGTGAAAGATAAGGGAAAAAAGTTGAAATAAAAGTTTTATGGTTTCTTGCGATCTATAAAACTGGGGCAAAAAAATTCTGGAAAAAATTTTTTTTTAAGCTATCCCCACCAGCGACCCATAAAATTGGATTTTTGAATTTCTTAAGTCTATGTAAAAATACCTCTTAATAACCTCTTTCCATACATCTGCAGTCTATTATGTATCCTTTTTTTTTAATTTAGAAAATCTCGAACTTAAGGCCGTTTTGACTTAAACAGTGAAATGGTCTTATGAAACGATATCTACATTTTTATTTACATACATTTCATACAGTTTTTAATTATTTTAGCAAAACACGTACTTACAATTACATGAAGAATGAAACTTATTGAAATGAATCAATGACATATTTTTCAAACTACACAAATAAGATACCGTATGAACCTCAATGATAACATTTTGAATGACGCAGGATCTATGTTGACATTGACGCCGATAACGTTTTGCATAATAGGAATGTGTTTGACTCATGACTATAAGGCCCGCTGTACACATCCAACTTTGAAACGCTGCGGCGCCGGAATTGCGGTCGGCAATACCATAGATAGAATGTGTGTGTGGCGCTGCATACATACCTACCTTCGGTGACGCGTGCCACAATCTATCCGTGGTATCGCCGCCGTAATTCCGGCGCTGCAGCGGCACCTCACGTTTAAAAATCGGATGTGTGCACCGGGCCTTATCACTGCATGCTGGTGAGATATCCCTTCATCATTCGTTAAAAATCTTATGTAAGTACGTTTTATGATTATTATATTTATAATATACATACATATAGCTTATCCGCAGTTACATTAATCAAATTATGACATATAAATAAACGAATTCATTCATTCATTCATTCATTCAATGAATCCTGATAAACAAAATATTTATATCTATTGTACATATTTTATTAATGGATTCTAAATTAAAACAGTTGTAATGGTAGAAAACGGCAAATACACTAAAATTACGGATTATAATTTGTACAGTAGTGATATTGTTCATAGAAATGTTCAAAACAGAAATACTCGGCACACCATGCACAGCGTATGAAAGCAACTTCTCCACAAATACTACATCTGGGTATGTGCTTTACACTCCTAAAGTAACAAAAATCTACAGGGTTTTGAAATTCACCGGGATGCGTTTCTAGATATCCGCTTTTAAACCAAACATATCGGAAAAGATTTCTAAATCTAGGTGACGAAAGCTGGTTGTGTGCTAATGATTGCAATTTAATTATTTCATTGCGCTAGTGCAAACTAATATCTTTCTCTAGAAGAAGTACATTATCAGAAAATGTTCGAACAAAATTCTTCCAAATCCAGAATCCAAATACATCTGAACGTTGAATAATGTCAGTCGTTTTTTTCGGAATCATTGAAAACTGTACTTCTTTGTCTTGTGGGATCAACGTCTCTAGCTGACTCGAACAATGTCCCGTCCATGAGTCGAGTAGTAGCATGCTTTTATGGCCAGTATTCGGTAAATACACCTGGATGAATCAAGTTTTAAAATGTTCAGACGTAAGTTTACCTGATTTTGAAGCTTGAATATAAATGTTAGCTGGACGAAATAGAGATTCTTCCACCCTTGGGCCAAATGTTCCTGTAGACTCCTTCAAAACTATGTACAGTGGTGAAACAAGATGTCCACTTGCCGAAATGATAGGCATTATAGTATAGCTGTGTGTCGTAGATGACACCGATTGGACTGTTGCTTCTACCGTTTTTACTCCTAAGTTTGCCAATGTTCGCCATGAATGTACTTCGAGGTTGAAGCCTCTCTCGTCTGCGTTATATATTTCTTCAAATCCAATAGTTGGTAGGTATATTTAATTTTACATTTGATACAAACGTCTTCGCAATATTTTGCAGGTTGTTAATATCTTGGAACGTAGATTGCGTCCTGAATGTTGTTATTTTACGAGACACGATTCTATGCACTCTTTTAAATTTCCAAATCCACCATTTACTTGCCTTGAATTCGGAAAGGTCCACCAAGTCCTTCGCCCTCAGAACCCATAATCTTAAATCCATATCGTGAATAATAGATCTTCTGTCACAAGCTTCTTCAAATCTTTGCAGAACGTAGTCCGTAATAAAGGCAATTTTATCTGCATTCATTTCACCTTTTTGTACACTTTCTTCCCATCTATATAGCTGTGGCAAAGATTTCACTTTGCGATATTTTGTCTGCACACTAGTGAGTGATCGTCGGGCTTTTTTTCCGCTTTTCCAAAATTTAACAGCTTTTCTCTTATAACTTAAGTCGACTTTCCCACCTTCGTCATCAACAATGCATTCTGCAGGTTCAAAATTATCTTCCTCTTCTGCTGAAACTGTAGGGTACTCCACAACCTATGCTCTATGGGGTTTAGATGGATTAGAGAAATCCAATACGTAATCGTATTTAATTAATGGTACGAGATCTACGTTTCTAAAAGAGTTTATAATGTCACGAATTTGATTATGAACTTCAATTTCATCTGATGTTATAGGGGTCTGTGCCAACTCCGTAATTTGAAACGTAGTCGTTAACATGTTTATTACGTTTGAAACGTTAATCGGCGCCATTTTATAATGAAAAGACTTTGGAGCAATGATTAATAACTGTTTCCAATAGAATGGTAACTAATTGCAGTCGTAAATGTAACTGGAAATAAGCTACATCTTTTTCAGCCATATTTATATTATACTAATAAGAAAACATGTTTACATAAGATTTTTTACGAACGGAAGAGGGATACCTTATCAACATGTAACGATAATAGTCACGAGCCAAACATGTTTGCAATACGCAAACCGGGATGTTTGCTAAAACGTTATCGGTGTCAGTGTCGACATAGATCCTGCGTTATTCAAAACGTTATCATTGAGGTTCATACGATATCTTATTTGTGTAGTTTGAAAAATACATGTCATTGATTCATTTCATTCTTCATGTAATTGTAAGTACGTGTTTTGCTAAAATAATTAAAAACTGTATGAAATGTATGTAAATAAAAATGTAGATATCGTTTCATAAGACCGTTTCACTGTTTAAGTCAAAACGGCCTTAAAGTTCGAGATTTTCTAAATTAAAAAAAAGGATACATAATAGACTGCGGATGTATGGAAAGAGGTTAGTAAGAGGTATTTTTACATAGACTTAAGAAATCCAAAAATCTATTTTTATGGGTCGGTGGTGGGGGTACCTAACTTAAAAAAAAATTTCCAGAATTTTTTGCCCCAGTTTTATAGATCGGAAAAAACCATAAAACTTTTATTTCAACTTTTTTCCCTTATCTTTTACCGTTCGGGAGTTATTCCGTGAAGAAGAAAAATCTGCATTTTTTTCAAGGGATGATTTCACCCCTTAAAACTGGATTTCCGCACCAATGAAATGTATTTTTGTATTACGCTTGAACTACTCTACTTGCACACGGAATGGCAGAATTTTCTGAATTTTCGGGTTCCCTAACTTCCCTTGTAAGTACAAACGTGGCCGTATCAGCATTTCTGATGATGAACGTTCTGGGCGCCCAAAAACTGTCGATGAAACCTGGATCTAAAATTTCTTGGGGGGGATTTGGGATAAATGCGGAGGTGGAAAACGTTGTAGTCCGGTATTTTTCAGGTGGATAAAAGGAATTTTTTCTGACGGCTTGAAGGGTTGGGAGAAACGATGGATTAAATGTATCGAGTTACGAGGAGACTATGTTGAGAAATAAATTTTTGTTTATCTTGAAATATGTGTTTTTCCTAAAAAGGCCGGAAACTTTTCAAATGACCCACGTATAATCATATAACTAAATGCCATATAATGATCAGATAGACTATATGTAGTTTTATGTCTTACTTATAGCTCCATATATAATTATACCTGGTGTTCTCAAACCTCTGACCCTGGGAAAAACACATTAAAAATTACGGACATAGTGCAATTAATTTTATTGAAATCTGTGAAGAATTTACGGAGAAATTAATTATTAAAAAGTAATTAATATTTTGAATTTATTCGGCATTGGTGACGTCATATCAAGGCTCATGAAGATAATGTTTATAATAATGATTACAATTGCGATTATCTTCATAAACCTTGATATGACGTCATTAATACCGAATAAACTCAAAATATTAATTACTCTTTAATAATTAATTTCTCCGTAAATTCTTAACGGATTTTAAAATCAATTGCATTATATTCATAATTTTTTAATGAACATAAGGTTTTCCTCTGGGTCAGATGTTTGAGAACACCCCGTATATAGTCATACACATGCTCGCATATAACTCTGCATTACTCCATGTACAGTAGACTCGCGGTTATCCGAGTCCCGGTTAACCGAGGCTCCGGATTAACCGAGGGCTCTCTCGCCGCATGGTCTACTATTTCTCCAATGTTGGCGCAACATCGCCGCTTCCAAGAGAGGCAAAAAATTAACTCAAAAATCCATCAGACTTCTTTGTAAGAAAAAATGCATATGTAAGTAAATATAAAACTGTATAACGTACCTTTTGGATTTTTCTTCGTCATCCACGAGCAATTGAAAAGAACTTGGGATTATCCGAGTTTCATTTTTAATCGAGGTACCCTCGGTCCCAAGTACCTCGGATAATCGAGAGTCTACTGTATAATCATATATTCTCTAATGGAAATCTTTTCTGCCAAATCACTGCCAAGCCTCTAGCAAACTTTTGTGAAAAACTATGCCGAAAGTCTGCCATTTCTCTGCGAAAATGTTTCTTTTTTAATAGCTGGAAGAGACTTCGGCAGAGATGGCAGAATAGAAAGGTACTCGTATTTTGGTGGAGTTCGCAAAAATTTCGTAGGAGTTCATACAGTTAGTAGAGATTTTGAAAAATTTCTGCTGACTCTGCAGACTGATGGTATTTTTGCCAACTTTGCTGAATTCTCTGCCAGCTCTCTCAAAGTTTGTACCAGGTCTGGTGTTTCTTTATGAGTTCTTAATATTGGAACATTTTCATAGAGAAATGGTAGACTTTCGACAAAGTTTTTCACACAGTTTTGGCAGAGATTTGGCAAAGAAAAATTCCATTACGGTTATCATACAATTTGTGTAATCATTGAGTAAATGTATAATTCATTACCATTTCAATTAGATCGATACTAGACACGCGTAACAAAAAAAATCTTACAATTAAACTCTTTTACAAAGATATAATCTTGACTAAAGCATTTGATGACTCACCGGTATCGGAGAAACTTGCGTTGATCATCGCAGGCACACTGGGTGAACTGGTAGTGTGCCCACTGTAGTGGCTCCGATGTCTCCTGTGTGTGGGCGTGTTCGCGGAGCCATTAAGCATGGTATGACTGTGACCTCTGCCGCCGTGCTTTTCGCATCTATAACCAACACCCGCAAAAGTTCTTCGATGACTGCACTCTCCAATAGCGTACGCTTTATCAAAAGACCCTATAGATTCGTCGATCGCTCCGGTCTTCATGTTGTTCGTGGAAATATAGCTGATGGAATTGACGGGGACACTAGTTCTCCGCTTCTCGAAGAGCTCGTGATGCATGTGAGCTACTCCGTTATTCTTAGCGGAAGATCTCCTCTTCAAGGAGGAGGCCTGATGGAAGGGAGCGCTGATGGATCCTACGTACGCGATACCGAAATGAAATCGATTCACTTCTGTGATGGCGTTAAAAATGTCTTCTACCATAAATGGATCGTAATGAAAGGGGCGAGTACTTACCCGTGTGTCGATGCTTAGGAATAAATTGTAGAGGCGGAGGAAGTATAGTCTGTTCCAGATAGGTTTGCTCTTGTGGGTCCCCAAACGAAACGTTTTTCGCAGGCAGTGGCGTCGGCAACCTCGACTTCTGTTCCTTGCAGCTGTCTTTAATCCTGACATCCTTACCGTCTCTTGGGATCTCTGTTTCTTCGAGCACAATCGAGTCGCTTTCTTCAGCCGCTTCGGGCATGAACTCAACATTTGTTTCCCCTTTCAACCTCGATTCCGGACTCCTCTGGATCAGAGGTTCGCATTCCTTACCTTCTCCGGAGCGACTCTTTTTGCGAAGAGCACCGTCTCCGGAATGCTTAAGAGCTGACATAAGGATTGTTGAATTGCCGGATATTGTCATCATAGGCGGGACTAGAGGTGTTCGTTCGTTGTCAATGGCGATTGTAGGGACCTTCGAGAATGATGTCTTCTTTCTGAAAAACGCACCACCACTCGACTATTTCAGAATTGATGGATGATCGTGATCGTCGAATAAGCTGTGGACGACTTGATCGACCTTGAATGCAGAGATTAAGGTTGCGGTTAAGCCGCAGGAATAATTTGCGTATATACGGAGAGAAGTTTATGGAAATCAGTTTCATACTCAATAATAGAAAAGACTTTTTGGGTAAGTATCCGCTTTCGTATTACATCATAGACTAACAGAAGTAGGACGTATATATTCCTTTCTTTTCCGTACGACAACTATTACTACACGTACATAAGTATAGTAAGAGAGCGCAATTTCTCTCAAAATGTCTTTCTGCCATCCAATATGAAACTAGTTATTACAAATTTTTCTCTGTGTAATTAACAAAGAGTACTCCGCGTCACATCTACTGCCACGCGTGGCTTTCTGATGAGTTTTGTAGCGTCGATCAGTATTTATTTTATAAGAAAGCCAATATTCCAAACACAGTTGAAAATTTTGGTGTTAAGAGTTCTACACGTATTTTATATTTCGATAAATTGATCAAAACATTTGTGTTAATCTTTCGGCGGGCGCACTACTGGAATTCCCATGAGCGGGCGCGCCGCGGCATTTACTCCGCATTTAATTCTTCACACTTTTCTAGTTCACAAACAACCAAGAAAATATGTTCTATGTAGCAAAATAAGTTAAAGGTACCATGCTTATTGCTTAATTATTTTATTAAACTAACAAAATATTGCTTAATTATTTTATTAAACTAAAAGAATATTGCTTAATTATTTTATTAAACTAAAAGAATATTGCTTAATTATTTTACTACACTAAAAGAATATATATATAAGCATTTTGAAAAAATGTACGGAAGAAAATAATATGAACTAAAATATAAACTTTTTAAAAGAAAAATCTTATTATTCAACTTCCATTTGTTCTCCCTGCTCACATTCTACACTTGACAATAATGTTACTGTGCTTCTTACAAGTATCTTTCCCACAATGTTGACAAACATAATACAAAAATGGTTGACAATATTACATAATACAAAAAATTTAATAATAAATAAAACTTACATGACTGGGTGCGCTGCGGCAAATACACCGCAAATTGAAACCGCTTCGAACTGAACGTCTGTAACAACTGAGCGGAAATGGCTTATGGCATCAAATCTGCCGGTAGGCGGAGCCAATAACGTGGACGAAGAATACCTAGACGCACAATACTACAGGGCTCGTCATATCTTAGTTATAACAGAAAAATGTAAATTTGCGGCTCTCTGCCGCAGGCGCGCCCGCCGGAGGGTTAATTTAACATGAAACGTTAATTTAAAATATGTTATTAATATATTTTAAATAATTTGTAGCAAAAGAAATATATTGTACGGGGTGCAAAATTATCTGCTACACATCCCATTTATTTCCATTATTTCACATTTAAAAAGAAACTTTTTTGGACAGTAATTCTTTGATGTTGAAGGCGACATATGGTAGACGTAACTTTTTGATTTCATAAAATAACAAATAACGGAAATAAACGGGGTGTGTGGTAATTTCTACTCTGTATTCGCAAAAGGAGGTTAAATGCTGATAAGGGGGCACTACGGGGTTTTTGATGTCGAGTAAGCATACCCTGAAATTACAGACAAAAGCTCACCGAGAGAAATGAGCCCATTATATCTGATCGAATACTCAAGCCTTTGTAAATGGTCCTTTCAGCTCTTAGCTAATATACGGGTTGAACCAGAAATATTGTACTAAAAGTAAATTAAAATTTTAGTGCGAAGGACTCATAATGAAGTATGAATTATAAATTTACATCAGTTGTTGATGGAGTTGTATGTAGTCAAAAACCTCTATTCTACCCTGTTTTGCTTTATATACAGTGTAGTTTTTAAGTTAGATATCATTTTTAAAATAAAAAAATTTTTCAGAATGAACTATTATTAAGTAGAATGTTTACCATATAAAGTATGTACTTTTCTACAGTAACTAAGATATCGTAGTTAAAACAAGCATTTTATAATTACTGCATATCAAATATCCTGCGATATTCTAGCACGATATCTCACATAGTACGTAAACGTATTGTTTGTAGGATTTTCGATTATCACTGCTCTCGTAGGGTACATCAGTGTCTGAAAATTTGTCTATGGTATCCGAAAACTGATAAAACTGACTTTCGAACTTTTAAATAAAAAATAATTAGCGTGCAATGTTTCTTTTTCATCTCAATCCATTCTTCACACTTCAAAATATAATTTACGCCTACAGAATTTGTTTCATAGCATAAGCTAACCATTTTCTTGTGTTCAATGCAGTAAAACAGTTAAATGTCCGAAAACCAGTTCGGTCATCTTACGTATTTCAGTTGATAGGGCCATCTACTTACTTGAGATTAATGTGATTTCAAGGAGATAGCAGCAATAATATAAAAGATAAGAGGGGTACTCCGTTTTACCCTCCTGCCCCGTTTTGCTCGCTCTTCCCTTACATATAACTGTTTAAATATTTTGTATTTTACCTTTTATGTTTACTTCGTATGATCAATCTATTAAAATTAATTCCCACGAATGCCCATTTCTCAAAACAAAACAAACAGAAGTATACACGGCTCATTTTACGTTGCGTTTATCAGTTTTGAAAAAGGACTCACTTCGGACTAAGCAATCTTTTAACAGCCTGCGGAATTCCGGTCGGTGTCACGCGGAAAAAACGCCGTCTTACGGTCTAAAAATAGGCTGGAAAAAGCCTCGAAATGGGCATGAGTGAGGAAAAATTAATTTTCCGCAGGTATGAGTCACCACTGGCGCAACTGATTTCAGAAAAGTCTATGCTTTTTCGGTCTATGCATGCAAAGATTCAACTTGTATGCAAGTGGATATTTACACTTTCAAAAATGTACCGCCGCGCCAGTTCTTATTGGCGCCACTAAATCTATGCATGTGTAAACGCGACATTATACCATCAATCTATCATTGATCGGCGGGACAAGTATAGACAAATTAGGCTACACCCGCCATGACTATCTTGAGCGGAATACCCTACACTAGACACACACGTATGCAGGTGTCTATTTTTCTTTGTTTAAAACTCGAATATACATATATTTTATAATTATTACGTTATGAAATCAAAATTAATAGGTACTCTTAAATATAGATAAATAGTTATAGATTTTCCAATAAACCTAAGGACGTTAGAAGAAAATATCCTCGATTTTTTTATATTCCACCGGAGTCTGAACCTCCGATTTTTAGAACCACCGGATATTTCATAGTTAGGCAGGAGGCTCTTTTATATCGATTAAACCACTGTAACTTTTGAAAAAAAAAGCGAGATACAAACTAAAAGTTCTAACAATAAAATTTTTCTGATTTTGAGTGAGAGAGAGAATAGTATCGGCAATTAAATAGAAAGCTGCAACCATTTTTGGAAATTCGAGAAGCGACTATGTATAAAGGGGCTTCTAAACGGGCAATATTTTTACTGCAATATGTGGCTGCAATATTGGCAACTATAGCCCAGCCATCATGAAAATATTTTAATGTAGTATATGGCTCGGCAATATATATTTTGGCAATATTTTCTGCAACAGTATGGCCCATGTTTAAAGGCGCGGCTAAACGGGCGACGATACCATAAATGTGTAGCTATATGGCCGGGACATACTAAAAATATTATCCTAAATTGCATAGTCTGGCTGGCATTGCTGGCAATGTTGCCGGCCACTGTATTGCAGCCACATATTGCAGTAAAATATTGCCCGTTTAGAAAGCCCTCAAATAGAACATACTTTAGGTATTGCATAATATAACGTAGTGAACATAACTTATTAATAAAAAAAAACATATCCTAAAATAAAACCGTGACAGGGATGATTTGGGTCGTTGAGCTAAATCACAAGAATATACTTTTCCCTCACTCATGCCCATTTCGAAGCCTTTTCCGGCCTATTTTTAGACCGTAAGATGGCGTTTTTCCCGCGTGACACCGACCGGGAGTCCGCAGGCTGTTAAAAGATTGCTTAGTCCGAAGTGGGTCCTTTTTCCAAACTGATAAACGCAACGTGAAATGTGAACCGTGTATACTTCTGTTTGTTTTATTTTGAGAAATGGGTATTCGTGAGAAAAAATAGTAGGGTAAAGCGGGGGAATATGCCGCGCTAGGTAATACGCCGCAGTTCGATAGTTTCTTTCAAAGCCAGCAATTGGCATCAATGGTCCTATACATGTAAGTGTGAGACAGTAACCATGCGTGAACTATTTACAAATCAAATTTATTAGTTTTTTTTTAGTGAATAACGTCAGTGTAAGGGTAAATACCGTTTAAAATTTTTCTTATTTTCAGTTACATATAGTGGTAAAGGAAGTTTCAAGTAGATTTGATCAATTTTAATAGGAGTATGCCAAAATATGATTCGTAACCCTACTTTTTTGTGGCGGAATATTCAGTTATACGTATCTTAAATTAGTGTTTTAATTTTTATTTTGGTAAGATTTATTGTGGTGTAATATGCGTCATAATTTTTTACTGCGACATATTACCCCAAGCAGCGGTGTATTACCTATGTTTGCGTTCGTTTGGGATGCCTCGAATTTATATTCGAAAAAACGTAAGAGTTTTTTTAATCCCATAAAATAATATTTTTACGGAAATAGCATGTTGCCATATTACCCGTGATAGCGAGTAATATGGCAATAGTGTATCACTGAACATTTTTGTTTGTAACATTTTTTTCTGGGGAAGTTTGGCAACGAACGGCTCATGACACATATCTAAGTATGTCTGACGGCAAGCGCAACAGGGGCACTGTGACCTGAAATTTGACTTCGGCAGTGATAGTTAGAGTTCGGTTCAACAGAGTGCGCTGCATAAAAGTGAAAAGTGTCAAACGTCTGATTTCCCGATAGCTGTCAATTCGGGAGATCAAAGTTTTTCGTGTAACCCTAAAATCGTGAGTATTTGAATAATGTTGAGTAATTTTATAGTAGTGATAAGAAATAATCATTCTGGTTTCTTCGGTGAAATTCCCGAATCTTTCTGAAGGAACAGGGCTGTTATGATTGCCAATTGCTTGTCTTCCGCGCTTACCGAACCTGAAAAACGAGAATGTCAACCGTCAACGAGGAAAGAAGAAATCCTCCAAGTCATAGGGACTTCTCGTCGGATTCTTCGGGTAATGCTCAGCAGCAGCAAGAAGAGCCAGAAGTATTGCATCAGGCGTTATCCCAATTACAGTACGTAACATGATCAAAGCGCTTAGTCTTGTTTCGAGACGATTTAGAGTATTTGAATGAGTAAAAATTAATTTTATTCCGTGCCAAAGTCGGCTAATCAATAAATAAATTCACGCAGACAATAGCACCTTAGAGGGTGGTTTCTTAAATTAGGAAAGTTTAGGCGACGGTTTGGAGTACGCTAGCTCGATACAGTACAAAGTGGAGTTGGAAAAGGAGCACGCGGAAAGTGAAGACGAGAACGAAAACCTGACACGGGAAGATGGGAGTAGGTCCGGAGCTAAGAAAACAAATCAACGAAGAGGAAATTGGATGATCGAATGAAGGAAATTTACCTACACGCAACACATGAGGTTGGTTTCGAGAGGATAAAGGCTGTTATCTGATGGCATTAAACGCCTTGATTGCTGATGTTTTTTTTTCAGACATTTAATACGTAAATACCAGAACGTGACCAAGAGAATACGTGATCACAAATTCCCTACGGCCTCCGCCGATAGCGCAGGAGATAGACAATCGCGTAATAGATTTGGTAAAGCTAAGGCCAGTTGATACGATGTTAAGAGCTTACAAGGCATGCACACCTAACGACGAACAAGAGCGAAGAAAGCGATTTCTAGAAATACTCTAATATCAGGTATGTAATTCTCAACTCCATCGTTTTGCTGACACACTGTCTGCAATAATTAGAAGACGTGAAGGATAATTTAAAACTGACTATTTTATATGATACAGTGACGAAATTACATCTCTGGAATTTGAATTGGAATTACTATTTCATCGATTAACGAAGTTGAAATCCTGACAAGCACTCCAGCTGCCAAGTCGGACGCTATTTCTAAGGAAGCATTAAATATTTTGATACTTGACATTACTGTCCCGTCGATTAATCAAGACAACTTCCGATGATAAGGTCGACAGTGTGAATAATGAATTTAATCGTATCTTTAATGATGCAATAATTGTGAAAGCATTTAATTCTATCATTATTTTATCAAAGATATTTCATTAATACTCATCACGACATGCATTAAATAGAGTTTGCGAATAAAAGAAAAGGGTCAGCATTACAAGAGTTTCATG
The DNA here is from genome assembly GCA_963678675.1 of Xiphydria camelus. Lineage (NCBI taxonomy): Eukaryota > Metazoa > Arthropoda > Insecta > Hymenoptera > Xiphydriidae > Xiphydria > Xiphydria camelus. The sequence continues at coordinate 7,289,814 of OY783194.1, forward strand.
AATCGTATTAATTATGCGTCTCGCTCGAACTTCCAACGTCCCACCCGATTACTGCTGCTGTGTGTATGTAGATTTCCGCGTCTGATGTCCATCGACTAATTTTCCTCAGGATAGGATAGGAGTTACATCCGAACATTTGCTTGATGTTGTAACGTTAAAGTAATGGGTTCATTTTAACGTTGTACTGTCAATTGTTAGCTACTCCAGTGTGGAGTATTACCAGGAGATGCCACGTGGAGGCCAATTGACACGTTACATGAATTTCGTACGATCTCCTCATGAATTTGTAAGTTTTTACGAATTCCATGTAACTTCATCCCCCACCCTACCATTCTCGCTGTGACTCGGAAAGCCGAATGTTCTTGTTGCGGCTCCAAGGGCAGTCGGTCATTGTTGCCGTGGAAACCGTATGATTACATCAAGTGTTCCATATGACCTTTTTCTATTTTCTTGTCGGCACTGCATTCGCACACGTCGCACAAGGTTCCGCTGTGTGTTGCCAAGCATATCTGTAAGTATCGCAGCGCACTCTTCTCTGATGCGTGCTTTAAGGTGTTCGATATTTTGAATCAGCCGCCGCTCATCGAAAACCTTCATATTGAAGTAACCCCACAAGAAGAAGTCGAGGGAAGTTAGATCCGGAGATCTAGGTGGCCACTCCCTGGGTGCTCTCAAGCCGATCCAACGTGCGCCGAAAACGTCATTCAATAGCTGAGTCACCATTCTGCTTGAATGCGCTGTACACCGTCATGCTGGAATATGACTGGTTGATCTCCAGGCACTTCTAGAAGGGCCGGCAAAATTTGATTTTCCAGCATATCGAAATAGGTCTGGGAATTTAAATTTCCATCGATGAGAGAGAAGATGGGACCGATGATCCGGTCCTCCGGATCGTAGAAGAGGATATGCAACAGTCGATAACTGGAATTTCGAGACGTAGGTACAGAATTCGCAAAGACAGTGTGCTAGAGTGCTCCGTTTAAACAAGATCCGAAATTATTATATAAGGCGCAGGTGCATCAAGCACTGCCTCGCCACAACGATCGCGAACGAAGATTGACATTTTGCTGATCAATGATGGAGCAGCTCGAGAGGAATCCTGATTATATGAAGACCATCTGCTTCACGGACGAATGTACGTTTTTTGTAAATGGGAGCATGTGCTCCCATTTCTACCGATACTGGTGCGCCAAGAACCCGCACGTCGTCCGTGAGCAGAACCACCACAATAAGGAGAAAGTCAATGTTTGGGCGGGGATATGGAGAACGGATCATCGGGCCCACCTTCTCTCTCTCTCTCTCTCTCTCTCTCTCTCATCGATGGAAATTTAAATTCCCAGACCTATTTCAATATGCTGGAAAATCAAATTTTGCCGACTCTTCTTGAAGTTGCTGAAGATCAACCAGTCATATTCCAGCATGACGGTGTACCAGCGCATTCAAGCCGACACAGCTGTTGAATGACGTTTTCGTCGCACGGTGGATCGGCTTGAGAGGACCCAGGAAGTGGCCACCTAGATCTCCGGATCTAACTCCCCTCGACTTCTTCTTGTGGATTTACTTGAAGATGAAGGTTTTTGACGAGCGGCGGCCGATTCAAAACATCGAACACCTTAAAGCACGTATCAGAGAAGAGTGCGCTGCGCTACCTGCAGATATGCTTGGCAACACACAGCGGAACCTTGTGCGACGTGTGCGAATGCAGTGCCGACAAGAAAATAGAAAGAGGTCATATGGAACACTTGATGTAATCATACGGTTTCCACGGCAACAATGACCGACTGCCCTTGAAGCCGCAACAAGAACATTCGGCTTTCCGAGTCACAGCGAGAACGGTAGGGTGGGAGATGAAGTTACATGGAATTCGTAAAAACTTACAAATTCATGAGGAGATCGTACGAAATTCATGTAACGTGTCAATTGGCCTCCACGTGGCATCTCCTGGTAATACTCCACACTGGAGTAGCTAACAATTGACAGTAAATCGTTAAAATGAACCCATTACTTTAACGTTACAACACCAAGCAAATGTTCGGATGTAACTCCTATCCTATCCTGAGGAAAATTAGTCGATGGACATCAGACGCGGAAATCTACATACACACAGCAGCAGTAATCGGGTGGGACGTTGGAATTTCGAGCGAGACGCATAATTAATACGATTCATAAAACTCTTGTAATGCTGACCCTTTTCTTTTATTCGCAAACTCTATTTAATGCATGCCGTGATGAGTATTAATGAAATATCTTTGACAAAATAATGATAGAATTTAATGCTTTCACAATTATTGCATCATTAAAGATACGATTAAATTCATTATTCACACTGTCGACCTTATCATCGGAAGTTGTCTTGATCAATCGACGGGACAGTAATGTCAAGTATCAAAATATTTAATGCTTCCTCAGAAATAGCGTCCGACTTGGCAGCTGGAGTGCTTGTCAGGATTTCAACTTCGTTAATCGATGAAATAGTAATTCCAATTCAAATTCCAGAGATGCAATTTCGTCACTGTATCATATAAAATACTCAGTTTTAAATTATCCTTCACGTCTTCTAATTATTGCAGACAGTGTGTTAGCTAAACGATGGAGTTGAGAATTACATACCTGATATTAAAGTATTTCTAGAAATCGCTTTCTTCGCTTGTTCGTTGTTAGGTGTGCATGCATTGTAAGCTCTTAACATCGCATCAACTGGCCTTAGCTTTACCAAATCTATTACGTGATTGTCTATCTCCTGCGCTATCGGCGGAGGCCGTAGGGAATTTGTGATCACGTATTCTCTTGGTCATGTTCTGGTATTTACGTATTAAATGTCTAAAAAAAAACATCAGCAATCGAGGCGTTTAATGCCATCAGATAACAGCCTTTATCCTCTCGAAACCAACCTCATGTGTTGCGTGTAGGTAAATTTCCTTCATTCGATCATCCAATTTCCTCTTCGTTGATTTGTTTTCTTAGCTCCGGACCTACTCCCATCTTCCCACACATGTCAGGTTTTCGTTCTCGTCTTCACTTTCCGCGTGCTCCTTTTCCAACTCCACTTTGTACTGTATCGAGCTAGCGTACTCCAAACCGTCGCCTAAACTTTCCTGATTTAAGAAACCACCCTCTAAGGTGCTATTGTCTGCGTGAATTTATTTATTGATTAGCCGACTTTGGCACGGAATAAAATTAATTTTTACTCATTCAAATACTCTAAATCGTCTCGAAACAAGACTAAGCGCTTTGATCGTGTTACGTACTGTAATTGGGATAACGCCTGATGCAATACTTCCGGCTCTTCTTGCTGCTGCTGAGCATTACCCGAAGAATCCGACGAGAGGTCCCTATGACTTGGAGGATTTCTTCTTTCCTCGTTGACGGTTGACATTCTCGTTTTTCAGGTTCGGTAAGCGCGGAAGACAAGCAATTGGCAATCATAACAGCCCTGTTCCTTCAGAAAGATTCGGGAATTTCACCGAAGAAACCCGAATGATTATTTCTTATCACTACTATAAAATTACTCAACATTATTCAAATACTCACGATTTTAGGGTTACACGAAAAGCTTTGATTTTCCGAATTGTCAGCTATCGGGAAATCAGACGTTTGACACTTTTCACTTTTATGCAGCGCACTCTGTTGAACCCAACTCTAACTATCACTGCCGAAGTCAAATTTCAGGTCACAGTGCCCCCGTTGCGCTTGCCGTCAGACATACGGTATGTGTAAGCACTAAGGTGCTGTAATCATATTTCAGCTAGGAGCGTTAGTCATTGGAATGTGAACCTTTATATTTTAAGTTACCATATTCCCCCGCTTTACTCTATATTACATTCAGCTGAAATCCTCGGATTTTTAAAACTGTATTTAGGTCGTAGCACGAGGCATGGTTGGGGGACGAGGGACTCGCCTTCGGCGAGCCTAAGCTCCCCACCTACCTCGTGCTACGACCTAATTAAACACAGACTGAAAAACCCTCGGATTTCCGCCTAATGATATAAGATAGTATTTACTTACTATAGCACGCAGTATAAAATATAATTTGCATGTGTGAACAAGCATTTGTAAGTCGGTTCGCCAGTTTTAGTTGGATTTTTGTTTCGGCGCAGCTAGTAATTCGTCTATGATTGATAGATATTGTGTAAATATGACTAAAAATAGTGGTCGGCAGAACTGACAATCAAATTTCTTGAAGACTGAAGTTTATCCGTGCTTATGGGATGTACATAGTATACGGTTATCCCAACATACGGCCTTTTCATCGTTTTTTTCTGTATTTCGTTTATCGTTTTTTTCACTAAAAATTTAGCGACTATTTTGCAGGCTTCGCGAAGTTCAGTCGACATATTGCGCACTATGCAGTCAACTTCAAAATGAGACTGCAAATATTGCTGGTTTTGAACATCTGTGTAAACCTTTACTGCCATACAAATAGAACTGGAGCGACCACTGACGCCACTAAATCCATGCATGTGTAAACGCGGCATAAGTATCGACAGACAGTCAGAATTTGGTTGTTTGTCAATACTTACGCCGTCAATTCATCATTGGTTGGCGGGACAAATATGGGCAAATTAGGCCACACCCGCCATGATTATCCTGAGCGGAACATCCCGTATATGTATACATATATCTATGAGATACTTTGTATACTTTTACTAGATATCTATTATATTATACTTACAGGGTGTTCAAAAAGTCCCGGTACGGCTGATTATCTCAGCGGGAAATCATTTTAGAGAAAAATGTTTAATACAAAACTTTTAGAATTTTTCCCTGGCTACCCAATGGTCATATTGGATTTGACCTTGACCATAACCTTCAAGGTCATATCAAGGTCAATTTGATTTTTTAAAGTGCGAACCCCTATTTTTGATACCGGAAATGAAAAGAGCGGAAAATTTCACGTTCAAATATGTCCTTGATCATTTCTTTCATGTGACCTTTATGATCAGCGGAGCACAGTGGGAAATTTCCTTGAATTAGGAGGACAAAATTCTTAATGGCTTATTCAACTTAAACCAAATTCGGTATAGGGTTTTTTTTGGGTCGCTGATCACGAATCCGAAATCAGATTTCAAAAATTCAAAATTTTCCAAATTTGGTGTGAATCCATCGATTTTCGAAAATCTTGCCCGCCATATTGGATCCGCCATCTTGAATTTTTGAAATCTGACTTCAGATTCGTGATCAGCGACCCAAAAAGCCCTCTATACCGAATTTGGTTTCAGTTGAATAAGCCATTAAGAATTTTGTCCTCCTAATTCAAGGAAATTTCCCACTGTGCTCCGCTGACCATAAAGGTCACATGAAAAAAATGGTCAGATATATTTCAACGTGAAATTTCCCGCTCTTTTCATTTCCAGTATCAAATATAGGGGTTCGAATTTAAAATAATCAATTTGACCTTGATATGACCTTGAAGGTCATGGTCAAGGTAAAATCCAATATGACTATTCGGTAGCCAGGGAAAAATCCTAAAAGTTTTGTATTAAACTTTTTTCTCTAAAATGATTTCCCGCTGAGATAATCTGCGGTACCGGGACATTTTGAACACCCTGTATAACACAGGCACACAAAAAAAAGGCCTTGTTCCCGGAACCAGACCAGTATATCTTTATGTTTTTGGGGTCGCTGAATCCGAATCCGGTGTCCGTTTGTCTCCATCACGTCACATTTTTTTTAATCTCAAAAAACCATCAATAGATCATGATTTTCAAAAAGTTAATGGACTTAAACCAAATTCGCTATAGGGGTTTTTTTTGGGTCGCTGATCACGAATCTGAAATAGGATTTCAAAAATGCAAAATGGCGGATCCAATATGGCGGACGAGATTTTTGAAAATCGACGGATTCATGCCGAATTTGGTATAAGGGGGTTTTTTGGGTCGCTGATCATGAATCTGAAGTCAGATTTAAAAAATTCAAGATGGCGGATCCAATATGGAGGACGAGATTTTCGAAAATCGACGGATTCATGCCAAATTTGGTATAGAGTTTTTTTTCGATCGCTAATGACGAATATGAAGTTATATTTACAAAAATTCAAAATTTTCGAAAATCTTGTCCTCCATATTGGATCCGCCATCTAGAATTTTTAAAATCTGACTTCAGATTCATGATCAGCGACCCAAAAAACCTCCTTGTACCAAATTCGGCATGAATCCGTCGATTTTCAAAAATCTCGTCCGCCATATTGGATCCGCCATCTTGAATTTTTGAAATACGACTTCAGATTCGTGATCAGCGACCCAAAAAACCCCTTATAGCGAATTTGGTTTAAGTCCATTAACTTTTTGAAAATCATGATCTATTGATGGTTTTTTGAGATTAAAAAAAATGTGACGTGATGGAGACAAACGGACACCGGATTCGGATTCAGCGACCCCAAAAACATAAAGATATGCTGGTCTGGTTCTGGGAATAAGACCTTTTTTTTTGTGTGCCTGTGTAATATACGCATAACACAGACACACACAAAAAAAAGCTCCTGTTCCCAGAACCAGACCAGTATATCTTTATGTTTTTGAGGTTGCTGAATCCGAATCCGGTGTCCGTTTGTCTCCATCACGTCACGTTCAAGGTCATTTCAAGGTCAAATCCTGGAAAAATAGTCAAATCGATTGAAATTATTATTCCTATATATTTTTGAGGTCGCTGAATCCAAATCCGATGTCCCTTTGATCCGGCAAGGTCAAATTCAAGGTCAAATGTATATATTCTGCCAAAAATGAATCTTTGACTGCAGATTCTGAAAGAACGGGAAATTTTACGTCTAGATGTGTATTCAATTTTGTTGATAACATAACCCCCAAGGTCATTTCAAGGTCAAATCTGGCAAAAATGTTCTAATCTAAAGTCCAAGCTGACCACCTCCATGGGAGTACCGGTCGACGTGTTTCCACTCATAGGGCGCCTGGTCGCGCGTGGAGTGGATAGCGGAGCTTCGATCGCGCCGGCTCGGGTCTGTAGTAAGAGAGGCCGTGACGGAGCGGTCAGTCGGAAGGCTGTCGCCTATGGCGGTTTCCTAGCTCTCTCGTGTCTTCAATGCATTACCGCGGATCGGCGTCCATGACCGAATGATCCGTTGAGTGGTACACGTCTTTGATGTTCAAAAGGCGCGGAGGTCTGTTTGGAGATCTGCCAAGTTTTTTTCCATGCATCAACTCACTCAGTTCCGAGCGAGCATAAATCTGTTCTCGTACCGCAAAATAAATTTTGAAATCCAGTCACGTGATCTCTCAATTCAAGTGAATTGGAGCTCATCGTTGTAAATTTGATACAGCGAATATGTGTGGTGTGCCTGCACCCAGGGTACCTCCACGCGGTGACGGCGGGCAACGGTTTTGAAGTTAAACTTCTATAGGCGCCTTGGGCGTGAATCGGTTTTGCCGAAGTCAGGTATGTGACAAAAATCCGACGCCATGAGTCATCACTGTGCCTCATGGGTCGAGCGTTTGGAGAGGGAAGGGAGGAATGTAGGATCGGTAACATCGGGGTTAATATTACCGGCGGACATTAGCCTAGTAAGTTAGGTGACCTCACTGGCCCCCCGAATAAATTTGGCGCTTGCGTATACCTACAGCTGACTGGGGACCAGTATGGCGTCATCATTCGTGTGCGTGCTGTAAGTGATATTCATTTGTTTTGTTTTGTTCTATTTTTGAGTGAAATTTAATTGAATTAATTTATAATGGCGAAATCAAATGCGCAGAAATGTAAGGAATATCATGAGAGACAACGTAAGAAGGATGGCAGTAGTGTAAAAAAAAGTGAAAAAGTCTGGGGCCCAACGCATGAGGAGAGTAGGTTACGAAAGCAACTGAGAAACACAGTGAATCAAATTTCCGACGATCAGTTATTAACCAGTGAACCTGAAAAACATAATGTACAAAATGAAAATGACATTTTAGCTCCTAACAATTCATCTTCGGTTCAACCCGCTTTTGTTGACAATGATATCCGCGACGAGCCAGGACCATCCAATTTACGACGCAATGAATCAGGACCACGTGAACATAATTTATGTCAGGACTTGCCATATGGTCATTATAACCGAAATAAAATCGCTCATAGGGAATTCAATAAAAAGTTTATAAATAATTCTTTCGGTCACATACGTACTCTATTTGTGATAGGTTATTGTTTGAAGACGCTTTAAAAATTTCCGTTCGTGAACAAGAGGATATTTTGAACGTAATTCTCCCTCGAATTGATGGGGAAATCATTCAAATCTGCTACACCTGTCGTCAAGCACTCAAAAAGAATACTATCCCTGCAATGGCCACTTACAACGGTTTCAAATATCCACCGATGCCCGACCATTTACCTCCACTAGATTTAGTATCAGAGCGACTTATATTTCCACGAATCCCCTTTATGCAGATTCGTCGATTGAGACATGTAACATGGTCAATATGGAATTTACGGACAGGTCATTAGCATACCAGTATCTGTGGACACAATGGTTCATCAACTACTGTGAGGCGTTTGTGCATCAAGTTACATAAGATATCGGTAGTTGATACTGGAGGATTACCGTATGAAATCACATTGTAAAGAGTACACACAACAAATATAAAACTTCGTTGGTAACCTCAAAAAAAACAAAAACGTGTACAGGGTACACGCACAACAGAAGTGAAACTTCATGCGTAAATCCACGAAATATTAATATTGAAAAACAAAATTAGAAAAATAAAGGTAAGGTGAAAAAAACAGAATAAAATTTAATCATGCAGTCAAGAAGGTGACGAGAAATTTGGCGTATAATCATCAATAAATAAACAGACGATTGGTATAATCATCAATAAATAAACAGACGCAAAACTTCTCGTCACCTTCTTGACTGCATGATGATATTTCATTCTGTTTTTTTCACCTTACCTTTATTTTCTAATTTTGTTTTTCAATATTAGTATTTCGTGGATTTATTTTATTGTTTATTTTTCCGGCAAAATCCCTGGATGAAGGCGTCCAAGCCGTCATGGCAGGCACACGGAAATGTGTTACGATACAGGGGTTCTCACAAGGAACCCCAGTATCGGCGGTTGGTCTGGGTAAGCAAGCGGGCCCGCAATCGTCGTCATCAAGCGACCGCAGCTCTGCATTGGTGGAAAACTTGGCTACTGTACAGTCTATCACTACAAGTTCGGATCACATATGCAATAAAGATCCAGATTCATTTTGCTATGTTTGTGGTAAGTATGAAGCATCAAAGAATCGCAAACGTATTTCAGAGCGTATAAGGAATATGTATAAGGATTGTTTTGATTTGAACATGATAGATGAAGGTAATGATTGGGTACCACACATCATTTGTGCTTCTTGTAACACAATGTTTCATCGTTATGATAAATCTCGAGACAAGAAATATCTCAATTTTCTTATACCAATACATTGGACCAAACCGCAATTTAGAACTGGGTACAATATGAAAAATAAATCACATATAAAGTATGCTAACGTTACGAGTGTCATACTACCTGTTATTTCCAACGAGGACAATACAAACAAACGGAATTTTAGTTCAGATGAAATGGAAATAGACGAGATTAAAGCAAACGTTGAAAGAGAAAATATATATCAGCGTAGAGATTGTGTGAATGAGGATGAATAGTACGATGATAATAATAGAGATGAGCTATATGAGTGGAACTGATAGCGAAGATGAAAGTTACACGAGTGAAAATGAAACTGATAATGACGATGAGAGATATATGAGCGGAAATGAAAGTGGCAGCGAAGATGGCCAAACGAATGATGAAGAAAGTGAAACTGAAGACGATTCTCATGAATACGTTCCAACGGGTTGTAAGAATAAAAAGCCTCAATTGTTCTCACAGGAAGAACTGAACGATTTCATTCATAACATGGGATTGCCGAAAGATGTTGCCGAGTCCTGTGCTTCTACGTTGAAAAAGAGAAATCTGCTGAAGAAGAAAACGAAGGTAACGTTTTACAGGACAAGAGAAAAAAAATTTAGGAGCTTTTTCTCTCGTAATTCAAATAAGTCTCTCGTTTATTGTAATAATGTCAAAGGATTAATCGACGAATTAAAGCCCGATACTTATAGTGCTGATCAATGGAGACTTTTTATCGATACTAGTAAACGTAGTCTCAAAGCAGTCTTACTCCACAATACTAATGTATACACACCAATACCAGTTGCGCATTCGACTGTTATGAATGAATCGTATGAATGTTTGAGAACTCTATTAGCAGCAATAAAATATGATGACCACAAATGGCAAGTTTGCGGAGATTTTAAAATCCTCACAATGATTCTGGGACAGCAATCTGGCTATACAAAAAAACCGTGTTATCTTTGTAAATGGGATAGTAGAGATAAACAAAATCATTGCGTGAAAAAGGTTTGGGAACCTAGAACATCCTTCGTTGTAGGATCCGACAATATCTTACAGCAGCCGTTGATAGATTCAAAGAAGGTGTTGATACCTCCATTACATATAAAGTTAGGACTCATGAAACAATTCGTCAAAGCGTTGAATAAAGAAAGCGATTGTTACAAATACTTACGAGATCAATTTCCAGGTCTATCTGATGCTAAAGTAGGCGCGAGAGTATTCGATGGACCTCAGATCAGAAAAATGTTTAGAGACAATCACTTCGTAACTCAGATGAGCTCTATTGAGAAGAATGCGTGGGTCAGCTTCAAGAAAGTATGTAGCAATTTTCTAGGCAATCATAAGAGCTCGGACTACAACAAAATAATATCTGATATGGTTGAGAATTTCAGGAGATTGGAATGTAACATGAGTTCAAAATTACATATGATGGACAGTCATGTGGATGAATTTCCAGATAACGTTGGCAATTTCAGTGAAGAACAAAGAGAACGTTTCCACCAAGATTTTAAAGCTGTGGAACGAAGATTTCAGGGTAGATGGGATGAAAACATGATGGCAGATTTCTGTTGGATATTGCAGAGAGAAAGCGCGGAAAAAGGGAAAAAACGCAAGAGAAATCCCTTGCACAGATCTTTTGAGAATAAACGAGTACATTACAAAAGAAGGCGAAACGATGAAGAAGTAGCAGAGTGAAATACAAAATACACGTTCCAGCGACTCCAAAAATATAACGGAGTGATGATGCGAAAAGATTTGAACATTTTTGCTGGATTTGACCTTGAAATGAACTTGACCCTGACATACTGGTGGCAAACGAACCTCGGATTCTAACTCAGTGACCTCGAAAACATATTGACGTGGTAGTTTATTCTCGTGAAGACACATTTTCTTATTTTTGCAATTGTCATATGAACCTTCCATACAATAATATAAAGTGATCTTGAAATGACCTTAGAGGTTGTTATCAAAAAAATTGGATATATATCTAGACGTAAAATTTCCCGTTCTTTCAGAATCTGCAGTAAAAAAATTCATTTTTGGGGGAATAAATACATTTGACCTTGAAATGACCTTGAATTTGACCTTGTCGGATCAAACGGACATCGGATTTGGATTCAGCGACCCCAAACATATATAGGAATAATAATTTGAATCGATTTGACTATTTTTCCAGGATTTGACCTTGAAATGACCTTGAACGTGACGTGATGGAGACAAACGGATACCGGATTCGGATTCAGCAACCTCAAAAACATAAAGATATACTGGTCTGGTTCCGGGAACAGGAACTTTTTTTTTTGTGTGCCTGTGTAATAGAAGAACATAGTCACACATAATATACGGCAAGTTAATTTAGCCACCGCTGGATCTGGTATGGCCAATTCTAGGCAATAACAGGATATCGATCAAATAGTAGTAATAGATGGTAGTCAAATATCTAACCATAAATTTGGCATTCCTTGGCTGCTGTTACCCGACTAGAAATTATCCCGACGTCCCATAGGGACCCGATCGGATATTTCTAAGGCACGCACTACTCAGGCGTGCCCGATAAGATCCTTATCGAGATGAAGTCAGGATAAGGTCTACGAGGTTTACTTGATCAGGACTTTGTCAGAATCATGTTCTTTTTGCCTCACTAAAAAATTTTACTTTTAAACGCAAAGTTCAATAGGATTATACCATCGGGTCCTCGTCAGGATCACTTCTTTTTATCTGGTCTAAAAATTATATCTTGAACGTAAGTTATCGTTGAACGATTCATCATGCCGCAAAGGATTACAGTTCTTATATTTTAAGTAATATATATCGCATTGAATTTTTTAACTCATATATTAAAGGTTCAAACAATCTATACAAGAGTTGGTGGCTCAATTGGTTAGAGTGCTATAGCATTCTCAGTTTCGAAGCAGCCCGTCCTAAAGAGCGCAAGTTCGTCTCCCAGAGAGTTTGAAAATAGAATAGTATTTAAACATTTTTTTTACTTCAAAAACAATATTTAATAGCTCATTGATAAGTAGAAATATTTATTTCGATTTTCTAGTCAGTTATTGTACAACGCAATTTTCCTAAATAATTTGTCGGAATCCGATCATGTTTACCTGGTAAGGTTACTATGATTCATTCGCGTTACATTTACAATCAGAGCCTGATCGGGTTACATGATAAGGGCTCGATTACTACTTCAGTTAGACATATCAGGTCCTGATAAGAACCCTACTACTTTTTCCAGTCCGGTCGCTATACTCGACTGAAGGCCATCGTGCTACTCATTGTCAGGCAGAAGTAAAGGATAGCAGCCCGACTGAGCTGCTATTGGCTGACACACCAAACTCAGCAATGGCTAAATTGACATGGTGGATGTGTATACTCAATTGTCTCACATACAGGGTGTAAAAAAAGTGCCGGGACGGCCGAATATTTTGAAAACTATGCGTCGCATAGAAAAACAAAAAAACACCTATTCAATAGTTTTAAAAGTTCTATCCAGCCATATCAAACCCGACTCCTCACCCCCCTTCCCCGCGGGGGGGGGGGGGGGGGCGATGGGTAACTTCAACATGTTAAATGGAAACCCCCAATTTTTATTTCAGATTCGGGTTTTACGTTAAGAAATATAAAATTTCTGTCTGAAATATTTTTTTGCATCTTGGGTAGATGGCGCTCCAATCGATGGGGGAAACATAAAAATACGAAATCCTAAAAATCGAGAGGGGGGAGTCGAGTTTGGTATGACTGAATATATTTTTTTTTAAATATTGAAACCGTGTCTTCTTGTTTTTCGTTTGAAGTTTTTTTCCATTAATTTCTAGGAGATTTCGTATTTTTATGTTTCCCCCATCCATTGGAGCGCCATATACCCAAGATACAAACGAATATTTTAGACAAAAGTTTCTAATTTTTAACGCAAAACCCAAATCTGAAATAAAAATTGGGGGTTTCCATTTAAAATTTTGAAGTTACCCTCGCACCCCGCGAAGAAGGGGGGAGGGGGATCGAGTTTGATATGGCTGGATAGAACTTTTAAAACTATTGAATACGTGTTTTTTGTTTTTCTATGCAACGCATATTTTTCAAAATATTCGGCCGTCCCGGAACTTTTTACACCCTGTATATTTCATTCATGGGATATTCTTTGTCAAATCAGTAACTTTTTTCGACCTTTTGTCCTATATATATCTGTGGCTTGGATGAAGAAGGGCCTAAGTGCAAAAATTAAGACCCGAGAAAATTTTGATTAAAGTGGATTTTTTTAAATGTCATTAAGTAAGACGCTTTGTACAATAAATGAAAGAAATGTTGTACATACATGATAGAGACTTGGGGACCCTTTTCATTAAAAAGATCTGGTCGAAATTAATAAGATAAACACTAAAATTCATTCTTGAGAAAATCGCCCTTAGGCCCTTTTTCATCCAAGCCACAGATATATATTTTTTTTAAATACTTTGTTAGAGTAATCTAATAGCGAAAAATGGCTTTCGTGTTTTTTACAGATGTAATTTTGCAGATGATAAGCACTTTATAAATCATCAATATAAAATCCTAGATGATACGTTTTTGAAAAATTAAAGAAAAAGAAATTTCACAGTCAAACGTTTTTTGTGTACTTAGTATCGTCAACGGTATAATAGTTTGAAAAAATGTCAACTCAGAAACGGTCCAATTAAAGAATCTGAAAAGAATTATGAAAGCTATGTTTCATTAGTAAATTAAAGTGACAAAGTGTAGAATATTTAAGAAAATGTATAGGAGAAAGTTACTAGTTTGACAACAACCTACCAAATGCCTCACATGTCTATTTCATACATATACATACATATTACATATTCCGTGCGATCTGAGAATCATCTGAAAACTTTCAAAATTTTCATATGATTTTTTCAATGCCATTTGAAGAGCCTGTTCTACTTTCCCTTCATTGCCACCTATCACATGCTTTTGGAAGTTCAAGGATAACATAAAGAATGTGTTATAAATACACATACATATGTAGTGAAATTACATAACATTTTTAATGTTTTTTAATATAAATTCGTAGTTAAATATAACATATTTATAATGCCAATTTTGGGAGAGTCATCTCTGAATATAATACATTTATACTTTCATAATTTAATTTAATAATATCCTAAAATAGATACCTACATAATTCAAATCTTATATTAACACATTCGTCGCGCGTCACTCGTACTTGGTGACGGGTGTGCTTCCGTGGGGGCCCCGTCACCCAAGTACAGGTGACGCTCTTCTTGTTCAAGTTAAACGTGATTTTCAGTTGGATTTTTAAAAGGAATTTAATGGAATAAACATTGAAATATAAATTTAGGATATACAACATAGAAATATTAAAAATATACACATTATAGTATACTTTTTATTAATTTATATTTATGATAAAATGGGTCCTTTATATAATGTCGAAAAGTTAATTACTAGATAGCGCCACAATACGGCGCATACGCGGATCAAATCTTGACGTAAAATTCAGTAATTGTCCTGAATTCGGGTACTCGAGGGTTTTTGGGGTCACTGATTACGAATCCGAGGCCAGAATTGCCAAATTAGTAGATGGCGCCACGGTACGGTGCTTCAGGGCAATTACTCAATTTTACGTCGAGATTTGATCCGCGCATGCGCCGTATTGTGGCGCCATCTAGGAATTTTGCAATTCTGGCCTCGGATTCGTAATCAGCGACCCCGAAAACCCCCGGGTACCAGAATTCAGGTCAATCCGTTAACTTTTCGGCATTTCCGCCCATAATGCGACAGTCAGATTTGGGCCTCGTGAGAAACTCAACCGAATCGCGTTAGGCGACGAACGTGTTAAATGAAATTTAATGTGGGATTTGTGTTACTTTCGAAATTGACATACACATATACTTTCTTCTAAATTAAGACATGAGTTTTTTAAATTTAATATAAAAGTGTCACAAAACTTTCAACTGTGGGGGAAATGTTTAAGAATGATTTATCGGTTTACGTACTTCACGGCCAAATGATCCGATACGGCGTTCAAGTTGACGTAATCCCCATCCATCTGCGAAACCGTCGTCGAATTTAAGCTGCACATGGACATGGAAATATCCGTCGTTTCCGTGATGGTAGAAGGCCCTAAAATAGAAAAGTCTTTCTCCTTCATGATAGACCACCAAAACATTAAATTT
This sequence comes from Xiphydria camelus, assembly GCA_963678675.1. NCBI lineage: Eukaryota > Metazoa > Arthropoda > Insecta > Hymenoptera > Xiphydriidae > Xiphydria > Xiphydria camelus. The sequence continues at coordinate 7,305,340 of OY783194.1, forward strand.
CCAATATTCGAAAGTGATATTACTAAATAGTATTACCAACCTTGCCAGTACCTTTCGATTTTGATGAAATCCCAGGAAAAAATTTGCTGATCTGATCAGATCTGATTATATCTGACCAAATTTGATCAGATCTGCTCATATCGGACGTATCAAATCTGGTCAAATATAGTCAGATCTAGTTGGTTCTGGTCAGATCTAGTATCAAATTCTGGGAAAATATGACCAGATATGATATCAAATGTAATCCGAACCTATTTAGATCTAAATAGATCTATTCAGATATAAACAGATCTGATATAAAATCTGATCTGATTAGACCTATTTATACAGGGTGTTATGCAGGTCGATGCAAACCTTATATGAGCTGATAGAATACCTCATTTAGAACCTATTTAGCCACAGTTACCTTAATACAAAGTCTGATAATTTTCGAGCTATTCGCAAAAAAGTGATAATGTTATCACCCGTTTTCAATGTGTTAAAATGATGTTATTAATCTCTACTTCGTTTTTAGACAATCCTTACCATATTAAATAGAAAAATACAGATTAGAGCAAGAATTCAAACTGAAAAAATGAATGTAAGAGTTATTATCTTCATTCTTTCATTGGCGAATAGCTCGAAAACTATCAGAGTTTGTACTAAGGTAACTGTGGCTAAATAGGTTCTAAATGAGGTATTCTATCAGCTCATATAAGGTTTGCATCGACCTGCATAACACCCTGTATAAAATCAGATGAGTATCTGCACAGATCTGCGCGATCAGATCTGATTGTACCCTAATTGGTTGAAACAATTAAAAAAACAGTTGCTTGTCGGTTGATTTTAACTTGCATACTTTTGAGTTTCTTTCGAGTAGATATATTTATAGTACTTTAACTGAAGTCCAAATCTTCATTAGGTAAATACATTTTAATTTATAAATAATTGTAATAAAGGCATATGAACAATGTATGCATGGTTGACAGTTCAGAGAAGCTTAAAAAACTTAACTTTCAAAGCTCCTATTTTGGCCTATTTTTAACTCAAAACGTATATATATATATATATATATATATATATATATATATATATATATATATATATATATACGTTTTGAATTAAAAATAGGCCAAAATAGGAGCTATATATATATATATGAATCTTATATGTATATCCCATAATAATGAATTTGTCCGACCCGCTTTTGATCTACGATTTTTTAAGCTTGCGATTGGTCGAAACAAACAATTCTACCAACCGTCGATCTTAAATTTTATTAATTGAAAGGGAGTTGGATAGATTCATTGCCTTTGAATATACCTCACATAAGAGCGCGCAACAGATGAGGACTTGGGGACACTGGCCGATCAACGATGTTAAGCAGCAAACACTGTAATTAGAACTTAATGGGTGACCGCTTAAGACGAAAAGATTTACGTTCGATTTCAAGGTGAGTTCTGACTTTTTTCGTTTTTTCCTTGTTCGATAATATGAATTTACAGTATAAGCCATTGGTTTATTTACCATTTGGCGGTTTGTTTTAGATTTTATCGATCTGTTAATGTATTTGTGCAGATCTGTGTGATAAGGCCAATTTTTGTATCTGCCCAGATCTGAGCAATCAGATCTGCTCAGATGAGCTTATTTTTTCCCGGGTATTTGGTATATTCGAGATGTTTTATAAGGCACTGTTGTTATCGATCGTACTAACATGAATTATACTATAATAGTTTCCACAATATTTCTTTCCGAGCATATTTTTAACAATATAAACGCGTCCCTAACTTATCTTTGTATATAATAAACGTTAATATTATCTATCCTGGCACTCTCTCTGGATTAGTTTGATAAATAAGCTTCCCCATTCTCTATAGTGTGTATTCGAGGAAACTTGACATAGGCGATATGCCGTAGTATATTCTAAGCTTTATGCCATTGGTTGTCGGCTTGAGGAAGCTGTAATGATTGCTTTTAACGCGACTTACCAGTACCCGGCAATCGTTTCAGTAGAAAATGTCTAAGCCCTGATCGCTGGGCAGACGTAAACACGTGGCCCAGTTGGTTTTTCTTTTAAGTTTTTCCAATGCTCAGAGCCGTTTAGGCGCAGAAAGTACAACAGTATTACTGAGATACCTGTCAGAGATTAGTGAGACGACTAAACTAAAAATTTACTAAGACTGCAGATAACGGAGAATTACCGGTCTGGCGGTGGCAAATTATCTAGATTAAGTATTTCGTGTACTTACGTTTTATATATGGTTTATTTAGTTATATTTGTTTCTCCATTAGAATGTATAATTACCTGTTATGCCTTTAATAAACAAACATTGAAGTATGTTCAGAAATGTAAAACATTGATTACGGTTATTAAGTTTCCGAATTAATGCACCGGTTATATATACCATCACAAAAGTGAAACGTGTACTAATAGTCGCCAAAAAGCAGAATATTTTAATTTTAAGGATACATATCAAAACCTAATTTTGTGTCATTTTAACAAGTGCCTCGATATTCGACATCGCTTCCGGACGTGATCCCCGTCTTGCTTTTACGGCTGCTAAGCGCTCACGATACTGCGGCGCCATACGATTTTATCGCATCCAACGAAATTGAACGGAATTTGATCGTGTGTGCCCGTGCGTCCAACGAAGTCGTACGATTTGACCGCAGACAAATGGACCTATCTGCTGCAGTACGATCCTGTTGTACGACGCCGCAGTATCGTGAGTGGCTCGCTCTAGAGGGATAGGGCATGGAGATTTTCTACTAAAACGATAGCCGGGTACTGGTAAGTCGTTAAAACCAATCGTTAGAACATACAATACGGGATATGGCCTATGTTAAGCTTCATCGAATACACACTGTATGTATCTTAGAGTGATTGTTTTTTTGTCGATATTCGGACAAGTAAAGCAAATGATAATAAATTAATATTTACAAAAAATTAGTTTTTTCTCATATTTTAAATGCGAAAAATTTTCAAGTGCTAAATTATTCTGAAAATTTAAACAATTTTAAAAGCATTTTATTATAATATTAAAAGTAAATCGTTGAAATTTTATGAACGATTATTAACAATTTTTTTTTCAGAGATAGATTCTGACCAGGATGGGTATATCCAATGAGTATGATTATTATTGATTTGTTCTAGAGGGTAGGATATGCACGATATTATACTAACATTGAAATTAAAAAAATATATATACAGTTGTGAATAATTTCGTTCGACGAAAGCGTTTTTTTTTAAGTTGATAAATACTGTTTTAATATACGTAGGAGTTTATATAACTTTTGTATGAAACTTTTTTTATATTCCATCTCATTTCCGAGATAGCTAAGTAATGATTTAGTGGTAGAGGTGGTAGGGCTTAGAACGGTATTATCGCAGTTAAGAAAAAAGTATTGATAGGTATCTTATTTTTCAATAAATTTTAAGTCTACTGAATATCATTAAAGTCAAAGAAAATGAACAATGAAACCTTCCTCGTTTGTGTAACGTGCATCAATAACGATAAGAGAGAGATATCATTCAAATATGTTTTCACTATTGTCATATACCCGGTTGATAAAAAAATATTGATTATGGATGTTATGATAGAAACTCTATAAAAAAATGTTAAGTTTTCCGACTATAATTCCCCAGTAAACACAGTTATATGGCTGTTCTATTGTAACTATGAAGCCGAATGTAACAGACAATGTTACGTATTACAGGTTTCTTACATGTAAATTGTAATTTCTCTTTTAAGGAGGTAAAATGTTATATAACACTGTTATGTAATCGTTTTATAACTAATTCGATTTATTGTTATATTACTCTACTAGAACAACTATATTTGTTTGTCTGAAAACTGATTAAAACAATGTTTTAGGATGACGGGTAACATTTGCTAATAATATATTATGTATTCCTGAAATATTAAATAAAAAAAAGTTGTGGATGCGTACATAATTCTTTGTATCATAGGTGGGTTCTCGGGAATTTGAACTCGGGTGCTCTACATAGGAGACCGAAGTTTCAATCACGGAGTTACCCAGTATTGTTGAATTTAGTAGTGATTTTATTCTATATCAAGTAAGCTACAGTGTGTATCAAAATATGTCAGTTGTTAAATCAATTATTATTATTCGAATACACCGTCTTACATTAGAATGAATAGATACCAGCAGACTGAAATTGGAAAGGTAATATTCTTATGATGTAGTTTATACAATCCCTTAAAAATTGAAATACTAAAAATTATTTTGACTATAAAAAGCTGAACAAAAATTTAATGCCATGTTTCGCCCCGCCTCTCCTAAAAAGTATTGATATCCAATTGTAGTGCCAAGTAACAATCTACCAATTATTTCACAGGATGAGTGAGATAGGAGATGCGAGAGTGCAAACGAGAAATCACTCGGTAAAATCAAACGTAACAAAATTCATCCACGAACTGGCAAACTTAAGGGGATAGTCTCCTCAAATTTTAATGTGAAACATCTAATGCGGCGCTACGGCGGTGAGAACGGCTGTTAGCGTAGCGACGTCGCTACGCGTGGCGATGCAGGAACTCGGGACGCGTCGGCTCTCTCCGCCAGGACTCCGTGTTTTCCTTTCCCCGAGCGCTAGCCTCTAAACTTACTACTACACGCTCACTATATCGGTATACGAAGCGGTACGGAGCGTTCTTTTTAGGGCTCGTACACGGCGATTGAGAGGCGCTCTAGTGGCAAGGGTAAGCATTAAAAGCGTTACATTTTCTACACGGTACATAGCGAAAGTTAATATTTTGTGAGAATTAGTAACAAATCCTATATATAAATGAAAGGTTGTTTTTCATTATGATAAAGTCGAGACTATCGTGTAGGGGTGCAAAAATGGCCCTGAAAAAACGCAATGTAACGTCTTTAATGATGTCGACGGCCACTGTAGCGCTGAATATTGCCTACTGCTGCGCCACCACTCGGGCATGCATGAACCCTATAGCGCAACGTCGTATTAATACGTTGCACGTTGCAAGTATTGTAGTTAAATATGAGGGATTGTTCCGACAAACGATGGTCGGAATTTTGAATATCGATCCTTAGCAATTAGCATCACCGCGAAATATATACCGCGTTAATTTAGGCTTAATCTCGATATAATGCGGGCGGTATATTTCGGCGAATTTAGGCTGTAAATGCGCTTACATTTCCGCACCTTTCCCGGAAAGGTTAATTACCGAATGGGTCGAAATAAGCCGTTTCCCGCAGTTCTTTATTGTAATCCATAAATTACTTTGTAAAGGGGAGAATGACGAATTCAATTGATGACCGATCGGGAAAACCTAATGCCGGGTTTACACGCTTGCCAAATCTCGACAAGCCATCACAAAATCAAACGTGTGAATAGGGCGTTTAAGTTGGCTTGAGTAGGCTTGCTAGCACTTGTGGCCGATCCGACCGAGTGTCGGTTTTTGGCACAAATCAAAGGAAGGCACTTGTGGCCAATTCAACCGAGTGTCGGTTTTTGGCACAAATCGTAGGAAGTTTGCGGCAAGCGCTTGGAAAGTGTTTACACGTTTGTACGTTTGTGAAGGCTTGGAGTTTATGGCAAGTGCCAAGCGTGTAAACCCGCATCAGGTGTAGAGGGCCGCTTCGCCATTCCGCGTAGCCTGAACCCTCATTATGACCAAGGACGAGAAACGATACTCTTGCCTGCTAACCGTGACGCGGAAACTACCCAACGTCATCTGTTGTTCTAATATCTTTCTCTCCTAGCCAATCGGGGCGCACCGCATCAACCCCCACTAGTTACACCGTTATTCTCATTCAACCAATCAGAGCGTACCGCATCATCCTTCCCATCGCATACTTTCTACAAAGAAGAATTTCGATGTTTCACATCTTTTCAAAAATTCAATTTTTCAAAACCGCCACATTCTTGTAGTCAATATACGTAGAAATACGACAGAAACTGTGATTTGCTCTGGAAGGATCGAGGACATGCTCAAAAATTAGCAAAGAAGCAGCGGATCTTGCGAAACTCTATTCCATACAGAAACTTCAAACGCGTTTTTCTCGAAACAACGTTTTTAGACTTCGTTGACATGATTCAAGAAAAACTATCCAACCAATTATATATATAGGCTCAAATTTTAAGGGCTTATTTTACACAGGAACGCTTATAGTCGGAACTAGCCATATAATTATTTATTAATATTTAAACAAATTATAAGCAATTATCAGTTGAAAATATGAGGTCAAAAATTTCAAAAGTCCATCATTTATTTTGTTTTTATCGAAAGTATAAAATCCTAGTTCGGACTATAGTGGGAACTCTACACTTCAAGAATCGACTTGAATTTCTGCTTTCAGACATTCCAAAGTCGAGATATCATGTCAACCAGATATAAACAGGAGTATGTTTAAGCGACTTTACCAAGAAAGAAAATCATCGAAGAACTAAAAAAAAATGTTCTGTCAGTCTAAGACCTGTAGTATGTGCGAAAAAAATTAAAATTGTAAGAAAATATTTACCATGAAAAAAATTCTTAAAAAAAGACCTCGTTTCAGGAGACTACCCCATTAAGTAACAGTTATGGAGTAGCCAATAGCAAAGCAATCTCCAGCAGCAGCTGCTTTACTATTGGTTTTTCCATAGAAAATAAGTGTCACTTAAGATTGAGGGAACTTGATCGAACCGGCCCTAAGAGTTTTTTCGTAATCCTGTATCTTTCTAGAATCCATTTACCGATTTGATGCTGCATAGGCTCGATTGAAAGCACCAGTTCTAGACTATCGTGTGATTTCGAGAATGGTAATCATAGGCGTATGCGAGTACGAGTGAGAATATGTAGTAGGTGCATAAGAATCTCTCTGTTGCATATTTCCCTAGAGTGGTCAAGTTCGAGTGTGTGATAGAGAAACTCTTATGCGTTAACCTGGGTGTTCTCGCTCATACTCGCATATTGCCTGTGATCACCATCCTCGAAATCACACGGTATACGGAGACAGTATGAGGATGTGGACTTAGGGAATATGTGAGTGCTAATGAGAAAAAACGATGACGATGACAATTCTCTTGACAAGTTCAAGGATAGAGAATTGTGTGCAACAGAGAAGCTCTTTACCCTCGCTGTGTGTCCTCACTCGCACTCACACGTTCCTCAAGTACCCTATTCTGGGAATGTCATTGAATGTGATATTAATTTCATAATTCGAAACGTCTTAGTTACTGAGGAATAGAGACCTAATTACAGGTACGAACTATACGCGCAGTAAATATAGCCTCTCTCTTGGAGTCTCACAGCGGGCGCCTCGCCTTTCTTAGTCCTTGGCGTAAGACTCAATCGAGACTCTTGATTATACGAATTCTGTCGTACAGGGCACCAGCGTGCGCCCAGGGACAGAATATCTGCTCACCTTGAACATAGGTTTTCCATGCTCTTTACGTGGGAAGGTTGCTTTCACGGCGAGCAGATATTCTGTCCCTGGGTGTACGCTAGAGTCTTATACGATAGAATTCGTATAATCGAGAGCCTCGATTGAGTCTCACGCCAAGGACTAAGAAACGCGAAGCGCCCGCCCTGAGACTCCAAGAGAGAGAGGCTATATTTACTTTGCGTATAGTTCGTACTTGTAATAAGATTTCTATTCCACAGTAACTAAGACGTTTCGAATTATGAAATTAATATCACATGCGGTGACATTCCCATGATAGAGTACTTGAGGAACGTGTGAGTGTGAGCGAGAGCACACGGTGATGGTATAAGAACCTCTCAGTTTTACACAATTCCCAATGTACATATGTAACACAAACAAAAGCTACACTACGTCGAAGTAACCCCAGGGACAGAATATCTGCTCGCCGTGAACGCAACCTTCCCATGTAAAGTGCATGGGAAACCTATATTCAAGGTGAGCAGGTATTCTGTCCCTGGGTGTACGCTAGAGCCCTATACGATAGAATTCGTATAATCAAGAGCAGGTGTACAGCTGCGGTCAATGATTCTAATCAACCCGCTTTGGGTGACGGTAATTCAATCGAATCGATCGTAGCTAAAAGATTCGATTGACTCTCAGGGCCGGTTTATTCACCTTCAGTTAAATTTACCCAGCAGATAATTACCTTGGATACAATTGTACTGACAATTGTTTCCATAGAAATTACCTTTTAGATAAATTTAACAGGAGGCTAAATTTGATTGGTGCTTTATGGCAAAACAAGAAGATCCGCTCGTATCGATCAATTACGATTCACTTATTGTTAGTAGAAGTACCGTCACCCAAAGCAGGCCGATCAGAATCATTGATCGCAGGTGTATGTATAGAGAATTTACATCCAAGTGTGTTTCACTAAGAAAACTAGTTTAGCGGCGCTGCTTTCCATATACATGCAATACACATTCATATGTTTGATAGTGTATATAGGATATACACTATATAGCGCCCTATATCTTTGAATTACTTCAAGGTATCTTAAGTTTCAATTTTGCATGTTTGAATTTTCCAAAATAATGTTAGTATGCACACTAAATATCTACATATGTGCAACAAATAGCTCTTTCATGGAATATACGTATGTAATACTAATTTACTTATTGCACACTTTGTTTATTTCGACATAACACGCCATAGAAGAATTTATGTTATAGAATTGTTATATTATTAGGTGTATATCTTTGCTTCCGCCGTTTTTTCCCCCGAAATTCAAGGCTTTATTGCGAAAAACTGGTTATACATTTATGATTCAAAGTATTGTAAATCGCTTGCCACTACTTCCCACTTTGACACGAGTCTTCATTAAGTAATGCCTCCAATTCTGCATCTTCTAAAACCTTCTCTCTTCAACCGTTATGCCGGTCTTCGACGTGAAAATCATCGTTCTTGAAGCGTTGAAACCACTCACGATACGTTCTTTCACCAATAGCGGCCTCACCGTAAGTATAATATTTGAGAGCATTTGATGAGTTTCAGCCGCAGCTCGCAGATTTCTTCATATATTGAAGCAGAAAATTAAAACCTCCCGCACAAATGACGAGAATTTGGCTCATAAACTGACATTTTCAATCGAGAATAACTTTATGATACAGATATAAATCCACTAATGTTTCTATGGGGTTATGTTGACAGATGCCCAAGTTTATTGCATAACGTCTATGATTTATTTATTTCGACCACTACTTACCGCTAAAGCCATCAGCAAAACAGCGGAAGCAAAGTTGTATACCTAAAATATATGAATGTAACTTTCGTACATGATATAGAAGGCACTATAGAAATTACCATGTGATATAACTAATATCGCATGAAGATAACAATTTAATATCACACATAAACATCATGCAATGTCACTGTTACATAACATAAATATAACGAATGTAAAATTATTTGTTACCTCCGAGTTATATTGCAGTTACGAACTGTGTTTACTAGGCTTCATATCGTCAGTGGTATATTACTGTATACAGTAATTTGCCCAAGAGGGAGGAGAGGTGTATGGCCTAAAACGACTAATATTAGGTTATTCCATTTTTTCCCCGCGGCTTAATTAAGTTTTTTTGTAACGACATTTTTTACCCTCATCACATGAAGAGAAGCTTGATCCAGCAGTGGAAAAGCAATAGAATTTCCTGATATTAGTCTCTTTAGGCTACACACCAATCCTACCTCTTAGGATACTCACCTTGTGCAATGAGTTCAAGTGTATAACATTGTAAGTGAGAAGTACTTTTTATTATTAATCTTTATCATGGTATAGCTTTAGCTAGAATCATTTTAATGGTAACTCATAAGGTGTTTCATTTATATCAACCTTATCATGCTTTCTAGGAGGTAGATTGGATTAATATTTTATAACTCAATCTTCGGATAAATTACATTCACATATGTGATGATTAAGAAATAATTCGAAATAGGATACACAGCTTACCTTCTTTTTTAATAATCGATTCTTGTCTTGGGAGGGCCAGTTGGTCCATTGCCTCCTGGGTATTCGTCATTTCGTCATTGAGCCTTCTCAGGTACATCTGCAATGTTAGAAAACGGTGAAAAGAATGGCACTTGGGTAACAATATTACAATAGGTAAAATTATTCACACCTCCAATTCGGATTCCCTCTCCAATAACTGTTTGCGAAATTTCTGATTGGCCGTTGTCACATCCTTCAAACGCTCCTCTAACTCGCTAATCGATGAGTCTCTTCGGGTTCTTGACAACGGCCTCAGGGTTGCTCTAATTCTCTTGTCTATGAGGCCCAGAGGGTTCCGACGTAATTCTATGAGCTAAAATATAATACGAGCTCTTGTCGATTCACCTTTGTGGTAATATAGTCGCGTATACATGATTTGTTCTAGCAGTATCATAAAAAGAAAAGTAGGACTTTGTAAATATAAACTTGACATAACGAAAGAGAACTTGGAAATAAATGTTGAAATATAACATTATGGAAAAATATTAATGAAACGCTAATGGATATTAAAACGCACTAATGGAAACTGATCAGTGTTAATCAATTTTTTATCAGCACTTATAAGTGATTTGATCAGTGATTATTCGTAACATGTAATAACACTCATGAATACTAATAGCAATTGAACAGTATTCACCAGTATTCATCAGGTCTTTACAAATGCCTCGTACAATAAAACAAATATGTTTAATTACACTGTTAACAATGCATATGTACTGTAAATGATCGGTACTTTTATACACTGTAAAAAATTTCAGTACATCCAACCAAATGAGTTGGGCTGGGAGTAATGTCCAACATTATCATAGCGAACGTCTTGAGTGGGACGTGGAGCAACAGGAATTTTTATTTTTTTCTGTGGTTGTTGCTCACTTGCTGAGGAATTTTTTGATTTTTTTTTATATTTTTGGCAAAGATCAATGACTTTGCTATATCAATTCGAGAGATTTTTAGCTTTTCGTGCATGCAATTTGTACGAATGTTCATACCATATGATTGTATCTTGGGGGATACACTGACCGTTTAAGGGTTAACAAATTCAGTTTATTTTACTAAAATTTTTATTAAATTTACTTGATATGTAGTGAAGTAAATTTCATAAGCATTTTGTAAAATTACAGACTCGATATATTAAATCCAAATTACTGTAAAGTTTTTGCAATTTTGCAAACAAATTCTGAATTTTATAAACTCTTATAGTACAAATGCACATTTTCTTAAATTTGCTCTAAGTTGGTATAAAAAATTTACCATAGATTATTAGAAACTTGCTAAACATTTTTTCCGCAATAGTCGTCACATTCGCGACGTGCACCGCCACGCCATAAGACGGCGAGTCCATTTCTCCTTCTTGGATGGAAAAGTTTCTTATGGAAACAAAAGGCCCTGTTGGACGCCGACTTGTTACTCGTACCGTCAGCGATCTCTAACGAAAACGTTCTCTCTTTTGGGCACCCAGTGCCATCGCTCTCTGTGGCCTAGCAGAGTTTTCCTCTTTCTCTGCCTAGGTACACGTCTTAAGATCTCGCGTCCTTAGAGGCATTTCTTATCACCGAAGGCAATCAACTCTACATAGAATGATCTTTTTTGTCTTCCTCTGCCATCTGTCGACAACGCACACCAATTCGTCACTAAAGTCACTACACTATAGTAGTAATTTTACTAAACATTTGCGTAATAAATTTACAAATAATTTGTAGGAAGCTTTATGCATATACAGAGAGTGTAGCAATTTTATGAAATATTCGTGAATTAATTTTACTACACTAGTTAATGGACTTACTATATTAGTGGAGTAAATTTACTGTGCAATTGTTTCGTAAAAATATGCATTAAGCTTCCTACGGTATCCGTGACGTAGTACCCCATTTTTCAAATTTGACAATTTTGGCACTTATACCAGCTTGTACTACGTTTGCACCGCGTTGTACCGTAAAGATAATACCTATCGCTAACGTTATTGGTTTAAGAGGAATTTTGAACAATCTGATTTTCCGACTAGCACCCAATTGTTCGAAAAACCTATTTTTTTCACTTGTACTACATTGTGTTACGTTTTTCGGAAGTTGTACCGTTGAGACATATCGAAAAAGTATAACAGTATACTTAAGAACTTAAAAATAAGAAAAACGGCTAGCACTCCAGTTTTCGAAAAATCGACTTTACTCACTTATACTACAACAACTAGTTGTTCCGAAGGATGTACTGTCGAGATATACAGGGTGTTCGGAAAAAACACCGACACAGAAATAGGGGTGATAGGTTACGTCATTACAAGTATTTTGATATAAGGGACCTATACCCGCAAGCGCCCGCCCCCTTCTGGAGATATCAACTTTTCAAGTTTATAACGACCGAGGTTGATCAAAGTAGAATAATAAGAAACGTATCAAGATGGTAACGAATATTTAATTTTACGAGATACAAAAACAATGTACTACAGCAAATGCTCAAAATGACGGCCACCCATGTCCATGTTTTGGTTATAACCATACATATATTTATTGAGAAAATTCGATGTAAAAATTGAGGTGCGGAGGGGGCAGACATAAAGATACACGGGTTCTCGCTGCTCGCTTTATACCGAGATGAACGAACATGCCTACACACGCTCACTGTATTGGTGTACGAAGCAGTACGGAGCGTTCTTTAAAGCCTTGTACGGACAGCGCGTTCCAGTGTGCGAGCCTTCGTACACACGTACATAATGTCCCGAGCAGAACCGCACAGTTACAGGGACCTTGAAATTTACCTTCGGCTGGGCTTAGTCGGCTGGGCTTTATACAAATACCGACTGGTCGCGGGTCGTCGCGACAAAGGGAAGTATACGTGAGTATGAAGGCCGGACGATGGTGACGCCAGCAGACCAGTGGCGAAAATATGAAATGCCACAAAATCTCGTATTGACTATTGAACGCAAAGGCGTTCCAATTCCTATATAGATACTCTCGGTCGGAGGGTCGGTCGGACGGTTGGACGGTTTTATTAATTCGATAATCTCGACCGAGATTATTGATGATTGTACCATCGGGATATATCTAAGTGGATCACTTGAGTTATAGAAATACTGTATAACAGTTATATACTCGGTGCCTATCGCTGCATATGTACCACTGAGCATTAAGGTAGTACTATCGCTCGGCTCATCACCTAATAGGGGCACGGGGGGGGGGGTTAAGAAGATGTTCATTTCGGCAGGAAAGTTTCTAAAATTTGCTCATTGAAGCTTCGTTTGAATGTTTTTCGTAACCCTTTGCGGGACAAATACAGAAATAAATTTTGTAGCAAAAAATATTTCATATTTTCGTCGTGCACCACACCGTACAGATTCGTACAGCCCTGTCTCAATACATTCCCGTTTTGTATATACGGATACACGCACACTAGTATCGTAAGGTCCGCATCGAAAATGTGGCAACCGCTTCATCACTATACTGACAAGATTGTTGTGTTTGGTTATGTGTTGCTACTGAATACGTCACGCCCTGTTGCCACATTCTCTCCGCTCAATTTTCCCCCTCCTACGTGATTGATAGCGTCATTACATTATATTTTTTTACTCAATAACTAAACGGTGGATCTTGCCTATTTTTTAATATATTTTGTTAAGAATATAGAACTATGTGTCTGAATTTTTAAAATAAATCGGTGGATGTTTTAGCTTCAAAATGTGAAAAATACTTCAAAGCATGCCCATTTACATGAGGTTAAATGGGAGAAATGCACATCTCTTTAAAACTTAATATCTTAATTTTCCGACGGTAGATCGTTTTTTTTTCACTAACAACAATGTTTTATTTTGTCGACATCAACGTCTGAAAACAATTTCAGAATTTCCAAAGATGAATCGACATCGTGATAGTACTACCTTAAGCAGAGTACAGGCTACAGGATTAATAGTTACGAAGTGGTAAAAAAGATAGAATAGGCGGAAAAAGTAATAAAAGGCAAGTGGGCGAGTTTCTTACAATTAGTTGTCCTTCTATATTTACTTTGATCTTGTCATTCTACTATCCTGAATGAGTTTTTATTCGATAAAGACTGTCTCTCATAATGGCGGGCAAGGGTGAAGTGGTCGTTCACGCGTCACTAAACCAAGTCTACTCCACCTCCGCGTGGTGTCCGCTGGATAACTTCGATTTCCATTGGAGCGAGGTGAACCAACGGAGTTCAGGCTAGCCCGGGAGGAGTTGCCCTTCACACTAACGGGTGAACTTGAAGAAGGGTTCATGCCACGGCATGAGCTCGAGCATTTGCGGCCCCTGAGGGGGTCCGATAGTAGCAAGTACCTAACTGTGCCCGTGTGACTTGTCATGCGGGCACCGAGGCGCCAAAAGGCGACCTCTCGGGACCTTGTGTCCCAGCCCGGCAATAAGTGCCTCGAACGAGTCGTGATTAGGCATAGCCTCGTGCAAGGTTTCGGAGAATTTCGGGTCTTGGCTCTAGCGGTTCCTTTTGGACTAGCCCCACCGCAGGAGACTTGACTCCGGGTACTACCGGCCGCGCACTTGGCGTCTAATCGCGATGCGACGTATCGTCTGATCGTCGCCTGGCAGGGGGCTGCTGGGTAATGGTTGGACGTGGTCATAATTACTGGGGGCCTTATGGCCCCCAGTTCACGTTAGGGACTTTTGGAGGTCCCGTCGCGCATGCAATGCGCGAAGCAGTACGCGACGCGAAAGCAATGCGCGACGGCCCTCCATAAGCTACTGAGGGACCGTTGATGCTCGGCAACAGACGTCAGCCCTGCGTCGCCTAGGGGTTCCCTGTGAAGGCCTGGGATCAATGTTGAACGCACCTTCCCCCGTCTGCTGTACGGAGCGTCCCATGTCGTCGGAGAAGAGGGTCCTGGGCGCTGAGGAAAACGGGGGCCGGTGTTAGTTGCCCCCGGGCTCCAACACTCGTCTTTGGCCTCGGATTCGGCTAGAGGGGAGCCCGGATATCATGCAGCCGTGATACCGGGTATTCAGCACGGGATGACCATACACGCATGTGAGTGGGTCCTTTGGGCGAGGAAGCGGGCATGCCTGCGGACTATATCCGGGACGATGTCCTAACCCGGCACCCCTCCCGGGAGGCTACTGCCGGGTTCCATTTGAGGGTCCGTGGAGGCCGGGGCACGCCTCCGGATGAATTAAAATCGACTCTGTATGGATAAATTAAACAAACAAACTCGCGCGAGATGGCAGCCTACGAGGTCGCAGCCGAAGCGTAAAGCTAAGGCTCGCCCCAGTGGGGCCGTTGTAAACAGGATGGCTCTCCTGGCACGGTTTGGTCTTAAAGAGGTCAGGGTCGTGCTAGAGAGAGCCAGACCTGTATTGAACGATCGAGCAACGCCGAAGGCGGCAGGTGAGAGTCCCGCACCGTCACTACGTGGCGGCAGTGGGGCAACGAGCCATGCGCGGCCTGGCGTTAGCTCGACGCCGGTGGATAACGATGCAGGAGCACCTCCCGAGGTGTCCACTGGCTCGAACGAGGCTGCGCCGCCCCTGAGGATAATGCAACTAAATATGCAAAGATCCAGGCAGGTGACGGACGAGGCCCGAATTATGATGTGGAACAAACGCATTGATGTCCTCCTTATGCAGGAACCATATAATGTTCGAGGAAACGTAATGGGCTTCGGCGTAGCAATGATGATAGTTACCGGCGGGGCACCTGGACAACAGTCCATGGCAGCCGTTGCCGTAAGGAACAGGAGTTGCACGGTGCTAAAGGTTGGACATCTCTGCAACCAGCACTGCGTAGTCGTACAGGTAATGGGTGACTTCGGGAATTACTATCTCGTAAGTCTCTACTGCCAGTACTCCGAGGAGATCTCTCCTTACCTGGAACACCTGGATGGGATTTTGAGAGAACTAAAAGGCTCCAAAATACTCGTAGCCGTTGACGCCAACGCTAGGTCTCCCATGTGGGGAAGTGACCAGCACGACGCCAGAGGCGAGGAGTTTGAACAACTGGTCATGCAGCATAACCTAATAGTAGCCAACGAGGCAGGCAACCCGCCCACGTACGCCAGTACAAATGGCGAGTCTAACATAGACATTACGCTGGTAACGGGAAATGCGGCCTCAACGGTGAAATCATGGAAAGTCCACAGTGGCTGGACCTCGAGCGATCACAGATCCATAGAGGTAGTACTGGCGGACAGATGCGGTGAACTAGAGCAACCCACCAAACCAAGGTTTCTCACAACTAAGGCAGACTGGCCAAAGTTTGAAGAAGTCCTTGAGGAATCGGGTAAGGTACTCCTACAGCAGGAAGTTGCTTCCCCAGTGGATGTTGAGAGGCTCGCGGTTCGTGTAGAGAATGCGCTGATTGCGGCCTGCAACGAATCCATCCCGCTCAGAGAGTGGCGGCACAAGCGGGTAGCCTGGTGGAATAAGGCCCTAGCCGCTCGCAAACGTAAGGTATTTGCCCTGAGAAGGCGATACCAAGTTGAACACGAAACGAACCAGCGAGCGGTTAAAAGAGCCCGATACCTAACCGTAAGGCGAACCTACCGAGACGCCATCCTGAAAGCGAAGCTGTCGAGTTGGAGAGAATTTGTCACCAAACACGGCAACGCAAAACCGTGGGGTCTTATCTACAGGATCTCCACTGGTAAGCTCAGGGTTGAGAGACCACTGAGTACCATAAGCACTAGGCAGGGATATACGAGGGACTGGCAAGAAACCGCAAGTACCCTGTTGAACAGGCTTATTCCGGACGACTCCACACAGGAAGAATCTGAAAGTCAGAAGGCAACGAGAGAGTATGCCAGTGTACCTCCCGAGACGGAGGACACACCAGACTTCCTCCTTGAGGAAATGGGTCAGGCAATCTTTCGCCTCAAACCAGGAAAGGCTCCTGGGACGGACAGAATAGAGGTGGCGGTCGTCCGAAAAGCGTTGATGGTAGACTCAATGAGGGCAGTCTTATTGAAGCTCTACAATGGGTGCTTGAAATGTGGCGCCTTCCCAAGAAGGTGGAAACATGGCTCTATTGTCACCATCCTTAAAGACCCTAGTAGGGATCAAACCAATCCCAAGTCGTATAGACCGATTTGCCTTCTCTCCATAATGGGGAAAGTGCTGGAGAAACTCATCCTGGGAAGACTCCAACCGGTATTGAACGACCAGGAGTACAGCTCTGACAGGCAATACGGATTCAGGCCTAAACGGTCGACGGAGGATGCTCTAATAAAGTTTAGGAGCCTGGTATCCGAAAGCAGTCAGAAATACGTCCTGGCAATCGCCTTTGACGTGGCGGGGGCTTTCGACAACGTCTGGTGGCCGGCGGTTCTTTCCTCTCTAAAGAGGCGGAACTGTCCAAGGAACCTATACGTCCTGATGGAGAGCTATTTTAAGCATAGAGTAGCCTGGCTGCACTCAAAGTGCGCCAAGGCAAACAAAGAAGTCACGAGAGGATGCCCACAAGGTTCAGTTCTCGGACCGAGCTGCTGGAACCTCGTCTTTGACGAGATCCTACGCCTGCTCGAGGATGATGGTGACTGTGAACCAATAGCATATGCCGACGACCTCCTAGTCTTAGTTAGTGGATGCTCTAGGATCGTCGTAGAAAGAAAGGCACAGAGAGTGGCGGATAAACTAACTGCATGGACAAAAACACAAAAATTGCAGATATCAGCAGCAAAAACCGAAATGCTGCTGGTAAAGGGCATCCTTGATGAGAGACGACCGCCAAAAATACAACTCTATGGCAAATCCATCAAGCTAAAGCAATCCATCAGGTACTTGGGTATACACTTCGGCTCAAGGTTGTCGATCCTCCCGCACGTGAGGGCTCTATCCAGCAGATGCACTAGCCTGATTGGCGGCATGGTAAGGGTGGCAAGGACGGGATGGGGCCTTGGTCCCAGATCGCTGAGAACTCTGTACAGAGGACTCTTCACCCCAATTGTCACCTACGCCGCAGCGGCCTGGGCTGATCTGCTGAATGTAAGGACCCGGAGGCTGCTGGCAACAGCCCAGAGGCGAGTCCTCATTGGGATAACGAAGGCGTACCGGACGGTCTCCACAGATGCGCTCACGGTAATTGCTGGGGCATTGCCAATTGACTTGGCCATTCTCGAACGAGCACTTCAATACAAGATCCGAAAGGACGAGAACTTTACCTTTGGTAACTTCACGTTCACCCCTGACAACCCGTCGAACGAAGCAGACGACCCGCATACCATGGCGGTCGCCCGAAAGGGGTTGAAAAACGAGGTACTGAACACCTGGCAAGCCAGGTGGGACGCCTCCAACAGGGGTAGAACAACATACTCGTTCTTAGGTGACGTAAAGTGCCGATTCAGATCCATTTGGATGGAAATGAATCACTATGCCACGCAATTCGTGAGCGGCCACGGAGACTTCAACGACCGACTATTTCGGTTGGGGCTGGCTCCGAATAACCTGTGTGAATGCGGACTACCTGAGACGTCGACCCACGTCCTTCAAGAATGCACACTGCATCACGAGGCGCGGACTCGACTGGCCAGGGAAATGCAACCGGTCGGACCGCTGTTATGGCCGATGGACGAGCAGCAGCTGCTCCAAAGAGCCTACATTGGACACTTCAACAGCTTTGCTGTGGAGGTTAACAGGGTTAAGAGCGAAAGGCGAGCAACAGAACGCGGCGGAGGCGAAGACCAGTAGCTGGCGGCTGCCGAGGGAGTCTAGCTCTGTGTGGGCTCTCAAGGAAGTCGAAACTTAATGACGTAAACCTAGAATTGTGCATCTGTCAGGGGACTAAACCTTGACTGATGGACTAGCCCGAAAGGAGTTCCCTTCGCACTAACGG
Source organism: Xiphydria camelus (assembly GCA_963678675.1). NCBI lineage: Eukaryota > Metazoa > Arthropoda > Insecta > Hymenoptera > Xiphydriidae > Xiphydria > Xiphydria camelus. Next base: position 7,324,043 of record OY783194.1, read on the forward strand.
GCGAACCACACGAAGGAACCTGCTCACCGAAGCAACAGCAAGGGGCAGTCCCTGCTCCCGAGCTATTTCGGAAGGCAAGGTCGTGAACAGAGACGGCTAAGCCGATCGACCGAACCGGGTCGACCCTGTCGATTGGCCTCCCCGCTGCCCTGCATAACCCCTCCAGGGATAGTGCGGGGGACCGACCGATGGGGGAAACCGGTAGTGGATCCTTGCATGCGTACAGTCTCTGAATGATGCGCCAGCGGCTATGCGGCTGGCACAGATGATTATGCCCACACGTAGACGCAGAGCTGCCGAAGGAGACACTAGCTTGACAGTAGTTACCCCCTTTAAGCTGTCGGGTGAACCGTGCAAAAGGGGAAAAAGGCGGGAAAGGCCGAAGCCCGCGACGTGTTTCCCTCTCTGCCCTGTACCACATCCAGGGATGGTGAGAGGGGTCTGCGCTGGGCACGGCTAGACCTGCGTTCCCCCTAACTCATTCGAGTAAGGAGGGAAGGGCGCTCGCTACCAACACAATATGTGATCCGGGTGGCGTCGTCCATCGCGAAAACCCCCCCGTCTGCGCGGGCGGACGGAGCGCACGAAGGCAATCCTCGCTCTGACTCTGATCGCCGGATATGATCTTCGGTGGAGGGAGCTGCAGGAGAGCACGTAGCGCCCGCCTGCTCGACGCGTGCACTCCACCTCCCATATTCCCCTCGCCCCTCCACTTCCTACACCTTAGAAGCTGAGTAACGTGCTGGTGACTGTGCCTCCTCGTGGTCCCCGCTGGTAACGGCCGCCTGACCGCCGGGCTTCTCGAAGCCAGACGATCGGACGGTCGGCCAAAACGGTCACTGTCCCTCTGTGGGGCCGGCTTCTCCTGTCTTAAGACCCCAATGGGCGAGGACGGGGATTTCTCCAAGGCTAAACAGTCCTTGACTGTAGGAAAAGGTTTTGGACTGGTTCTGCTTTGCAGGTGTTTGGCGACGATGGTGGATGTAAAACTTGACAACACCTCGGTAAGGCCCACAAGCCGGTACGACTGAGACGCCAAGCCCTTGGGCTGGCAATGCATCTCACAATTCCAGCAATGGAATTTGCATACGATTGTCTCTCATAATAGAAATGTAAAACCAAAGAAAACTATAATGGAACAAGTACTCGTCACGTTCACGTCTATTTTCTTGGATGAAATTAAAAATGGGTGGGGCGGAAGCAAAAAATACTTCAAAGATAACCGCTTTACAAGAATGTCTAGAAACTTTGAATTTCCGTTGCCAAAGACCGAGGTATAGTACAATCAAATACAGGTAAGAAAAGCAGAATGTTTAATAAATATGGTGCCAGCCGTTCTTATTTTCTAAATTCTAAATTAACCGTTACACTTCTTAGATATATCTCGACGGTATAACCATCAGAACGATGAGTACAATCCAGCACAAATGAAGAAAGTAAAATTTTCGAAAAATGGGGTGCCAGCCTTCTTTTCTAGATTCTAAGTGAACGGTTAAACTTTTTGGATATCTCTAGACGGTGCAACCATCAGAACAATGAATACAGTCCAGTACAAGTTAAGAAAGTAAAATTTTCGAAAAATATGGGGTGCTAAAATTTCGTATTTTCCAATTTTTAATCAAATTATTATACTTTTTTGATATATCTCGACGGTATAATCGTCAGAACAAGTAGTACAATGCAGTACAAGTTAAAAAAGTGGATTTTTCGAAAAATGGGGTGCTAGTCGAAAAATCAGATTTTTCAAGATTCCTTTTTAAATCATTAACGCTAGCGATATTATCTTTACGATACAGCGTGGTATAACGTAGTACAAGCTGATACAAGTACCAACATTTTTTAATTCGAAAATTTAGTGCTAACTTCACGGACATCTTCCTACGAATGCTTAGTAGATTTACAAACAAATTTGTATCAGTGTACTATTAAACTGGACGAGCCAACGAAATATTTTATTCGACTCCACTACACTGTTACTAGTTAACTTACGTTAGAGGCCCTTCAATCGTTCAGTTAGTTTGACCAACCAAACTTTTCGTTCTGTGAAGCCTACGGTTAGATGACGGAAGTGAAAATGTGTGTTGTTCAACCCAACCATGGGTCATAACAACTACACATTACACATACAACTTTGTTTCCGCCATTTTTCTCGTTAGCCAGCTACAGGGAAACGGCGGAAGCAAAATTGTACACCTCATGTATAAGTTTCTTTAACTGTTTCGAGGTTCTCCTTAATGTATCGAAGGGTCATACGAAACAAATCATTCAACCAAATCGCTAGTTGATCTGTCACTATGTTGAAGGTTCTTCGTATGTGATCTCAGGATTAGTTTGATTCAACCCAGATTCGTTTAGCTATCCCAAATTGTATTGCGGTGTAGTATCAGTAAATTTTTTTCGCAACAGCAGGTGCAGAGCATCCAATTCCTAAATGTCGTATTGGCTGATTTTAAAACGTACTAAAGATTGTATTGAAAAAAAGCATAAAAAGCTATATTCCTAGTTTTCCCCCACCCCGTCTGTCTTCAAAGAAGTACCTTAAAAATGTGTCCAACATAAATTATATCGATTAAAACCAGAAAAATTAAATAACATTTTTCTCCCTTTTAAAAATGTATTCATATATGAATGTAATGCCAATATACCGAGCCTAGCGTCAGGGATTCTGATCGACCCGCTTTGGGTGATGGTACTTTTATCGAGTCGACCATAACTAACATATTTGAGTGAATATTAGTGTTTTACCACGAAGTCTAAATTTGATTGGTGCTTCATGGCAAAACAAAAAGATCCGCTCGTACCGTTCAACTACGGTCGAATTAATTGAAGTACCGTCACCCAAAGTGGGCCGATCAGAATCATTGACACTAGATGTACCTACCTACTGAGTATTTCTGAGGATGGGCGAGATAGAAAATGCAAGAGTGCGAGCGAAAAATCACTCTGTATAATCAAACGTAACGAAAGCGACCGAGATTGAAATGATTAATGACTGTACCAAAGCAGGCCATCGATATTCAAAATGGTACTTGTGGCAGGCCCGTGCCTGAAGAAATTGTAGAGGAGCAAAGTATTATATTACATAATATATACTACATATTATCAGATTATATCATATTAATTTTTTTAGCTAGCATACACAAAGTCATAATTACCAATACATATTTTGTCGACAAACCGCAAAACTTTAATACTTAAGCGGGCTTGAGAGTCAGCAGTGAATTCTGATTTCTAGCCCTTTGGAGCCAGCTTTCCTCCAATCGCAAGAATCCTATACAGTATCACATTTTCTAACCAATATTGTGTATGGAAAATTATCATTATATTTGGAAAATTTGTTTCACCAGTTTCTCCGCAATAACTCATTTTCCCGAAGTGAATTAATTTTTTTTCGAAATCTACATACGTACCACACTACATCTGGAATATAGGCAATAATTTTCTTATTTTCCGATTTCGTTACCCTTGTATGGTGGTTATGATTTCAGGAAATAATTTCGGTCTATTTATATATGAAAAATGTGCCTTCGCTCTATAGTTTTCGTTTTAATTACGGAGAAAGTAGTGAAAGAAATTCTAGTTGCTCTTTAAATTTCATATTTGCCCAGAAGGGGATACTAGTAGTGGCTTAGACCCATTTAATGGGACAAGTATTGATTAACTGATTGCTAGACTTTTTCTCTGAATTTGGCACCGGTGTCATTGGTTCGAATTGGGCATATGAGATGGCGTTATGAAAAACTCCATCAGGCTTCGTTTTCTTTCTGCTAACTGTCAGTGTACGTAAGATAGCTCAAGTCGTCGACCTAATCATGAAAGAGTACCGGTTCGCTTGACTAATAATGCTATTTGGGATTAAAACCAAGTGTCGACTCTTTAGTCAACGACGAACGCAACATCAAAGTTACGTCGATGACTGACAGTTTCGTTATGTTTCGCATTCATGAGCGAATGTTAATCGTACGGAGTACGTGTGTTGAAGAATTTTAACCTAGTAGGTTACGCATGACCTACGTACACCTGCGGCCAATGATTCTGATCGACCCGATTTGGATAACGATACTCTATCAAGCCAACCGTAGCTGAACGGTATAAACGGATCTTCTTGTTTTGCCATGAAGGACCAATAAAATTGAGCTCTCTCATGGCAAAACAATAAGATTTGCTTAAATCGTTTAGCTTCAATCGACTCGATACAGTACTGTAACCCAAAGCGGGCCGATCAAAATTATTGACTGTAATTGTACAATTAATATTCACTCGCGAATGTGAAACATAACGAAATTGTCAAAGTCGTCAACGTAACCTTCATGTCGCAATCGTTATTGACTAAAGAGTCGATACTTGGTTATAATCACAAATTGGACTGTTAGTGAAGCGAGTCAGCCCTCTTTCATGGTTAGGCCGAAGACTTAATCTCTTACCTGAAATACGCCATTTTTGTTTTTAACGAAATTTTAACCATGAATTCCTTAGTAAATTAGGAAAATATAGGATGAGCATTGGTTTATTTTATATTAACACGTTGACTGTTCCATGAGTCACATGATTCATTCAGAAACGTCGCTGTACGTCCATGAGACATTTATGTGATTCATTTGCCATTGCCGTATGCATGGTGATTTCATTTTTGGACGTCATGGAATGGAAAAAATTCCTTACCGAGACAGTCAAGGTGTTAAACAATTACTGAGTATCAGAAAAAGGAATTCTTTTAAAAATAAATTGTCAGCATCTTATGTCATGATTTTTTTATTTAATTATTTTGTACTGTATAATCGTTAGAAAAAGAATATTTTTTCGTAATTACAGAGTGATTAGCAGTGGGAATAATACAATGTGTTTGAAGTATATGAGGAACAGCTTTCGCACACAAGAATCGTTCAGTTAAAAAGTTCTTTGCATGGAAATACTTTGAGGATTCACAGTACTTTACAGTGATATTCGACATATTTCCTGGTGAATTAGTGAAATGATACAAATCAAGGGGACTCAAAATTTGCTCTTCAGTCGAACGCTGTAGACTAGCTCTTGCTGCCAAGCGCTTCACTGTTCCGCCAGTTCCATCATGTGGTCCCTTGCCATGAGCTGCCGCAAAAAAATACCACTCATTGTGACATTGTGGCATTTTTTGCGATAGCTCATGGCAAGGGACCATGGCAGCAAGAGCTAGTCTACAGTGTTCGGCTGAAGAGCAAATTTTGAGTACCCTTGATTTGTATCATTTCACTAATTCACCAGGAAATATGTCGAATATCACTGTAAAGTACTGTGAATCCTCAAAGTATTTAAATGCAAAGAACTTTTTAACTGAACGATTCTTGTGTGCGAAAGCTGTTCCTCATACACTTCAAACACATTGTATTATTCCCACTGCTAATCACTCTGTAATTACGAAAAATATTCTTTTTCTAACGATTATATAGTCTACAAAATAATTATTAAATAAAAAAATCATGACATAAGATGCTGACACTTTATTTTTAAAAGAATTCCTTTTTCTGATACTCAATAATTGTTTAACACGTTGACTGTCCCCGTAAGGAATTTTTTCCATCCCACGACGTCCAAAAATGAAATCATCATCCACATACGGCAATGGCAAATGAATCACATATGTCTCATGGACGTATAGCGGCGTTTCTGTATAAATCATATGTGACTCATGGGACTGTCAACGTGTTAAGGGGTTACATCTAGTCAGAATTTTCGAAAAAATCGTTTTTTCGTTTTCGACGGATTCTTAAAGCATAACCTTTCAAAAATATTCTCTGAAAATTTCAAGTCGATCCGTTCAAAATTGAGCGAGTTACGGCCGTTTTTACAGTTACGTTCTGCGAGCCACGTGACGCAAGTATAACGGAGTTAAACGCGTTTTTCTCGAAACGGCTTCTTCAAAACCGGTGACCACGATATCTCAAAAACGAGTGGACCGATTTACTTGAAATTTTGCATACTTATTTTTTATATCAAAAGGCAGTCTTTAATAGAAGGATTTTTTTTTTCGATGCATACTTTTTTTTATATCAAGGAAAATTAAGTGATTTTTCACCGAAATTTAGACTTTCACTTTCGATCGCCGACCATTTTTTCAAAAATATAATATTTTATCAAACACTTCGATTAAGGACTAGATAATATGATACAAAAACGTAATTTATTTGGTTTTTTGATGTCAGATGATTGGTGTGGAAGTTACAGTGATCACCGCGGAAAGCCTTTTTTGAACAGCGGTCCAGGAAATACATTATATCTGCTACATTTGTGAATTTTTTCCAATAAAAAAATTATGAAACACAGTCAAAGATATACCCTTTACTATGAAAAAAAACAGTTCGAAACCTGTAATCATTTTCCCAAAAAGAATTCACAAAAACACGCCTTTTTTCGGCCGCCAACTAGATGTAACCCCTTAATATAAAATGAACCAATGCTCATCCCAACTTCGTTTCGGGCCCAATATTTTCCTAATACACCAAGGAATTCGTGGTTAAAATTTCGTTAAAAACAAAAATGGCATATTTCAGATAATTAAATATTTGTAAAATAAACTATTTTTTCTCATATTATTCGCTTGTTTAGAAATTACATCAATTTTTTCTACTAAGTTCAGGTTATAAAGAGCATTTTTTTGTATAAGGAATTTTTTTTCTTAGAGTTCATTTAGTAGGGGAAAATTGGGAATAAATTTCACAAGATTATAAAATATGGGAAATGTCAATAAATGATAGGACAAGAACGCAATGTTGGATTAAAAAGAAATTTGAGGATTTATTATAAATGATAAAGTACTACATAAAAAAAATTACAACAAAATCTGTGACTCAAAGGTCGGCGGCATTTAAAATTGATTTGGAATCTCCCATATGTATTCATTTTTCATTTCAATCTCGGTTACTTTTGCTATGCTTAATTTTATTGAGTGATCTGCAAAATAAACGACGTAGGAAACATGTGAAGGATTAATCGAAGTTGTTGCTCGCACTCTCGCATCTCCTTTCTTGCCCATCCTGAGAAACACTTAGTACCCAGTAAACACAAATATGTTATACCTATTGCAGCTATGAAGCCAAATGTAACAGGGTAGTATTACATGTGAGTATTATAGATTTCTTACGTGAAAATTGTAATTTCTCTCTTAAGGAGGTAACATGTTGTATAACACTGTTATATAATGATTTCATAACTAATTCGGTTTTTTGTTTATTAGTGCACCATAACAAGTACATTTATTTCATTGAAAACTGATTAAAACAATGCTTTAGGGCCATGAGTAACATTTGTTAATGATATGTTCCTAAAATATTTTTTTTAAAAGAAGTGGAGGTATGGAGGTATACCTACATGATTCTTCGTATCATACGAGGGCTGTTCAAAAATTAACGATAATAGTGACCCTGACGGGAAATATATTGCAAAGGGTGGCATCACTGCATATCATCATGTAGCCCATTCTTTTAGCCATTTATAATGACCAGTTTCAAGTCGATCGGCGCAGTGAGTGGACGTATGTGACGATTCGCGTAAAGGTAAAGGTAGCCACACACATACAGTTTTTCCTCAAGGCAAAACTGCACAGTCGAGGCCTTGAGGATTTCCTTTAATGGCGGGTGGCCCATACACGGACTGAGGTACACGTCAGTTCGTGACTCGCGTATATAGCAATGGCATCTACCGACGATGATGCTTTGGCGGTAATTGGGTGGCTTCTGGTGAAAAAGTGCGCTAAACGTAAAAAAAAAGCATATTAAGAGAAGTGTCTGGGCGAAGGAATGGCTAATGAAGAGAAGCCAATACTCCCATATAAATCTCCTTTCCGAGTTAAAAGTTTTTCCAACAGATTGGCACAACTATTCCAGAATGGACGAGCAAAGTTATTTAAATTTATTATCATTGGTCACTCCTTTGATTAAGAAAAAAGGTAGAGCGATGCGACAAGCCTCCCCCCCCCCCCCACCATAAAAGGCTTATAGCGACATTAAGGTTTTTGGCTACTGGCAGAACAGACGAAGACCTAAAGTATTCAACAATAATTTCTCCTCAGGCTCTTGGCTGCATAATACCAAAAACGTGTAAGGCTATACACGTATATATATGAAGCCCTTTATAGGTATTTCTTTTAAAGGTAAGAAAGCAAAATATATGATGCTTTAATTTGCCAACATTTATTTAATATCTGTTTTTTTTACAAACCTTTAAATTACATGTTGTCCGCAAAATTGGAGTATAAAGATCCTGCGGTTTTACTGTCTTGTGATAAATTATTAATACATGATGATTGATGAAACTGCGATTGCTGGTTATCTTGTACACGTTATAGGTCGGGGCTGGGCGAACTGGAATAACAACTCAGCAGACTTTCTTGACCGGGATAAACTTGTAGGGGTTGTAGATTAGTTTAGGGTAGTAGCGACCAAATTGACGTTGGTTTTGTTCATGTATAGCCTCATTAACGAATTTATGCGTCATGGTTAAGCGGTCTGTTTCGGCTTGAAACAAAGTGTCATTCACTATTTTTTCAGCAATGAGCATTTGCTCTTTTGGAAGCCCTCGTAATTTTATAGCGATGCTTCTTTCAAGAATGCTAAACCGGTTTTCGTCACACACGTCGGAATTTTTTGAAATGATCTTTGACCGATAGCAATATCTCACTTTCCAAAACTTGTCCTGATGTTTGAACCCTTCCTTTACTTCGTCGCTGAGAGCGAGGTGTCGGTGTAGAACTTCCTGCGAGTGGTTCAGATGCTATTTCTTCATAAGTAGAAGTACTTTGGGTTTCACTACTGTTTTACGAGGATTCGTCTGCATGTTACATGTTCGTTCCTGAAACAAAGTCATACATCATCGAAGTTATCCATTAAGGCAACATTTGTGATATTACTCGTATACTATTTTTTGTCGTGAAATATAATACAGGGCCGACAATTAAAAGGACCCACCATATTTACCTTATCTATTGGCACCTTAAAAAATCGCCGTCATTTTTATGTCAAAAGAAGTCCCCCTTTTTTAAGGTGCCAATAATTAAGGAGTTATTTAAGGTGGCTCCTTTTAATTGGCAGATCCTGTATATTGCAATGTAATATAATAAATATATTGTTCCAGACGTTAATTTGTTTTTATTGTTGCAGTTCCCTCAGACTGCAGAAGAGTGGAAAAATATTGCAGATGCGTTCGAAATGAAATGGAATTTTCCGCACTGCCTTGGGGCTATGGATGGGAAACAGATAACTATTGTACCCCTCCGGCTGGCAGTGGCTCCAAATTCTATAACTACAAAGGAAGGCATAGTATGGTTCTACTCGCCATAGCTGACGCAAATTATCGATTCATATTGTGTGACTTTGGTAGCAACGGTCGAATTTCAGATGGGGGTGTTTTGAAGAACACCAAATTTTCGAAAAACTTCCCAACAATCTTCTTCCTATACCTCCAGCAGGTACAATCAGGGACTCAAATAAAACTAGGGTGTATGTGTTTATTGCGGATGATGCTTTTCCTCTGAGAGAAGATATGATGAAACCTTTTAGGCAAGCTGATCTCATTTCACAGTCTCGGAAAATATATAATTACCGCTTGTCGCGAGCGAGACGCATCGTCGAAAATTTATTTGGAATTTTGATTGCACGATTCCGAATATTTCATACGGCAATTGGCATGAAACCAAAAAACATTAGAGACGTCGTAATGGCCTGCTGTGTACAGCACAATTATTTAATGAAAACTAGGCCCAGCTGTTATGTCCCTTCGGAATGTTTCGACAGCGAAAATACAGATGAAGGTTCAACTACTTTAGGATATGAGGCAAATAATGTTTACGTATATGGCTTAAACCAAAACAATCCAGGAAACATGGCTCGTGTGGCAAAACAAGTGAGAAAAGACTTCATGAACTATTTTCTAATGAAGGCCAAGTACCGTGGCAACTCAACTTCATTTAAAACTCTGTGCTTCGTATGTGTAATTTAGTTAAATGCAGTTATTACTTACTTAAAGTAAATTGGCATAATATATGATTTTAAACATATAACCCTGAATAGTGAACATTTTTTTGCATACCTTACCTGCGTTTCGATATTATCGTTTCTACATTATCATCTTCATTATCGCTGCCCAAGAGTGAACGGTTAGGTCAAGGGGTATCTTGATCACCTAGAAAACTAAATAAAAATGCAATTTAGTAAGCACTTAACTATGTCGCGCGTTAAAATTATAACGAAATACTCATGCAGCAAAAAGCTTACCTTAACATCCCAAAGTACCAGAGCTTCAGCTTGTATACGTCATCAGCTGACGCCCATGACTTCAAAGAGTCCTTCAGTTTTTTCTTTTCTTTTCTGTAGGCACTTCTCGGGTTATTTATTTTTTAATGACAGCATCTTTTGTAGCATTGTTCTCAATCTCTTTCAGTTTTTCTGTCAATCTTGCGTATCCGGCACCTTTTTTATTCCTGTCGTGGTATTACTTACTCTTTACTTGCCAAAGGCAAGGCTCACTTTCGTATATTTTAATGAAGTCTTCCACAAAATGACGGTTCATATTTTTTAAGAATCATGCACGGTGTACTGCGGAAAACTGATAAATTAACCTACGATGCTACCACACACGCCGAGTTTGGCCTGTTCAGGCAGGTCTGCATAGTTATTCACAATCGTTTTTCGAATAGGATTTTGTGGACTGTACAGCCCACCGGCAGCCTCAAGGTCTTCACCACACACGTTGAGGAAAATCTCAAGGATTTAACTGTGCAGTCCAAACTTTGAGGAAAAACTGTATGTGTGTGGTTACCCTAACGCGTGTTAGATATTTGCCTACAATGTCCAAGCATGGATAAAAAGTTAGAGTAACGTTGTAATGTGAAATTTTTAGTGAAACTCGAGAAGAACCGAAAAGACGCGTATGAATAATTAACTACGGTGTATGGTGAAGATGTTATGAACCAGGTGACCTTCTACAAGTGGTATAAAGCGTTCGAGGAGGATAGAGAGAGCATCGCCGACGAGCCACGCGAGGGACGCCCTTCAACGTCTCGCACCGAGGTTTTAAAGAATACAGCTGCCGTTATCGTCTCTGAAGGACAACGATTTACCGTTAGGGAGCTCGCCGCACGTCTAGACGTTTCAGTTGGCAGCGCATTTCTGATTTTGTACGATGATTTGGCCATGCGACGTGTGTCTTGCAGACGGGTGTCAATGCGCGGCCCCACGTCGCTCATACTGTAGTGGATTTCCTGAACGCTCGCGGCATCGCAACTGTACCCCACCCACCGTACAGTCCAGATTTGGCCCCTTGCAACTTCTGACTGTTCCCCGAAATTAAGTTTCCGCTCAGGGAACGGAAATTGAAGACCAATTGCGAGGTGATCAAAGCTGTGGAGGCGCGCTGCAAGGAGCTCGCGAAAGATGGTCTGGCGTTCGTGTTGGAAAAATGGCAGGAACGGTGGGAAAAGTATATTAGAATCGAGGGGGGTTACTTCGAAAATGAGCATCTAGATTTGGGAAACTAAATTAATATTTTTTCTGTAGAGCATTTTTATCATTACTTTTTGAACGGCCCTCGTAATTGAATTCTCGGAGATTTGAACCCGTGTGCTCTACGTAGAAGACCGAAGCCTCAGCCACGTACCTACCCAGTATTGTTGAACTTTTATTCCATACCAAGTAACTTGCAGTGTGCATAAAAATTTGTCAGTTGACAATTTACTTATTATTCGATAATATTGTCTAACATTAGAAAGATTAGATACCAGTAGACTGATATTGGAAATGTAATATTTTTTTTTTTTTTTATTTAGTATTTGTATACTATTATATTATACGAATTTTCTGTCTTATATCTTTGAATTATTTCAAGGTATCTAAAGTATCAATTTTGCATGTTTTAAGTTTCCTAAATAACGTTAGTATGTACACTATATATATATATACAGGGTGACATTTTGAAAACTTGCCACCCCAATATCTTAGAAAGTTACAGGGATTTTCTAAAAAACAAAAATACGGTTTCGGCAGTGGAGAGGGGGAACCAAAATGACATAATCGGAGACGCACCTACTCCAACCCCCTTAGGGGTAGCCCCCCCAACTTTGTAATCTTAAATAGCAACCCCCCATGTGTGATACAGCGTTGGAAAGCTCTTTAAAAATGCTTTACAACAACACCAAATTTTGGTACCTTTCGATGAGTAGTTTTTGCGCAAATCGAGAAAGAAACTGCTAGAAGTAAGTTGTCAATTTATTTATTAAAGGTCAATTACGTTACAATAAATTTTCGAAATGATTTCCATTGATTTTTCGGACTTTTTCAAATGTTGTTCTTGAAATTTTGCGACATTCTTGCATAATTCTCTGTTTCAGTTGGTTAATGCTTGCTGGTTGAGTTTGAAAAACAACAGATTTCAGATGTCCCCATAAGAAGAAATCGCAGGGAGTAAGATCAGATAATGGAAATCATTTCGAAAATTTATTGTAACATAATTGACCTTTAATAAATAAATTGACAAAACTTACTTCTGGCAGTTTCTTTCTCGATTTGCGCGAAAACTACTCATCGAAAGGTACCAAAATTTGGTGTTGTTGTAAAGCATTTTTAAAGAGCTTTCCAACGCTGTATTACACATGGGGGGTTGCTATTTAAGATTACAAAGTTGGGGGGGCTACCCCTAAGGGGGTTGGAGTAGGTGCGTCTCCGATTATGTCATTTTGGTTCCCCCTCTCCACTGCCGAAACCGTATTTTTGTTTTTTAGAAAATCCCTGTAACTTTCTAAGATATTGGGGTGGCAAGTTTTCAAAATGTCACCCTGTATATATATATATATGGTACACATAATAAATAGCTCTTTTATAGAATATATATACAGGGTGGACCCCAGGTTAAACGTCATTTTTTTTTATATGTGATAGAACAACAACAAAAAAGTAGACTTTCATAAGAAAATTTTTTTCAAAAATGTTTACTAACAAAGATACAGGGTGTCAAAGTTTCGAAAAGAAATGGTTTTCTCATCATAACTTCTAAACTACTTGATCGATTTCCATGAAATTTCGCACACAGGCTAATGTAGAACAGCTCTAAGCAATAATTAAATAATTTTTTAAAATTCTCCATGGGCGTACATACTAGGGGCCGGTACCCCCCTTTCCCCCTCCCAATCTTCAGCGCCACTGGATATTTTGCAAAGAAAATTTAATTATTGGATTCCCCGTTTAATTTAGAGAAACAAATCACCCTTGCAAATGTTTGATTTATAGCTTCGTTTTTGAGATATTTATTTTAATTTATAGGGTTGCGAGCAGGCCAAAGCTAGGTTGAACTCCATTAATTGTGATATGTGATAGAGCAACAACAAAAAATAGATTCTCATGAGAACATTTTTTTCAAAAATGTTTCCTAACAAAGATATAGGGTGTCAAAGTTTCGAAAAAAAATGGTTTTCTCATCATAACTTCTGAACTACTTGATCGATTTCCATGAAATTTCGCACACAGGCTAATGTCGTACAGCTCTAAGTAATAATTAAATAATTTTAAAAAATTCTCCAGTGGCGTAGATAGTCGGGGCCGGTACCCCACTTTCCCCCTTCCCAATCTTCGGCGCCACTGGATATTTTGCAAAGAAAATTTAATCATTGGATTCCCCGTTTAATTTAAAGAAAAAAATCACCCTTGCAAATTTTTGATTTATGGCTTCGTTTTTGAGATATTTATTTAAATTTATAGGGTTGCGAGCAGGCCAAAGCTAGGTTGAACTCCATTAATTGTGATATGTGATAGAGCAACAAAAAAAATAGATTCTCATGAGAAAATTTTTTTCAAGAATATTTCCTAACAAAGATATAGGGTGTCAAAGTTTCGAAAAAAGAAAAATGGTTTTCTCATCATAACTTCTAAACTACTTGATTGATTTCCTTGAAATTTCGCACACATGCTAATGTCATACAGCTCTAAGTAACAATTAAATAATTTTAAAAAATTTTCCAGTGGCGTAGATACTCGGGGCCGGTACCCCCCTTTCCCCATTCCCAATCTTCGGCGCCACTGGATATTTTACAAAGAAAATTTAATTATTGGATTCCCCGTTTAATTTAAAGAAAAAAAATTACCCTTGCAAATTTTTGATTTATGGCTTCATTTTTGAGATATTTATTTTAATTTATAGGGTTGCGAGCAGGCCAAAGCTAGGTTGAACTCCATTAATTGTGATATGTGATAGAGCAACCAAAAAAAAACTCTGGAATGGAGTTGGAGAATGGAACTCTGGAAAAAAAACTCCGGATTGTAGCAAGGTTACAATCCGGACGATCCTTATTTTTTATGCAGTGTACATCAATCGACCAACAACACCTGTAGATATGCAAAGACGCATCAGAAATGTGATCATGCACATTCCACCTGAAGTCCTTCGATCTGTAACAGGAAACTTCCGACGTCGATTGAAGTTATGCCTCGCTGTCAATGGCGGTAACATCGAACACCTTTTAGAATGATTTATTACAGCTACGTGAACACAGACGTGCAAAGTGTGCAACAAAACCTGTAATCGAGCCTAAATAAAAATATTCTCATGTTTCCCTATTTTTTATCGATATTTCACGAAAAATCGATAGGAATATCATAAAATATGATATGGCTGAATACATCTCGGGAAGCTGCACAACTTGAGGAGAATCAAACATTTTGTTGCCATTTAAGAAAAGTGACATTATGTTCGTAGCATAAAAACAGCAGTGGGGGGGCCTAGATTTTACTAACACTAAGTTTCCCCCTTCGAATCCTACAACTGTCATAGGACACACTGCGCTGTAAATCCCTTTCTTGAAGAGTTATTCAGCCGTACTCAGTTCAAATGGGACACCCTGTATATAATACTAATTTACTTATTGCACACATTGTTTATTTTGACATAACACTCTATAGAAGAAACTGTGTTATATAACTGTTTCTGTAGATGTATAGATGTAGGGGAACGGCCCTGACAGCCAAACGTGCAGAAAAATCTGCAAGCCTTGCCGTTATAGAGCGAAGGCTCGTGTATACCCCCATCCCCCTCCCGTAGGAATTTCTGAGTCACATATTTTTTTGTTGGTATTGCCATGTAGTTTAAGGTTTTTGTTGTTTGCCTCTTGTCAATTACAGCATATCCCGGAAAAACGTGGAAAACCACGGAAATACGGAGAAAATGACTTTTTATAAAAAAAATCTTTCTTCTTTGCTCCTAATATTTATATGATCGATGGCATGGCTTACTTTCAGACTCTCTCAGTAATATTCCAGAAACCTTTAGTGAGCTCGCCGAGATAGTCTTAAGCCTCTTTCCAAAATGCAAACGGATAGATTTCGTGACGGATACTTATTCAGATGTATCTATTAAAAACATTGAGAGACTAAGAAGGGGCTGTGGAGATACATTCTTAATAAAAGGGCCTAAGACTAAGATTCCTCGGGATTGGAAAAAATTCCTCAGTAATGGCAAAAATAAGGAACAACTTGTCAACCTTTTACATAATCAATGGAAATAAAACATGTATGCCCACTATTTTCATGGTAGAAACCTTTAGTTATTACATAATGATCAGAGTGCACGTTGTTTACTAGCGAAGACGGTTCAATTGTGAATTATACTATACAAGAAGAACTACGCTCTTCACAAGAGGAGGCGGATATTAAAATTATATTATATTGCTTTCATGCTTCTCAATCCTGTCAAGACAATTCGTCTATCAGAATTAGGTCACCAGACACAGATGTTTTTATATTGTTGTTAAGGTATGCAAACGGAATTGAGAACGTGTTACTGTTTGATTCAGAAACTGGAAACAAACGAAGGGTCATTAATATTACCATCATTTCTCGAGATTTAGGTGTAGCAAAGGGCCATGCTATGTTGAATATGCATGCATTATCCGGATGCGATACTACCAATTCTTTTGTTCGTCGTGGAAAGTTGTCAGTAAAATCTAAATTGGAAAAGTTTTCGAAATTCGTGCCTATCCTTAGATCATTAGGATCATCACTTACAATTACAGACATGTTACTGACAGGCCTAGAGGAATTCGTCTGTTGCTTGTACAGTGATAAGGGATACACAGATATGTATAAACAAGCTACGGTACGATTTGTTCACACAAAAATACTCTCCCACAATGACATTTGCATTGCCAAATACAGAAGGTGTTCACTTGAGTCTTCTACCTCCTTGCAAAGCTTCACTTGAAAAGCACATCTGTTGTGCAAACTACCAGTATATATGGAACAATGCACACGTCGCTAAACCAACTCCAGTTTGACATGGCTGGAAGTTGGAGAATGGACAACTGAAGTTTGATTGGATTAAAGGGGATCCGTTGCCGCATGAACTAACTGAAGTTATGGAAAGTTTTCTTCCAGATGAGTTTGAAGGTGGAGATGAGCCAGAAGTAGCCGATATACTACATGAGGATGAAGAAGAAGACTGCTGATTACAGATGCTGTTATAAAATTAAATGCTGTTATTTGATTTTGAGGTTGAAAGTTTAAATTTTCATTATTATAACTTGAATGTTTTCGTTTATACTCACATAATGAGAATTTTGTGTTAAGGTTCATATTTACAATTAAAAAATGGAAGAATATGTAACTAATAACAGGCCTGTGAAATTAAAGTTTTTGAAAAATACAAGAGAAGTTTTCACTGATTTTTATGTTATTTGGTGTGCTGATTTCTAAAATAACCTCCATTTTTTTCCATCACGTCAGGATTTTTGGTAAAATCGATATCGCTATTTTTGTTACAATTCTATCTGAAAATTAATTATCTCGAACAATTTTGCGTACTATCTGGCAACAGTGGTTTTTATCTATTGGAATATATGTGTCAAATAATCGACTCTTGGTGAGGCAAATTAATTTTTCAGCAGTCGATTATTTTGTATAGGTTTAAATGGATGAAAACCACTGTTACCAGATCGCAGGAGTCGCCTCTGGTCGATAGGAAAACTGAACGTTCCCTTGGGTTTAAACTTAAATACATCAACTTATGGTAGTTTCTAGACAAAAATCACCAACATACTATTTTAATTTGTTTTTATTAAGATAAGTTACATGAAATAGGTTATCGACCAAGAATTTGAAAGTTAGAAATGTTCATAAAAATCCAAGTAAACTTGACTTTTTCAAGAAAACTTGACTTGATAGAACATTCTTATTATTTTTTTTAAATCGACACCAAAAAATACATAAAGTTCAGTTGTCACTTCCCTTGTATTTTTTTGATCGCAGGCCTGTGTAATTTAATTCTCCAGCTATTTTCCCGGAAAACCAAGAAAAACTAGGGGAACAATTCCTGCATAAAATATTATTTATAAACATACCTCTTGAACGAAAAATTTTAATGAAATGGGAATGAATTGAAAAAGAGTCATTTTCTCCGTACCTCCGTGGTTTTTCATATTTTTCCGGGATACGGTGTAATTGACAAGGGGCAAACAATTAAAACCTTAAACTAGATGGCAATACCAATAAAAAAAATATGTGAGTCAGAAATTCCCACGTGCGGGGGGGGGGGTTCATATTGGTAGCTCATGGTCTATTAGAATTGCAGCAACTGCGTAGAGCGTGCAGGATTCCTATCTATACAGTAGGTAGCAGCACTGTACAGTATAGCGAGCAGGCAGAGTAAAGGCTGATTCACATTAGACGTGCCGGTCACGGTCCAGTCATGGTCAGGTCACGAGCAAGATTTTTCCAAGGCATTCACACTTGCCGGTCAAGTGACGATCTTAGTACGATCGCAGAGCCCACAGGGATCATGTATTCTCGAAATACGTTAATGAAAATGGCGATTATTTTGGACGAGGAAGAACAAATATTACTTCCCAAATATCATTGCCGATATTGGGTTCATCCTATATTGATAAAACGTAAAAAATAGGGCGAATTTGCAATACTGTTTTATGTATGTAAATAAATAAAGCACGTGTAAGAGTAGATACCGGGAACTCGACTTAAGCGTCGAGCACCTAGCGGGATCGGCGAGGTCAAAGAGCACGACAGGTAGCAGCGGGCCAGGTAGTAGCGGGACAGGAAGGCAGGATGAGTCGGTCACTTTGGAATGTCCGAATGCTAGGCACCTATTCCGGGCATTCCCAGAAGGCCCGCCTGCCCCTTGCTACCTCAGTACGCGGGGTGAGTCGGGGTAGTTAGAAAGTTCTAGAGCGGGGCCCGTTTCGGGTATTGTCCGAAGTCCCGTTGTACTCGGTCATCACTTCTCGGTTCTCCTGGTTAATTTCTAATATTCTCGGTAACCAAACACTGGATACATACAGAGAAGTCTCTTTTGTCTCTTAACACGTTCCCTGCATATCAAGATCACTGAGTTAACCCCCGTACTAAAATCTTGAAATTTGCGTAAAACTGTTGGCGTGTCGCGGGAACCGCGTGATCCGCCTAGGATACACAGCCACCTCACGCGGAAGCCGTCTGATACGCAGCGAACATGTTAAGAGGCCGACATACCAGGCCCACTAGTTTCGCCTGCGGGGCAGCGGTGAGACGAGGTAATGTCAAAACGCTAGAAGGGGGTGGAGCTACGCGAGGTTAGCGATGTTGCCGAATGCATGCTGTGTGGACACGGTCCGGTCTTACGCCGCGCCGGCCTCAGTGGCGAGAGCATGGCTCGCTCCCGTTTAGACCGGGATACCGCGTCGCGCGCGCGTTCCAAGTATCTCCGGGATTGGCGTACGTCATGTCACCAATGCTTCGATAGCGCAACGGTTAAGTTGCCGGGCTGGGAGTCTCGATGTCGCGGGTTCAATTCTTGTTGGGATGTTTTTTTTATTAATATTTTCATTCGATTACAACCTTTTCTTGTTATAGAAAGTGGTTTACATTATCGAATAAAATAAGAGTTTCAATTTTTTTCATAGCTTTACGTTATTTTCTTCCTCGTTGAGGTGAACCAATATTATTTGAAAGAATAGTTGCAAGCATCGTTGCATTTTTTTATTCTTACATTTCGTCATGGGAATTTTTGGCTGCCGAAGATTTTGTACATGATTTTGGATAATAATTGTCGAAAAAAACATTTGAAGCACACCGTATTTTGACACTGTGGCGAAAAGGATGTGGTCACCATCTAGACGGCTATTCTATAACTGAGTGAAAGCCTGTTCCCGTGAGAGGTGGGTGGAGTTCACTGGAAAAGTAAGGAGACTCCTAGTCGCTATTCTCTAACTGCGGGAGTACGAAAATCGGGTGAACGTAGTTCCCGGGAGAATCGGTCTGCTCGGTCGGTCTGGTCGGGACGGCGATTCTAACCTATGTATCTATTTCTGTGACAGTGTGCCGCAGTTTACAGTTGGTTAATTTGCGTGTTCCAACAAACGATACACAGTAGTCCGGCGATCTAAGCAAACGCGGTCATGAGTATATTAATGACTTACATAACTGATTTGTGCGATGTAAATTTGTGTCTTAGTTATAAAAAGATATACTTGTATATAAGAACTTTTTCCAGAGGTGGTAATAGGAAAAGTAGTTGGACAAAATAATTTAACAAAAAGCACATTTCCCTAATGCTTACAATAAAAGTCAAAAGCAGCTTAATAATTAAAAAAGATATAGGTATTATACTGGTACCTAGTATTATTCCAAAATATGCATCCTTGAAAACGTACACTTATAAAACGTACCTGAAACCAAGCAAATTGTTTTAAATAGACAAAACTGATTTCGTAACAATAAGACTGCGAAACCGTAAAAATTAAATACATTAAAATAGGGCAAGAATGGCATGTAAAATGTTATATAATAATCAAACTATAACTTAAACCAAAAAATGTACGTATCTGAACTTAGCATCATAGTAAACAGTTATGAATTAATATGGACTTTTGACCTATTTCAGAACCACTGTGCGATGGTCGGAATTCTGATTAACGATCCTTAGTAATTAGTATCACCGCGATATACAGGGTGTAACAGAGTAAGTGTTACAACGTGAAACTGTAGATTCCTTATGAAAGAAGAAAAAGATTTTTCCTCTTACAAAAATGTTCTGCAGGCTGTCGTTTTCGATATAAGGTAAAACAGGGTGAGTTGGCGAATGGAGTTGGCCCCTCGTTTCTATGGAAAGAAATGGAAACGAGGGGCCGACTTCATTCGCCAACTCACCCCGTTTTACCTTATTTAAACCAAGAACTACTTGTTATTAGGTGTCAACACTCAAATCTGATAAAAATAGTTCGAGGTTTAAAGAAAAACGATTTTTTTTTTCAAAACTTTGACATCCTGTATATCGAAAACGAAAGCCCGCAGAACCTTTTTGTAAGAGGAAAAATCTTTTTCTTTTTTCACAAGGAATCTACAGTTTCACGTTGTAACACTTACTCTGTTACACCCTGTATATAACTCGTTCACCAAAGCCCGTATAACCTCTTCAAGGGTTACTTTATTTTATAGCGGTAAATTCGAATATTCTATACTAATTTAGGACTGCTATTCTAACGAGAAATAATGAGCGGAGAAACTGTTAATTTATAACCTACCGTCAAGTATTAACCATCCTGTCTAATTCAAAGCGCATTTAGTTTATTCTCTCTTAACTCTGCTATCGGTCGCTGTTCCGTCTCGCGATAAACGGAATTCGACACAATGCTTCGAACCGTTTAATAGTATCACAGTCAGAAATACCTCGCAAATCTATAGCTACTCTCGGATCGGAATCTACGAAACGGAACGGGGTATTTTTCGGCGAATCTAGGCTGCACGTGCGCTCGCAGTCCCGCACCATGCTCGGGAAGGGGTAATTACCGACCGCATCGGAAGAAGCCATTTCCCACAATACCTATTGTAATAGATACCGCTATACTTAGAATAATAAATCAGCTTTGTAAAGGGAAGACAAGAGGAATCTAATAGATGGCCGGTCGGATTAATTTAATACCTGGCTTATCCAGGTACAAAGAATCGAACCGTCATTCGATGCAACATAACTCCTTTTATGGCCAGGGACGAGCAACGACATCCTTGCCCACTCGAAAAATACAGCGGGGTAAAAAGTATTCATACACCACGGTGAGGTACCGTTGAACTATGATTCACTTGCAAATAATTGAAATAAATTAATATCTATTGGCATCAAAATATAGCTTGTACTGTCACCTTTCAAATTATATATATTTTATTGAAGAAAAAATATCGAGCTTCTGTCGGTAGCTGAGCCGCGTCAAAGGAGTTTCCAGCACGAGCGATCGTGTGCTTCTCCAGAATATGGATCAAAGTACCTCAAGTACAGCTATGGACATGCCACAGCTGGTTATTTCAACTATTCCTAGGTGTTGCATATATATCGATGGCGAGAAAGATTTTTCTTCTTTCATAAGGAATCTATAGTTTCACGTTGTAACACTTACTCTGTTACACCCTGTATATCGCGGTGATATTAGTTACTAAGGATCGTTAATCAGAATTCCGACCATCGCACAGTTGTTCTGAAATAGGTCAAAAGTCCATAATATTCATAACTGCTTACTATGATGCTAAGTTCAGATACGTACATTTTTTGGTTTAAGTTATAGTTTGAAGCATGCCCTTGATTATTATATAACATTTTACATGCCATTCTTGTCCTATTTTAATGTATTGAATTTTTACGGTTTCGCAGTCTTATTGTTACGAAATCAGTTTTCTCTATTTAAAACAATTTGCTTGGT
Organism: Xiphydria camelus; assembly: GCA_963678675.1. Lineage (NCBI taxonomy): Eukaryota > Metazoa > Arthropoda > Insecta > Hymenoptera > Xiphydriidae > Xiphydria > Xiphydria camelus. The sequence goes on from OY783194.1 coordinate 7,345,731, forward strand.
TTCAGGTACGTTTTATAAGTGTACGTTTTCAAGGATGCATATTTTGGAATAATACTAGGTACCAGTATAATACCTATATCTTTTTTAATTATTAAGCTGCTTTTGACTTTTATTGTAAGCATTAGGGAAATGTGCTTTTTGTTAAATTATTTTTTCCAACTACTTTTCCTATTACCACCTCTGGAAAAAGTTCTTATATATAAGTATGTTTTTGAATTATTTTATATCATTTAATAATGAATGTTTCAGTTTAATATATTTTTTTATTATGTTCCATTTACGTTATCGTAGTAGAATAAATATATGGTTAATTTTTGGTCTTTTATTTTAACAGTATATCTTTATCACTAAGACATAAATTTACATCGCACAAATCAGTTATGTAACTCATTAATATACTCATGATCGCGTTTGCTTAGATCGCCGGACCACTGTGTATCGTTTGTTGGAACACGCAAATTAACAAACTGTAAACTGCGGCACGCTGGCGCAGAAGTAGGTAGGCTAGAGTCGCCGTTCTCCCGGGGAGCAGGCTGCTTCTCACGGTCTTGACCAGTAGAAGTAAGTTCACCCGTTTTCGTGCGATGGGAGCGCTTCCGCAGTTACAGAATAGTGATTCCTTCACTCTCCTTGCTTTTTCAGTGAACATCGCCCGCTCCTCACTTAGAGAATAGCTGTTTAGGTACACGTTTCAACGGTCGGGCATGAGCTGGGCGAGGGAAGCTCTCATCCGTGGAACGGTCACTTCCCAGATACGCTCACTCTCCCCGGAATTACAGAATAGCCGTCCTAGTCGGCGGAGCGTTTCGTCCCGGAGTCGGCCTGTGGACTCATCAGTAAGGCTAGGCCGCGACTCCTGCCTTAGACGCTCCGTGGTCCTCGGTGAGAGACGGGCAGTTGCGGTCTTACATAGACTTGCCCGTTATTGGACCACTAACGAGAAGCCGAGAGCCGTGAGTCGGAGGATCGGCGCCACCTGGCAGCAGAGCGCCGAAGCGCGACGGGTCGCCACAACACCATGAACATTTGACGAATAGAACTTTGCCACACGCACATTTACACTTTAAAAGCGTTATGGGAAAGCAAATTTCATTGACATTTTCGAAAAACGGCCTGGTTGGCAATAATATTGGTTCACCTCAACGAGGAAGAAAAAATAACGTAAAACTATAAAAAAAATTGAAACTCTTATTTTATTTGATAATATAAACCACTTTCTATAACAAGAAGGGGTTGTAATCGAATGAAAAAAAAGTTAATAAAAAAAAAACCAACAAGAATTGAACCCGCGACATCGAGACTCCCAGCCCGGCAACTTAACCGTTGCGCTATCGAAGCATTGGTGACATGACGCATGCCAATCCCGGAGACATTGAGAACGCGCGCGTGACGCGATTTTAAAAAATTTTTTTCTTCGAAACAAAGGCCAAAGAAAAAGCCGAAACACGTGTCTAATATTTTTCGATATACTTTCACCAAAAAAATTCTCAAGACAAAATCGATTTGACATCTGCCGGGGTCCCCTTGTGAGATACGCCCTTACGTGATAAGACCGACGATATTCTGCTATTCGTGGCGGAGACAAATCCAAGAATCAAAGGTCATACAAATCTGTCCAGCCGTTCGTTAGTTATAAATAGTGTAACTAACCCGACTTTCTTTTATATATTATAGACATCAAAATTAACGCGGGAGAATACGCTCTACCAGCAAACAAACTGGCAACGCCGCTCAAGCCTCTAAGCAGTACGTATATTTCGCTAACGTGTGGCAGCACATTACTGCGGTTAAAATTCACGATGCAATCGTTTAGGCGAGCTATGATATTATCGTTTCTATTACGTATTCTGAAAAAAGTTTTCTATGAATTTTGTTCAGAAAGGTTCACTTTATGTTCCTATTGTAACAGATATCGTTTTTTATGTTTGTACGGTCTTCAATTTAGATGCTGAAAGTGACAATATTGTAGGTGCCATGCAGATGTTTTTACACAAAAATATTTAATTTGGTTATTATAGAAACCTTTAATGATATTTGGTCTGAAAGTGTGATAAGTTTCGTATGGATATTGTTTCCCGTTGCGAAATGAGCATAGCCCTACTGCGACAAGTTTTGCATGCGTTTCGAGGAGGTATGTCGGCCTCTTAATAAAAAATATGACCTGTATTCGATTGCGATACTGAGACACAGTTTTCATTAATTTCCATAACAACTATTCATCTAATTTCTTCGTTTGTAACGAATAAATTACTTTTTTCAACCATTTATAATTCATTGCTATGTTATTCAGCAAGTGTACCTGCAATTTACGCTTGTTCAAATAATTTCTTACAGAAATCTCATAAGAAATATTATTCTTGCAAAATCGTCTCCCTTTAAAAATCTGATAGCAGTTCAGCATTTGAAATATCTTCACCGAGTTCGGTCGCGCACGCAAGGAACAGGCCTTAAATGGAACTCCTTGCGCTTACCTGTTTACGGATCAACGACGTTTACCATCGGAGCTGTCACCCTATTGTTCATCTTAAAATTCTCTTAATTCTTTAACTATTGCCCTCTCAACATTATAACTTGCACTTTATATACCTAGTTTTTAATAAGGAATCTCCCATTTTCCGCTGTCACGGTCATTGTGGGATACCCTGTATATATACAGAACATTGCTATAACAGGGTAATTTGACGTAGTAGACTAGGTATACTGTATGTCCCACTCTGTACGGGCCAGTTTGAAGTTACCTTCGGGGAGGCTTGGTCGGTACTTGAGTCATTTAATACCGGTAGAAGTCGAGTCGGCAGTTAGAGTTGGTGTCAATTCGGGTGATCGAAGCGTCTAACTTCGAAATTATGAATTTGTGAATAATCGAAATTACTCATCATTATTCACAAATTCATAATTTCTAGGTTAGACGCTTCGGTCTCCCGAATTGACACCAACTCTAACTACCGACTCGACTTCTACCGGTATTAAATGTTTCGATTACCGACTAACAAGAAAACGTTTCGAGGCCGCCGCTTCCGATCTTGATGAAACTTCGTAAATTTAAAGTTTATCGAAAAATAAGAGACCCCTATTTTTTTATAGCGGCCCAATTTTGGTTTAAGGGGGTGAAATGGACCCCTGAATTTTCACCCCCTTCGAGCTATCTCCGAAACGAAGCGAGATAGATGAAAACTTTCAATGTACGTTTTGTTTGTTTTTTTTAGTATAATAAAATCCCCTAAACAGATTTTGAAAAAAAGCATTATTTTTCAAAAAAAAAAAATTTTTTTATCTAATTTTTCGAAATTTCGGTTTAGTCATGTGGACAAAAATTTAGGAAATTTTATTACAAATTCAACCATGTATGACATGATATATTTCCCTCCTACAGTTTTGCAAATTTCTAACTTTTATGTCTGATAATGAGCGGGCTACCAATGGCAGTGACGGGATAGGTCGGGGGTTATTACTTCTATGTATTTTAATGCCACTTTTCTTTTATTTAATAAAGTTCAACTTCTATGGCTCATAATTATGACAATAATGGTATTCCGTGAAAAAATGTTTCATACAAAGTTGTTTCTTACACCAAGCACACGTAATAACGGCAATATCGCCACATATGTGGCATCGTGGTTCCGAGTCCTGTGCAAAATAAAATTCTACAGGATGTTCAAATTCAGGAGGTCTCCTGAATATATATCCACTCTTGAACCACGAATATTTAATAAAGTTAGTAAACCGTGGTGAAGAAAACTGATTATGAGTAAGAGATTGAAGTTTTAAAATATTATCTCTCGAATGAAGGTTAATATCGTAATTGAAAAGAGTTACAATATCTGAAAACCTCCTTACAAAATTCTTCCACATTCGAAATCCGTATACGTCTAGCGGTTGAATCAGTCCGGTGGTGCCTTGTGGAATCGTCATTAATATTATTGTCTTGTCTTTTGGTGTAGCTTCTCGAACACTTCGCTCACATTGTCCACTCCAAGAGTCCAGCAGTAAGACGCTTGTAGATCCAGTGTTAGGGAAGTAAACTTCTTGCAGCCATGTTTTCATGAGATCGGTTGTAAGTTTCCCAGATTTGGAAGCCATGAAGTATACATTTGGCGGCCTAAACACGGTTTGTTGCACTCGTTCTCCCAATTGCCCACTAGCCTCTTTTAATACCACATAAAGAGGCGACAGTAGTTTTCCATCAGCAGATATGGTGGGTTGTATAGTATAGCTGTGGGTTGTAGAAGATATTGATTGTACCACAGCTTCAATTTTTTTTTGCCCCGATGTAGCTAAAGTTCGGCCAGAATGTATTTCTAAATTAAATCCACTCTGATCAGAGTTAAATACATTTTGTGGTCCATATTGTGTAATGAGTGGCTTCACTTGTTCTACGAAGGCATGGCTTCGTACTTTCAAACTTTCCTCACCCTCAACGTTTTTTCTCGTTACAAACTTTATGATCTTTCGAGAGACAATTCTATATGCTTTCTTGAATGACCTCAACCATGTTTGACTTGCTTTGAAGGTTGGAAGATTCTCTACTTCTTTTGCTTGTAAAGCCCATCGTTTAAGGTCTACATCATGTACTATTATTTTCGATCTACTAGCTTCTACAAATTTATCAAAAGTATATTTCGCTATGCGTATTAATTTATCATTTTGAGTACCCCCCTGTCCTACTTGCGCAGCCCATCTTCGTAATTGTCTATCAGATTTCACTTTTTTAAACTGATGTTGAACTGCTGCTACGGTTCGACGTCTTTTCTTCCCACTGTTCCAGTAATCTATGGCACTTTGTTTATATTCAAAGCTAACCGCTTCTTCATCGGGTGTACAGGGATATGGTTCTGGAGGTATAGAGGTTTCTACGTGAGGAACATCCTCGACATCCGATTCCAGCCAGTCAGTATTAACAGCGTGCATTTCACTATCCTCGATTGAATCTTCCAATTCCAATTTATTTTCATGTTCGACTCGAAATGATGAATCCTCCATGCTACGTATAATAATATTTTGTAATAAATCTTTCAATTGCACTTCTGCACTATTCATTGGAGTTTCTCTTCCATTTGGTACACTGAAAACGGCCACCAATAAAGTTAACACATTGATCGGATTTATAATTGCCATAATAATAATATGAACTGCTGTGCACCATAGAAACTGAATATTCAGACTAAAAAGCTTTCTCTTTCGCTTCCTTATATATAATGAAGTCGCCTCACAAGAACGAAACAGACTGGAGAGGGTGGGAGGTCCGACTTCCCAAAAAGGGGCCATCATCCTCGGAGTCCGCGTACGAAACTCGAGAGCGCGTACGAAAATATTTTTACATGGGCACAGAGCCAACTAATAATAAAGCTTGTCCAAAGAACTAAACTCCCTCTTTCGCATCATCGGGGCCATATAAGGCAACCCTACAAATAACAGGAATGTTGTTTACGGCATTTTCGAGGAGTATATATACAGGGCCGAGAAGCAAAGAGCTTCAGTTTCATTGGCTGCGTCTATCATTCAAGTGATGGGTTCAAACGAGTTACCGACTTTTGAGAAGATCGTGGAGGATCTTAAAAATGGGCACATACCATTGCCGTCTCCCGGGAAATCGCTGGATCTGACATTCCGCACAACAGGACCATCCATGGCCGAAGTAGAACGAGAGCTGCAAGAATGTGAGGAGTACTGGAGGAAACAGTACGCGAAGAAGAAAAGTAAAGAAAAAAATGATTCCAACAAAAAACTATAAAAATTCAGACAATTTTATCTAACCTGTGAGTGAATTATTAGTTACTTACACACAAACAGAAAATAATATAAATAAATTAACGGTCGGATTTATTAATAAGATTTCTGAACAATTTTTGTCCATTTTATTTTGATAATATTCCGCTAGACGTATACGGCTTTCGAATGTGGAAGAATTTTGTAAGGAGGTTTTCAGATATTGTAACTTTTCAATTACGATATTAACCTTCATTCGAGAGATAATATTTTAAAACTTCAATCTCTTACTCATAATCAGTTTTCTTCACCACGGTTTACTAACTTTATTAAATATTCGTGGTTCAAGAGTGGATATATATTCAGGAGACCTCCTGAATTTGAACATCCTGTAGAATTTTGTTTTGCACAGGACTCGGAACCACGATGCCACATATGTGGCGATATTGCCGTTATTACGTGTGCTTGGTGTAAGAAACAACTTTGTATGAAACATTTTTTCACGGAATACCATTATTGTCATAATTATGAGCCATAGAAGTTGAACTTTATTAAATAAAAGAAAAGTGGCATTAAAATACATAGAAGTAATAACCCCCGACCTATCCCGTCACTGCCATTGGTAGCCCGCTCATTATCAGACATAAAAGATAGAAATTTGCAAAACTGTAGGAGGGAAATATATCATGTCATACATGGTTGAATTTGTAATAAAATTTCCTAAATTTTTGTCCACATGACTAAACCGAAATTTCGAAAAATTAGATAAAAAAATTTTTTTTTTTTTGAAAAATAATGCTTTTTTTCAAAATCTGTTTAGGGGATTTTATTATACCAAAAAAAAACAAACAAAACGTACATTGAAAGTTTTCATCTATCTCGCTTCGTTTCGGAGATAGCTCGAAGGGGGTGAAAATTCAGGGGTCCATTTCACCCCCTTAAACCAAAATTGGGCCGCTATAAAAAAATAGGGGTCTCTTATTTTTCGATAAACTTTAAATTTACGAAGTTTCATCAAGATCGGAAGCGGCGGCCTCGAAACGTTTCCTTGTAAGCCTCCCTGAAGGTAACTTTCAAACTGGCCCGTACAGAGTCCCCGATAGCCAAGCGTGACTTTCACCCAAAAGTCACGCGGTGGCGTCACTGAGTGACGTTACTCTGATGCCACAGTGAGGATCCGGAGTGCGAATTTTTGCCAGAACGGAATACTTGATCCTGATTGGTCTATTCGCTGACGCTGTACGGAACTTTTATTCGCGTCGGACACCGCTGTATGGTGGCGTTTCGTTCTTCCTAAGATGGCCGTCGTTGCGGACCGAATGTCAAGATAACCATGTAACGTAAACAAAGTATTTGTGTAAATACCTAAAAGTAGTTTTAAGAGTGCAAGTGCAATAAACCCAATTCATAAGTGATGAATATCGATATCGAAGATATCTTGTCAGTTCTAGGAGAGTCAAAAATGCCGCTAGTGGAAGGAGAAGCGGTATTGAAAAAGCAGTTTGTATTTTCCTGCTGAATCAAAAAGAGAAACCAAAATACAGTGAAAATCGTCGCTTCTTGCGTACAATCGTCACATATAACAAGTGCTCCTCACGAAGTTGAAGTGAACATCTTACTAGTAAACAACAATAAAGAAGTAACGTACAAGTGCAGCTGGGCCAGAGGAAGACGCAAACATGTTTTTGCAACGCTTTTGTACGTAAATCGGTAGGGCAAATAGTACCATGTGTGACGATTGTACGCAAGAAGCGACGATTTTCACTGCATTTTGGTTTCTCTTTTTGATTCCGCAGGAAAATACAAACCCTCTCTCTCTGCTTTCAATACCGCTTCTCCTTCCACTAGCGGCATTATTGCACTTGCACTTTTAAAACTACTTTTATTTACTAACTCTTTGTTTATGTTACGTGGTTATGTTAACATTTATTTTCAAAAAGAAAAAGATCAAATTATTTTTAAAAATTTAATGAGAACTTTCGAAAGCAGTCACTGTCATGTCCGGTTTCTATATTATGACCGGAGTGGAGCAACATCGCGCTTGAAGAGTCGGTGGCTCAATTGGTAGAATGCGAAGCATTCCCAGTTTCGAAGCATCTCGTATTCTAAAGATCGCAGGTTCAAATCCCGTTAGGGCGTAAAAAAAAAAAAGCGACACTACTAGACTGGTGGCAGGCGGCGGCACTGCAGTGAAAAACCTCGGTAAAGTCACTGCATGCAGTTCCCCTTTTGCAAAATCCTACTTTATCCACTTTATCCACCGTGTGCACTGCGTGATGCCACAGTGGTACCCCAGTGGGCACGCACCAAGACATCACTGTGATGTTTCTCAAAGTCACCGCGTGGTCCCACAGTGCCACCACTGTAAAGCCACCTGGCTATCGGGGGTGGGACATACGGTAAATCAATCAAGTACCGACCAAGCTTCCGCAAAGGTAAATTCAAACTGGCCCGTACAGAGTGGGACATACGGTAGTGGTGTCGGTTTTTTTTCATACCTTACCGGGATTCGAACCTGCGCTCTTTAGGATATGAGATGCTTCGAGACTAGGTATGCTTTCGCATTCTACCAATTGCGCCACCGACTCTTCAAATGGTGCCAGTCGACTAGGTCATACATATATATCGATACCTGAAAGCAACAGTGAGATAAACCTGAAAGCCGATTTCGAGCTATGTCAAACGTAAGCTAAAACCGGCCTTTATACAATGCAACACTGAGATATCTCGACAAAAATATTTAAATAAATATTTAATTTAAATATTTTTGCCGAGATATCTCAGTGGTGCATTGTGTAAAGGCCGGTTTATACATATATGGGGCATTTTTTCCATGTCAACTTTTAGTAGTATAAACTTTTGGGTCTCCGATTTAGATGTTCATTTTTTTCAAGTATCTTTAATCAATATAAAAACTGGCCTACATTTTCAGATCGATTCCATAAGTCGTTCAGCTGTTATTAATTTTTATATTTTTCATTTTTTATCCTTTCATCGCGATTTACTTCTTAAATTAATACAATATGAAAAAATAACCCAAATGAGAGATTTGTATTTTTTTGTGAAGATTAAAAAAAATTATTTTTTACATATTGAAAATGGAAATAAAAAATATTGTATCTCAAAACCGACATTTTTAATTTTCATGACTTTTTTACTCTAAATTTCTACATCTTTTACGGTAATTTTGATAGTACTTAAAAAGTGGGGCTTCCCATAGAAATTTTGTAATGAATTTTTTTGTGATTTGAAAGAGTGAAGTTTACAATTTTTTTTATTATAAAATTTTATTTTACAATCTTAACACATTCACTGCCGCTCTAATTTAGATACATTTTGCCCCATCCCAACTTCAAGTTAATAATTCTAACAATAACAAAAAAAATATATAAAAATCGTCAAAATTCCGAACCACGTGCACGTTTACGTCAAAGTACCTTTACTCAAGTGCCAGTCTATACATACACATGTAATTGCAGTGCCGAGTTCACTAGTTGATAAAGAAGCCTGAATAGAATAGAACGCTAATAAGCGACAGTGGCACCCGCCCAACTTATCCGCTGACGCTTATAAGCGTTCTATTCCATTCAGGCTTCTAAAGAAAAATTCTGATAAATCAACTAGTGAACTCGGCACTGCAATTACATATGTATATGTAGGCTGGCACTTGAGTAAAGGTGGGGGAGAGTTGGGTAAAACAGGATGGTCTAGTAAAACGGGATACTAGCCTTTATTTTAAAACAAGTAGAGCCATATATCGGGCGGTAGCCAAACTAATCTCCCTTGTTGCTTTCTTATGCAGGGCAACTGATCTAGCGACTTTAGATTCACTCTGGACGGCGCGATTAGTGATTTAGTAAAATTGGAGGTTAAACTAATTCGTTTCACTTATACATTATAGTCGATTTTTCGGTTTAAATGTGAAATCAATTAAAGGTGAGTAAATTTGGAGCATACTACGTTTGTCTACTCTAAGTATTTACAATAGTTTTAATAAATTTGCTCTTTTTAAATATTCAGATATGATTACATGTTTCAATGCATAGTTGGGTAAAGCGGGATACGATTGGTTAGGTAAAACAGGATAGGGTATTAGCATTGCCAAGGTTGGGCCCATGAAGCCTGTGCAGGTGTAGGCGTTGGGACCGACGAGGACGAGTTTTTTATGTGACTTACCAGTAAAAATAATATTCTAATGATTTTTTTACTGTTAGAGAGTCTTTATTTAGTTTTCTTAGTTTATAATAATATACCAATTATTATTTGTTATAAGAAATGCTTATTTTGTTATTTTCCGTAACAAAAATAAAATATTACTTATATTTGTACAATTGAGTATTCCTTGTTGTCTCTTTTTTCTTGATAAATAAACATGAAATCTACAAAATTGTAAGTATCCCGTTTTATCCGACTAGGAGGGTAAAACGCGACAGTTCCAACTTTTAGCAGAAACATTTTTTTTCTCTGGTGTAACTTCTGTTTTTTCATAAATGATCATTATCATTAAAAGCTTTGTTACTAGTGAAACTAGATGTAAAATATTGTACTTTACATTACTTTATTTAGAAAGTTATAAGGCTTTAAAGACTAAGTATCCCGTTTTAACCAACTCTTCCCTACTTTGACGTAAACGTGCACGTGGTTCGGAATTTTGACGATTTTTATATATTTTTTGTTATTGTTAGAATTATTAACTTGAAGTTGGGGTGGGGCAAAATGTATCTAAATTAGAGCGGCAGTGAATGTGTTAAGATTGTAAAATAAAATTTTACACAAAAAAAAATTGTAAATTTAACTTTCAAATCACTAAAAAATTCATTACAAAATTTCTATGGGAGGCCCCACTTTCTAAGTACTCTCAAAATTACCGTAAAAGATGTAGAAATTTAGTGTAAAAAAATCATGAAAATTGAAAATGCCGATTTTGAGATACAACATTTTTTGTTTCCATTTTCAAGAAAAAACACAATATGAAAAAAATAAAATTTTTTTTCGAAACCTTCACAAAACAATACAAATTTTTCATTTGGGTCATTTTTTTCATATTGTGTTAATTTAAGCCGTAAATCGCGAGGAAAGGAAAAAAAAATGAAAAATATGAAAATTAATAGGTAACAGTTGAACGACTTATGTTATCGTTCTGAAAATTCAGGCCAGTTTTTATATTGATTAAAGATACTTGAACAAAAATCAACAACTAAATTGGAGACCCAAAAATTTCTATTACTAAAAGTTGACATGGAATGACCCATATATTTCTCATTAAATTTTTTAAAATAATTGGATACTTTCTTTTTCAAAACAGATTATGCGGTATAGCGTTATACTGAGAATAACCAGCAATAAGCCTTATGGTTATTCTCAGTATAGCGCTATACCGCGTTTATACCTGTTGGTAAAACCAGCCCTTAATGATATCCGTTAACCTGAGTACACGTAAACAGGTACCGCTAATGGGCATGTTTACAACTTTTTGTACAGCTGTTTAAAGTACATGAATCGGAAGGTTAGGGTATTAAAGTAATGTAGGTAAAAAATGGGTCATTAAAATAATGTTTTTCCAGTATTTTTGAGATGTTAAAAAAGGCATTCGTTTTAAAGCGTCGCACTTTCACCGCCATTTTAACTGACCAATCAGAGTCGCGCAACAGATTCTCCACCATTCACAAACCCGGGTTTGGGCTCTTGCCAGTGGCTTTAGTGACGTCACTAAGGATTTCGTTTGAATCGAAGTCAAACTTTAAACACTAAAAAAAAGAAATTAGTGCTCAGAAAAAAAACAAACACATCTTATTAATAAGCACAAAAAGTATTAACGAATAAGCAAAAAAAAAAATCGTGAACATGCCCATTGCCGGGCCTTCCGGACCCTCGAACCTCGATGTATTCCGAAAGGGATTATCCTTGAGTAATTAGCTTATTTCCTCTAACGGAACTTAGTGCGTCACGGGGAATTCCAGGTACAGAACGCATCTGCACTTCAAATTTGCAAAACTAAATTAAATTTTTAACAAAAATATCAAGTATGAGAATAAAAAATGTAAATTTCTATCGCAATTGTATTGCAGAATCGAATAAATCGACTCTCAATTGCAAAAACCGAAAAAATTGAATTTCGTCGATTATAGCGCCATCTGCCTCGAATCGAAAAAAATGTTTCAAACGAAAGTTATGTAGTTTTTAATGTAGAATGCGAATATGCAATCAAAAGTGGGGGTTCCTATTTAAGATTTTGAAGCTTCCCCCTGCCCCACCCACAGGGGTTGGGGTGTGAGATCAATCTTGGTATCATTTGATAGTTTTTAAAAAAATATCGGACACGTATTTCTTCGTTTCCCGTTCTGAAGCGTACTTTTCGAGATATTCAACCGTTTCCATACTTTACGGACACCCTGTATATGGGGCATTCTATGCCAAATCACCAAGTTTTAGTACGTATTAAAAGAAACTTGCACACCAATTTTAAGCCTTTTATCTCAAACCGTTATTGAGTAATAGATTTTTTAAATTTTTAAGCAAAAAATGTTCAATTAATGATAGACTATTAATAAATATCGACATCTATAAAAAGTAGGGTATAGTTTTTTTCGTTAAATGTAGTTTCAGAAAATAAATAAAATAAAATTATTCGAAGTAATTATCACTTAGTTATTAACGTTTAAAATCCGACCCCTTCGATTTTTTAACAAAATTGTCCAAAAATTCTACTCCATATTACGCAACTTTTAAGCCGCAATTTGAGATGTGATTACAATTATTTCTATTTTTTAACGAATATTGAAAATGTAATTTAAAAAAAATGTATTATCTATAATTCCACTCTCTAGACTAAATATCGTCCAAAAACATTAAAAACCAAATTATTTAAACCAATTTAAACTATTTTATTTAGTCATATTATTTTACACTTCATATAATCTGTTTTATTATTATTTTTCTAACTTAACGATTGCTTGTTGTATTTTTTAATTGTACTGTGATGTGTAAACTTGTCTGAAAGGGAAAACGGCTTTACTTTCACAATAGAATTTAGTAAAGGCGTAATTTTATGGATTTTCTGTGTCGCTTGTATCGGTTTTGTATTTCTCAAGCGATCTTCCAATTTTTCTTTCATCGCACTATATTCTTGAATTGTTGAAAACCGGATATTTATATTTGGTAAATTTTTCGTTGTTGCTGAAAATTATGCGTTCATTGTTCAGGATGCTGCATCGGAATTCCACTGGATAACGATCGATCGACAGTATACACTGTAGTTATTTATTATAAGATAGATAATGAACTTACTCATCAAAGTATGGTTATTATTTCTGATTGCTTAAATCATGATGCTATTGTTGTTCATGTTTACTCTGGGGTAATTATCAATTCTATTAAACCTCTGTCATCTGAAGTTTACAAAATTTTTTTCTTTTCGGATGGTGCACCTCAACAATATAAGAACTATAAGCATTTCATTAATTTACCTTATTATAAAAAAGACTATAGAATGAAAGCGGAGTGGAATTGTTTTGCAACGGCACACGGAAAAGGACCTTGTGATGGAATAGGCGGAACAGTTTAAAGAATGGCCGCACGAGCTAGTCTGCAGTTGCCACTTCATCTACAAATATTAACACCGATACAATTGTTCGAGTGGTCGTCGAAAAATTTGCCAAATATAAATATCCGGTTCACAAAAATTCAAGAATATAGTGCAATGAAAGAAAACTTGGAAGATCGCTTCAGAAATGCAAAACCGATACCAGCGACACAAAAAATCCATAAAATTACGCCTTTACTAAATCGTATTGTGGAAATAAAGCCGTTTTCCCTTTCAGATAAGTTTACACGTCACAGTACAGTTAAAAAATATAAAAAGCACTCGTTAAGTGAGAAAAAGTAATAATAAAAAAGATTATATAAAGTATAAAATAATACCTATGACTAAATAAAATATTTTAAATTGATTAAAATAATTTGATCGCTTTCAATAAAGTTTTTTTAAATGTTTTTGGACCATGTTTAGTGAAGAGAGTGAAATTATGGATAATTCAATTTTTTTAAAATTAAATCTTCAATATTCAATAAAAAATAGACAAAATTGTGATCACATCTCAAACTGCGGCTTAAAAGTTGCATAATATAGAGCAGAATTTTGGGAAAATTTAAAAAAAATCGAAGGGGTCGGACTTTTTGAAAATGTCGATTTAAATCTTTAAACATTAATAACTAAGTGATAATTACTTCGAGTAATTTTCTTTTATTTATTTTCTGAAACTACATTCAGACGAAAAAAAATGATACCCTACTTTTGATAGATATCGATATTTATTACTAGTCTATCATTAACTGAAAATGTTGTGCTTAAAAATTTTTAAAATCGATTACTCAATAACGGTTTGGAATAAAAGGCTGAAAATTGGCGTGCAAGTTGCTTTTAATATGTACTGAAACACATCAAAAAATGAGCGAAATCGAAGAGGTTCGGGTCAAAAACTCAGTAATTTGGCATGGAATGCCCCATATATACAAGTTGTGAAATTGTCTCATTATAATTATAAGACGCCCTAGTGCACCTAGAGGTGGCAGGGGCCCAGTATATTAGATATGATGAGAATGCCCCCACAGCTTTTCAAGTTGATTTTTCTTTTTAAGGTTTCTCGTATAAAAAGACGCTTACATGCTAAATTTTTTATTTCCATATCCAGACCTGACCGAGTTGAAGCGAGACAATGTTTTTACCATTTTTACGATTTTAACTTGGAAAAAATTCTTCAAAAATTCTTCAAAAATTCTGAAGAATCAACCATATTTAGATATTAATGAGGAGATATTATTTATATATTTTTTTTCGATGCAATTTGGATCCTGAAAAACTAAAATATTTCTAAAACCTTTTTGATCGCGATTCCGTTGATATACCACCTTAGAAAAAATTGGACTTGAATCTTTTCCAACGACGGAAACTCAACTTCCAACAAAATATACTTTTTCTAGAATTTTTCGAAAGGTGGGCCACAACGAAAACAATTTAAATTCAACTACGAATTATTTTTTTGAAAAATGAACACAAATTACTTATACTAGTTAAAAGTAGGGGAGACTGGGTACGGTTGAAACAATTTTGCTTATATCGTTAATAGCATTGTCATTAGTGAACCAACCGATGATCGAGATATGTTAAATGAAAGAGCGTATTTCTATCTACTAATGAGAAGTATCATTTGAGTAGGCCCGGCTTTTTATTTGTTTGTAATATAATATCAAATTAAGAAAATATCTGATTCGTTTCAACCGTCCCTATACCAGGGGCGGTTGAAACAGCGATTGAGGTCAGTTGAAACGTAAATAATGCACAATATAATATTAGGTATAATATGTTTTATTTATTATTTATTATCATTTTAAGAGTAATTATGGCATCGTTTAACAATATAAATCAATCATCATTATTTAAAGATACAACTTAATAATATTTAACCCGTCAGCACTCGTGCCAGAGATCATGATTTTCAAAAAGTTAATGAAACTTAACCAAATTCGGTATAGGGGGTTTTTTGGGTCGCTGATCACCAATTTGAAGTGATTTAAAAAATTCAAGATGGCTGATCCAATATGGCGGACGAGATTTTCGAAAATCGACGGATTTATGCCAAATTTGGTACAGAGAGGTTTTTTGGGTCGCTGATCACGAATCTGCAGAGATTTCAACAATTCAAGATGGCGGATTTAAATTTGGTATAGGGGTTTTTTTGGGTCGTTGATTACGAATATGGTTATATTTGTAAAAATTCAAAATTTTCGAAAATCTCGTCCGCCATATTGGATCCGCCATCTTGAATTTTTGAAATCTGACTTCAGATTCGTGATCAGCGACCCAAATAACCCCCCTCTATACCAAATTTGGCATGAATTCGTCGATTTTCAAAAATCTCGTCCGCCATATTGGATCCGCCATCTTGAATTTTTGAAATCCGACTTCAGGTTCGTGATCAGCGGCCAAAAAATACCTATACCGAATCTGGTTTAAGTCCATTAACTTTTTGAAAATCATGATCTCTGGCTGGTTTTTTGAGATTAAAAAAATGTGATGTGATAGATAAATTTTGACACCCCCCGGATTCGTAATCAGGAGGCAAAATTACTACGGATAACATATATCGCATCAAATGTATATCCTACTTTTTTTTTGTGTGACTGTGTTGTTTTGCGAAAACAAAAACAGTAGGTAATAAAGTTTTTAGTAATTGATTTCTACTGATAGGGAGAGCAATTATCTATAAAATGATTTCAAGTTCATGTGGTGTAACTGCGTTGTTTGTGCTAAAAAGGGATCCAAACATGGGGTCCACATCCACAAGGGATCCGATACGATATTGTTTCAACCGTACCGTAGAGCGGGGCGAGTTCGTCACTTTTAAGAACTCATTTTAACGCTCTGTTCACTCTGGTCGTTTCTGGATATTTGTTCTGGGTGAAAAACTTCGGTCTAGCACTAAAGTTTTTGAAGAACTAAAAATAATTTTACTCGGCCATCTTGTTTTTGGTTGAGAGCGAGAAAACCGACCTGTCGAACTTATCCGCCAGGTGGGGCGAGTTCGTCACCTATCCATTTTTGCCTTTTAAATTACGATTTCTTCGGTTATTTTTGACAAAAATTGTACCAGACGTTACTTTTAGCCTTTCTTGACGTTTCAGTCATAAAAATTTAGAATTTTTGTGGTAAACAATTTTTGTTTAGAAAATTAAACTAAATTAATATGAAATGAAATGTTTGACTTTTTCCGAATTTGAAGAATAAACTTAGGGAATATAAATTAAACAATTTTAAAAAATAAAAACTGTTTTATTGCACATCAGCACTTCATTTTTGTTTTAAAACACATTTGGCACACTTAATTTTGTTGTGGTAGTACAGTAGGTAAACAAAATAATAATTAAATAATTATCTTTAAATAAAATAGATAATAATTTCATATTACAGTTTTTACCTTGGCAAGGTAAGCTTATTATCTCGGATTTCGATCATATTTTGACGTTGCAAAGCCTCATAAAGACACTAAAATATGATATATTACGTCTAAAGTAAGTAAATTTAATCATAAATTATTATAAATAAAGAATTTATAAATAATCTTTTAATAAATAAGTAAGTAAAACTACAATTCTTATCTTCAAGGAGCAGTTAACGCGCACTCCGCCAATATTACAGTACCTGCCGAACTCGCCCCACCACAGACCTAAAATTACCGACTTTTGTTCTCAGCGGTGTCACTCAGTGCCTGTTCGTAATAAAATAGTTATTTTCGTTATTAGGGCGTGAAGCGCTGTTTCTAACGAGTGTGAAGTTTGCCGCACGAGCGAAGCGAGTACGGCAATCACACTCGTTAGAACGGCGCGAAACAACCGAATAACGAATTCTATTTTTTGTCACTAAGTGTCAAATACGAGGTTGACGATTTCACGCACTGCGCAGGTTATTTCACGCACTGCGCAACTTTTCACGAATTGGTGTGTGAAAGATGATTTCACATGCGTCGAGGACGCCCATGAAACCGAGCATTTGACACTGAGTGACAAAAATAAGATTTTTTTGGTGTCATTGTTGACTACAAGGTTCTACCAGTAAGCAGAGATAAAAAAAATTGGATAGGCCGATACAATTGTGAGTTTCAGCAGAAAGTTTCAAGCTTTCTAAAAACTACATTTTTGTACCTCTTATTTAAACCCGCTAGGAAAATTAAAAATGTTAATGGAACATGTTGTAAGTTACCAATTGTGATACCTAAATGTACATGGAACACCTTTAACCATTAATCTTTGTCAAAAAGTACCGCGACTGCTCGGTACGTCCACTGCAAACACTTTTTCGGAAAGTGTCGAACTCGCCCCGCGATGTCGAACTCGCCCCGCTCTACGGTACCCAACCCCCCATTATGTGCAAAACAGTTTATAGTATAATGGTGACAATAATTTCACACTAAAACTAATCACTCTGCCATATTCTACAAGCTTCATTTCAAACACAAAAAAACACTCAATACTCTCACTTTAATAAAAGCCTTAATAATTGCAAAAATCTTCGAACTAAAATATTTACTTTTACTTCTTCAAACACAATAGGGCCTCCTATGAACAATTGCAGTACGCTTTGAGACACGCAATACTGAAATTCGTGTTCGGCCTTGTTGTCTACTTCGTTCGTCTCTTGCACCCCCCACCTTACCACACACGGTTCGAAAATATTCACTCTGTTTCAACCGTCCTTTGTTTCAACCGTACCCAGTCTACCCTACTATGTAAGAATGGTTATGACCATATTCATGAGTATAACCATACTTTCCCATTTTGGGGAAAGCCTAAAAGTTTTGAATATGTGTGAATCGAAAATTGGTCAGTCTATTCGTCTCTTCATAGATATGAAAACGACTTATGGAGTGGA
This sequence comes from Xiphydria camelus, assembly GCA_963678675.1. Lineage (NCBI taxonomy): Eukaryota > Metazoa > Arthropoda > Insecta > Hymenoptera > Xiphydriidae > Xiphydria > Xiphydria camelus. The sequence goes on from OY783194.1 coordinate 7,363,861, forward strand.
GCCATATGTGCAACATCGTGTATTTTTCCCTCTACGCGGAGAAAAATTCACAGATCTCGTAATCCTTGCAACTATCGGGGACATTGAAAATGATACGAAAAATATATAAATGATATTGTTATTAACCATGTATTACAATGCAAAAAAGATATATAATCATATATTATAGCATATTGTATATTTACCGCGATATTACAAAGTAATTTTTTTTGTTTCATGAATACAATTAACAGAAAATATATGAACTATTACAATATATGTATATACATTGGGGTGGTACGTCAGATTATGTTAGTTTATCAAGTTTTAAGAATCGTCACCAAAGATCAGCACGATTAACATTTTTTAGAAGTCGCTCACGAATTAAAAAAATTTTAAAAACAGTGAAAAATCTCATTTTTGTTTTCATTAAAAATATTTTGTGTGGGGTTTCAGGGTGGTATTGTCCATTTTGATTTAAAATAAAGGTAGATTTATTAATATAAAAAAAACTAAAAACGAATTAGTCATTCTAACTTGCAATAGATAGAAGTCCCTAGCATAGTTAGTCTTTAGAGAGCGCTTGACGCTCCCGGGCAGCGCGCAGTGGACACTGGCCTGCTCGCGGGGGATTGGTGCGGCGGATCGTCGAGCACGTCACGTCGCGCCAATCAGGGGGACTGCCGCGAGTCGCCCCCACTCGACCGTTATCGGCCAATAGGACCGATAACGCCCCCCCCCCCCCCCCCCGCGTTAGGTATATAAGAGCGCGCGTTGAGCGCAGCAGGCACCTCCTTGAAACCATTTTTCAATAACAGAAAAATCTCTCAGGTCACCAAGGTCATGGCCTTCAACGCACTGATTAGGAGCATTTTCTCTTATGTCATTCCCGTCTGGGCATCGGCCGATCCTAGGAAGCTAACCAGACTTCACGGTACCTACATGGAACTCCTTAGAGGCTCCCTAAACTCCCCCTGGTTCATCAGGAACAAACAGCTGCTCCATGAAACCGGACTTCCGTCACTCGAATCAGCCGCAATAATATTGTATAGCAGGGAACCATATTTGCAGGGAACCTTCGTAACTCCGTCAAGACCCACGCCAACCCCTCTATCAAAGCGCTTAGCAATTACTCTAGCAGACCCAAAGACAAAGTCCGCAGACCCTGTATACTTATCAATTAACGTCTAACTTTGATCTCGCGCCATCCGCACCATCCGCACCATCGGCCCCTTCTCAGGGCCTTTTTGCTATGTCGTTTCACCCCCTCTACTTGATCTTCTACTTCGTTTATAACCCCCAGGTTGGTAACTACGAGGAGGGGTTTAGTCGGTAAAAATCCGACACTACCCTAACAACATCTTGGGTGTCTTTTCGAAGATTCCCCTCCTCGCCAGTTCTTCAAAAAAAAAAATAAATAAATAAAGCGTAGTAGGCATTCGGCGTCGGGAAAGACGCCTAGCAAGATTTTCCTCAGCCCTTCTCAGGGCTCCCCCAATACACGGCTCAGTACGCATTGGTTCCTTTTTGCTTTCTCCCCTCGACTCTCCTTGACCGCGGCGCCTTCGCGCCTTTCCACCACCTCCTTGACCGCGGCGCCTTTGCGCCTTCCACCGCTTCCTTCCGTGGCGTTTTCACGCCTTTCCTTCGCTTCCTTCCGCGGTGTTTTCACGCCTACCCCGACCGCGGCGCTTTCGCGCCTTATCTTTTTCCTTCCGCGGCGCCTTTCGCGCCTTTCCTTCGACCGCGGCGCATTCGCGCCTTGCCTTTTCCTTCCGCGGCGTCTTCGCGTCTTTCCCTCGACCGCGGCGCATTCGCGCCTTGCCTTTTCCTCCCGCGGCGCCTTCGCGCCTTTCCTTCGACCGCGGCGCATTCACGCCTTGTCTTTTTCCTTCCACGGCGCCTTCGCGCTTCCTTCCTCGACCGCGGAGCCTCCGCTCCCTTTTCCGTTTTCCTCTCGCGCGTCAATGTTTATCCAAAATTCTTTTTGTGTGTCAAAAGGCTACTCACCACACAAGTAATGATTTATATCTATACACTTTTGTGAACAGCTTAAAAACATGAGTGAAAATACTGCAAACACAAATGGTGGAGAAAACTTTAAAACACAAAATTGAAGTTGCAATCTGAAGAGATACTAAGAATCCGCGTTAACGCGACGAGTGTCAAATGAAAATGGAGATACAGGACGAAAATGAAGTTTGACAGTCATTGGTACATGTCGCACTTTTCAATTCAGTGCTGTGAGCTTGTCTCACGACCCCCCGTGTCTCACAACCCCCCGATCTCCCCTGGGTCATTCCATACCAAATCGGACACTTTTTGGAGTAACATTTCGGATTTTGCTCAAATTTGGATATATTGTAGTCTTTGTCGATTTTTAACCGTATCTCGAAGGATTTTTCAAAATTTTGAAAATTGTTGATTTTACAGCCACTTGAAAAATAACGCTGCTTTTTTTGTCATTAAATTATAATTATCAAACCGGTTGTCGGCTGAGAATAATCTTTTGGGTACTAAAAGTGAAAGAGTTGGAAAACCAGAGAAAAATTGCATCGATCAAAAAAAAAATTTTTTTAAATAATTTATTTGCACTTGATTTAAACAAATGACGTATTTTCATAGCTGGCCACTTTTTAAAAATCTGAAAAAAAGCAAGCATATACTTTGATATCCTCTCTTTAACGACAAACAAACAAAAATAACGACACTTTAAAATTGACGACACAAAAATTAATTGAAGTTGACGCCGCGTCGGAATTGGCACGTCGGCCCCGCCACCAGCCACCGGTCGGTGGGTTCGACTGGCTTGGCGACACGCTAGCGGCGGGGCCGACGCGGCGAGGCCGACGCGGCGAGGCCGACGCGGCGTCAACTTCAATTAATTTTTGTGTCGTCAATTTTAAAGTGTCGTTATTTTTGTTTGTTTGTCGTTAAAGAGAGGATATCAAAGTATATGCTTGCTTTTTTTCAGATTTTTAAAAAGTGGCCAGCTATGAAAATACGTCATTTGTTAAAATCAAGTGCAAATAAATTATTAAAAAAAATTTTTTTTTTGATCGATGCAATTTTTCTCTGGTTTTCCAACTCTTTCACTTTTAGTATCCAAAAGATTATTCTCAGCCGACAACCGGTTTGATAATTATAATTTAATGACAAAAAAAGCAGCGTTATTTTTCAAGTGGCTGTAAAATCAACAATTTTCAAAATTTTGAAAAATCCTTCGAGATACGGTTAAACATCGACAAAGACTACAATATATCCAAATTTGAGCAAAATCCGAAATGTTACTCCAAAAAGTGTCCGATTTGGTATGGAATGACCCCCCTACATATTTCGTTTTCTTATCTAGATCATACATTCAGAGGTCGCTTCCGTGAGCGGATAGTACGAATATATGACAGTCGCTCGAAAACATCAAAAGTAGTGAACGGACAATTTTCAAAATTATTGAGCGACCTTTAACAATTCATATTTGGAGCTGAAATTTTGAGGGGCTTATTAACTTTTCGTGTGTGAATATTCACCGTAACGGAAAAATATAAGAGTAAATATTTAAAAGCCATGCGGTACAGTTGGAATGCGGACCTCTTGTAGAGAAGTAAGAGTAAATAATATTTCAAATCTATGCGGTGCAGTTGGAGTGCGGATCTCTTGTAGAGATAAAGGGGCTCCGCCGTTGAAAGGCTGAGGCATAGGTGACAACAGGGGCCTATAACATAAGCCATACAAGTGTAAGAAGTGTAGGTCTTGTAAGAAATTCACTTGTAGTTACAAGTCCTTAAATATTCTGTAACACAAACTTCACCGCGACACTTGTAGGAAATAGGGAAAAGTCGTACAAGCGTAACTAATAATTTACAAGATTTGTAGAATATGTAGAAGTCCGCTATAAACCGGCCTACACGCGGTGATGCAAAGCGTGCAATTTACCTTTCAGTTTCAACAGTAGCGTGTCCCGGTAGCTGTCAATTCGGGAGATCGAAGCGTCTAATCTTGAAATCTTGAATTTGTGAATAATGGTGAGTAATGTGTAAAAGTGAAAAATAATCATACGGGTTTCTTCGATGAAATTCCCCAAGTGTTTAAAAACCCGAATGATTATTTCTTATCACTTCTACAAATTACTTACCATTATTCACAAATTCACGATTTCGAGATGAGACGCTTCGATCTCCCGAATTGACAGCTACTGGGAAAGCAGACGTTCGACACTTTTCGCTATTTTGCGAAAAATGCAGCGCACTCTTCTGAAGCCATCTTTAACTATAAATGACTCCAGCGGTACCTGAGCGGTATACGTACTTCGAAAACAAATGAATGACAGAGCCATCAATTTTGTGACATAAATGTTCGGATTTGCACGCACGCATTGGTTCTTCGTGCAAATGTGACAGTTTTGCAGGACCGTGTATGGTTAAGCACCTAGGCAATAAAGGACGGGTTTTCTCGGTTCGACTTTCAAAATAGGTATTCAAGGACGCGTATCTTTTTTCCTATTTCTCCTTTGTCCTCTAACTTTCACACTAGGAACGGAGCTGTTATCGGGCCGTTTTTTATGTCCGCAATTTCAAGTTTCCTTCCCGAGTCCCGCGCGCAGTGGAGGGCTCGGTCCTTAATTGCGTTGCCTCTCTGCACATTTTAGCACGACGGCATTGAGCAACGTATTTTGTTATACGTACTTGTACGAGATTCTACCCACGGTTTCAGTTAGGTGAACATTTTTTTACACTTGTAGTAAAATCGAAAACACAGACTTACAAGTTTTCACGTTGAGTTACTGAACAGCTCTACACAAGTGTAGAAAATTCTCTGTAATTACAAGTTCGGCACATGTAGCTACAGGTTGCGGTATGTTACAGAATTTTGACAATTCAACAAGTAAAATTCTACAATTGTTACAATTGTAGTGCTTGTGTTATAGGGCCCAGGTCATCTTAGAGCAATGCGTCACAGAAACGCAGTGAGTGCGGACCTCCTTCGGTACCGTCTCGTAATATCATGTACATTTTGTTTCTTTATTTTATATTAATAAATGTACCTTTATTTTAAATCAAAATGGACAACACCACCCTGAAACCCCATACAAAACATTTTTAATGAAAACAAAAATTCGTTTTTTCACTATTTGAAATTTTCAAAATTCTTGAGTGACTTCTAGAAAATTTTTTATCGTGCTGATCTTTGGTGAAAATTCTTAAAACATGATAAACTAACATAATCTGACGTGCCACCCCAATGTATACATTGTAATAGTTTATATATTTTCTATTCATTGTATTCGTAAAACAAACAAAATTACTTTGTAATATCGCGGTAAATATACAATATGCTATTATCTTTTTTGCATTGTAATACATAGTTAATAACAATATCATTTATATATTTTTCGTATCATTTTCAATGTCTTCGATAGTTGCAAGGATTGCGAGATCTGTGAATTTTTATATCATTTAACTATGGTCCTTTCTTGTCTTTGTACCGATCGGGATGTTTAAATATCATATATCCATCTCCATCTTTCTTTGAAATAAAGAAAAATCCTTTGCTTTGCAATTCAAAAGTAAGAACAAAAATTTCACAAAGATGATTATTTACATGGTAAGCCGTCAAAGATATTTTTACTTCTTATTATTACTAGAAATGATGGATGAATCAGAAAAGATTATTCTATACTAGCTGTTATTTGCGACTCTGTCCGCGTGGAGTTTGAATAATTATATTTTTTTTTTCAATTGACGGATATCAATGTTGGACATTAATGCAGGATGTGCACCTCCTTTCTCGTCCATCACGTTCTCCCCCCAACCGCACGCTAATATCACCTGCTGGATTCTGTTGAAAGCCGTCATCTTAGAACTTTCGCCGTATTGAATTTATGATGATGCCACATAGTCATCTCCGGATTTCATGTTACCTCTCTACCAAATTTTAGCGAAATCGGTTCGATGATTTAGTCGTGAAGGGGTAATGAACATGTAGACAAATTCGCTTTTGTATTTGTAATATTAGCATGGATATGGATTATTTGAAAGTATCAGAAAATTAACGTAACAAAATAATTAAAATCTTGTGAGATTCAGGCATAGAAAAAGCAAGTCTTATAACTGCTACATCGATTATACCTGTCATATTCTGGTATGTGGCGTTATGTGTGTCATTGTCCTAATGATTACTACTCCTAGTTTTCGGTTGGTAACCGCGTCAAAATTTATTTATTTGTTAATGTTTCCCCGACATTGCAGTTGGCTTCATCAGGGCGAATGACCTTAATATTTAATATTTGATAATCGCCGCGAAAGATTCTGCAAAATCCTTGGCGTATTTTTTTCACATTTTCTGGGGGGATATCATTAGTTTTTTAAACATTGTTTACGACTTATGGATCGACTTTTCCATTTCCATATCTTCTAACAATTAAAAATACTCTGCATTGTCCAAATTTCATCTACTTTGACATATTTATCAACATTTCCGAGATGTGTGCATGAATTTATTACTATGATCTGTGAGCATGTTTCGTGTATTTTCCCTATTTTGTCGTATCTCTCACCGTTTCCGAGATATTTGCAATTGTTCATTATTTAAATATTTATCGACTCGCTCCATTCTGTAATACCACTGCGTCTAAAATCTTGATTCCTTTTATGAAACTCCTAAATTTTTTCTGTTTCATTGTATCTTCCACCGTTTTTAAGATATTTGCAATTGTTTATTTCTTAAACAATTATCAACTCACTCCGTTCGGTAATACCATCGTGGCTAAAAGTTCGAGCTCCTCTTCAAAATAACTAAACTTTCTCTGTTTCACCATATCTCTCACCATTTTCGAGATATTTGTACGAATTCATTGTTTAAACAAATTATTATCGGTATACGTTGTTCGATGAGACTAACACGATTTAAAGTTTGAATATTATTAATTGAGGCGTGAGTATAATCAATAACCAACCATGAACAACACAATTTGAATATTATTATTAGTAAGATTGATCGGTATATGATTAGTCCCATCTAGTGGAGAGGAAGGCTAGACGGACATTTTTAAAATTACTATCGATTTTCCCGTGAAGGTACGAAGTCGACAATTATAATCACGTTTTTTAAATTTCGTTTCGTAAATCGAAAAGTCTTCGTTATTGGGAAATAAAGACACCAATACACGTACGAACTTTACACGAGTAAATATAGTTTGTCTTGGAGCCTCGCGGTGGGTGCTTCGCTTTTCTTGGTCCTTAGCACGAGCCTCAATTGAGATTCTTGATAAGGTTAACCAACCGATACTCTAGAAATTGGATGCTCTGTGCCTGCTGCGGCATTAAAGAATGTACGGTATTCATGAGATACTAATGACATTATTGATAGATACTGATAGCACTATTCGGTCAGTGAAACACTATGTGAAAATGCTTTATCGTTAGTGTTTCATTAATTTTTCTTACTAGTGTTCCATTAGTATTTTTCCATAAGGATATCACTAAATCTTAAGAAACTTCCTTTAAAGAAAGATCAATTTTAAGTCTTTAGACTATAATTACCTTCGGAACAAATACAAGGCAAAGAGTACCCGTGCTACAGAAAATAATAAAAATCGCCAGCATTATAAACATGGCATCTTGCTTGTCGACCAAGACGAAACTGATGGCAGCACCGGTGACGCACATTATTACGACGTTGTAAACACTCATTCCGACGTACTTGCTGTCATTCAACGCTGGTATGCTCACGTGCCTTGTTTCCCATGCCAGGAAAGCGCCGAATATCTATACGAGATGAGAGAAGAATATTCTTTTGTCGCTGTTATATACCATCCCATACATTTCTTTTTTCCTGAATACGAGGCTTACCATTAAAAGTCCTTTGTAAGCGTAAATGGTACCCAAATAGACCGTCATCCAATTACTCTGGCAGTACTCGTTCTCCGGGATGATGATAATATCTTCGCTAGAGGGGTGTGGCTGAGACCAGAAAGAAAACCTACTTCACGGGGAGAACATATTTTTCGAGGGATTCGAAAGATCCTTCTTCTCGTCGATATCGATCACTCACATAAGGTTCCATCTGCTTCGTTTCCCTGTAAAAGGGGTCGGCTACTTGCCACGTGGTCATAATGGCGAGATCAATGACCAGTAGCACTCCAACAACCATGAAGAGTTGATAGTCCTTTATCACCTGGATTCCGAATAGGGCAGAAAGATAAAGTAGTTGAGATTCTAAGATATCATCATCCGTAGATTGTTGTCATATTTCATATTATTGTGCTTTTAAATAAGTAATTCATCTATAAGAGGGAAGTTTAGAGAAGTGCTTCATTTTTGGTATGTCATAAAGCTAAAGTATTAAAATATATTTGAGTAAATAATTCATCGAGAGTTTAAGGAGGAATTATAATATTAAAAATTGGAAATTTGACGTTTAGTGAAGAAGGGAATTTTGTCGTACAAAGAAGACATTTTAATATCCATAATCTGCACACAGAATGTGGAAAAAATCATTATTTAAATTCATTTGATATTGTAGAACTGATCCGACTGAAAGAAAAGTAGGAATTATCAAATCTTTAAGAAAGATGTCACACGTTGAAATGTTCAAGACATCCGAAATGTAATATCTATCGACTAAAAGTTATATAGGGTGGCCCATTGCTATTGCATATTCTACTTACTTCCATTATTTGTCATTTTGTGAAACAATATTTTTCCTTTAATAATACACATATGTTCGTTATTTAACCTTTTAATTGCGGGGGTGGTCGATATATCGACCAGCCGTGGGACGATTCATATTTAATGTTTTTTCAGGAATAATTCATGCGTTCAAACAGGAAAAATAATGTGAAAATTCCTGGAACCATCTTTCACCTTAAATGACCTTGAATTCAAGATGGCCAATCCAATATGACGGATGATCAATTCCAGAAATTTATCAAATATTTTAAGATAATGGCCCAAAACTTGTTACTCTGGGGTTTTCGGGGTCACTCATTACGATGCTGATATCCAAAACGACCTATTCTCAAATCCAAGATTCCCAAATCCAAAGTAACTGTTTTGTTGTTGTTACTATTTTGGTCTCAAAGTTGGTATGCTCACCTTTTTTAATGCCCTGATTACGAAAAAAATCAGCGACCCCGGAAACCTTTGAGTAAAAAATTTTGGACAATAATCTTATAATTTTGATATATTTCTGGAATTCATCATCCGCCACATTGGATCCGCCATCTTGGGTTTGAGAATAGACCGATTTGGACATCGGTATCGTAATGAGCGACCCCGAAAACCCTCAAGTAACAAATTTCGGGCCATAATCTTCAATTTCTAAACATTTCTGGAATTCATCATCCGCCATATTGCATTCGCCATCTTGAATTTGAGAATAGACCGATTTGGACATCAGCATCGTAATGAGCGACCCAAAAAACTCCCGAGTAGTAAGTTTTGAGCAATAATATTTCTCGCCAAACTTTTTTCATTGGACTTTGCCTTGCTGGCGGGGGTGGTCAATATTTCGACCAGCAATCAGGTCGGGGCCTCCACATAGGAAATTCATTTATTTTATTTATGAATTTCACGCTTAACAAGAGGTCGATTTTAACTGAAATTTTCCCGCCGTTAAAAGGTTAAGAAATATGGAGATCACCGGCTTTTACTTTTATAAATGCAACTCAATATTTTTAGTCTTATAAAAGTTATGGAGCTTGTCGAGATTAATGAAAAAGATCTAACAAGGGGACCCTTCGAAAGTCGGAGCACCGATTGTAATGAATTTTTTTTTATAAATAAAGGGAAGTCCCCTGAGTAACGCTCATACTTTACTTTTGTCCAATGCGCCTTTGTTTATTTAAAAAAAAAAGAAATTGTTTTGATGCGTAAAGTGTGTACTGTAATGTAATACTCGGTATCCAAGATAACGGCGTGGCGCAGTCGGCTAAGGCATAGACTTACCACGCGGGCGTCCCGCGTTCGATTCCCGTGCATGCACTATCTTTTTTTTTTGCCAATTTCGAACTTTTTCACTTTTTTTATTATTCAAACTATTGCTACTAATCTTTAGAAGTAAAATAAATCTAGGTAACGTGAATAAAAAAATTTTTTGCATTTAAAACTATATTTTGAACGATTGTTACTAATCATTCGAAGGCAAATTAGTGAAGTTTTGGTGACAATTTCTATGCTTCACATTAAATGACGTCAATGCCGGGTAAGTGCAAATTACTCATTTTCCTACGAAACATTCATTAAATTTGGTGGTAATTCACTCGTGACGTCAACACCAGGGTCAATTACTCATTGCTATGTTATACACTCTAACCCTTCTTATTGTCAGCGGGGTATTATGCTGTTCGTCTGGAAACCTAGAAAATGTCCTACAATTACCAGTTACTCATTATTCTACGAAGCTACTCCCAAATTTTCCCCCTTTGTTCGAAAATGCCTTAAAAGTCGACGTGATGGAGGTCTTATCATCAGTTTTCTTCCAACGTTCACCTAGTACACTTTGGAAGGTATTTTGGAAAATGGAAAACGAGTCAGGAATACCTGAACGTCAAGAACGTCAATGTAAAGAGATTACAGAATGCGTCAGATTTATTAAAAGAACAACGAGAACTGTCATCTCGAGAAGACGCAATCAAGATCCACTCAATTATTCATCATCAGTTGAGTGCGCCCGCATTCACCGAGATGATTAAATATGCGTGGTTTGCGTCTAAATTGATAGAAGAAAGACCTTTTTTCAATAATATAAATGATGTCTGTTTCCCATTGAGCAATTTGGAACAAAAATGTAACTGCGGTTTTGTAACGTTTATGAAATGTGCTTGGTGTAAAGAGATTTTGTGTTTTAAGTGTTTATATGATATTTATCATCCTAAAGTATGTAAGATGTCGGCCCCAGAATCACCATCGGAATCGTCCGATGGAATTAGCGATAAGTATACCAATTAAATTTAAAATTTCACTTGTTACGAATAAATGAAAATGCTTTTTGTAATTGAACGTGTTTAAATTTTGTTTTTTCGCCTTACATAGATTTATTTTACTTCTAAAGATTAGTAGCAATAGTTTGAATAATAAAAAAAGTGAAAAAGTTCGAAATTGGCAAAAAAAAAAAGATAGTGCATGCACGGGAATCGAACGCGGGACGCCCGCGTGGTAAGTCTATGCCTTAGCCGACTGCGCCACGCCGTTATCTTGGATACCGAGTATTACATTACAGTACACACTTTACGCGTCAAAACAATTTCTTTTTTTTTTTTAAATAAACAAAGGCGCATTGGACAAAAGTAAAGTATGAGCGTTACTCAGGGGACTTCCCTTTATTTATAAAAAAAAATTCATTACAATCGGTGCTCCGACTTTCGAAGGGTCCCCTTGTAAGGTACAACTTTCAGCCGTTAAATTGTTTGTGAGATATTACTCTTCAAAGTGTAAAAAAAGAGTATAAAAGTATAAAAGAGAGTAAGTTACATTTCACGAGACTAACAAGGAATACGAGATAGGGTGGAGGCCAAAAGATTCGATAGGACTGCTATTAGAATTTGTTATCTTTTCTTCTACAGACTAATTCCGAATATGACAGTCATAGAACGATATGCTATGTAATACTCCATAGTCTATAGGAGATCAAACATATACTACCCTGTACCTCGACAATTGGCTGTAATGACGTCGCTAATGTCTAATCGCCTGATTTAGATACTAGGGATCATCTTCTGAAACATTTGAAATGTTTACCAGGCACCACTACATGCTTTCGTAGTCAATCGTACGGCGCCCTTGCGAAAATACATTGTGCTTGCACGCCACGCGGTAGAAGTGAAACTTCTAGACGCTTTTCAGTTGTGATAATTTATGTAAAGTAAAGATTGGTTTAATTTGGCTAAATTAAATTATGGGGATTTATAAAAATAACAAATGATAAACTGTAAGATTATTTATTTGCCTCCACTTGTTCTAATTGTGGATCAGCTTCATATGTCAACGTCGATACAATTGGTTTGTGATAGGAAAAATATGAATGAATACTTTTGATTGTAAATTGTGTAAATCTCTTGAAAATACTGCATCAATGGTAGTCCCTGATTTTGTCATTGCTTCCTTTGTGTTCTTATTCATTTTAAAATTTAATTTATCGTTTAAAACTTGTATCAAAGGTTCTGCTGTCTTTGTTGCAAAATTAGCGTTGAATATTTAAAAATAATAATAGCCAATTTATTACGAAAAAAACAAAATGGGGGCCGAGATTCGGATCAGTTCCTATATATGCTCTCGCGCATCTTTCTCACGCCATATGACGTCACGTTAGAATCACTTTCGAATAGTCTATCATTACCGGTTACTTGTTTTTGCGTGTTTTATGTTCAACTATAGTAACATTAATAAAATCAGATATTTCTGTTGAGGATAAGTCGTCACATTTAGGCGAATCGACTTTAGCCAACAATACCCGAGCGTCGGGCGAGATCGACGGTTCCCGAGCGGAGCCGAACAGAGGCGGTGGCGCCGCTCTTCGCGTGCGAAGATGATCGAGGAAGCAGCGGCGAGCGTTAGTCATACTCCGTACTTAGAAGCAAACGGATTCTTCCTTCTAAGCTTACGTAACCGAAATATATTCAATAGTTTCTCCGACAGAAAAGAGTATCGCTTCATTACTTTCCTATCTCTCCATCACTTCTCCAAACAGATCCTGCAACTGCCTCAACAGGTTATGGGCCCAGGATACGAGCCGGCGAAGCTCTGATCGTTTGGAAAAGTGACTCGCGAGTGTGTGAGACAGGTGGTCGGAGAGAAGGAAAACGTGGCGCGTCGAAACGTCGGCAGTAATCGGCGTATATCTCGGGCATCGAGCCTCCGCGGCAGAGAATTAGTGCTTCGGGAATTCTCGGGGGTGGAGTACACCTAGCACGTGCAATATTTTTGGGTTTCGCCGAGTATTTTCGTGTGCGGCACGCGGGACGTGGTGCTGCTCAGCGGCAAGGTACGGCGTGGTCGAAGGGCGGCCATTACGCGTGGACACGAACGTTGCTGGAGCAAGCAGGAACGAGACATATCTCGGGCATCGAGCAACCGCGGCGAGGAATTATTGCAGGAATAATTCACGAGACGTTGGTCACGACTCGCGCGACGAATATTTTCGGGTTTCTCGGACATTTTCGTCGGTGAAACGCGGTGTGCGGTGCGAGCCGGGTGGACACGTGTGGCACGGGAAACCGGGTGGATCTCGGGCATCGAGTTGCTGTGGGGAGCGTGTCTCGTGGAAACGAGTCTCGCAGTCAGTGTGGAGCGATAAGGGAGAAATATTTTTTTGGTTTTGTGAGCGTGAGCACGTGTGGCGCGCAACGCGGACCGGTCAAACGCGAGAGGCGTGCGACGCGGGCGAGGCGGCCATTACACAACGTGGGCTCACAGAGTGTGACAGGACTTGTAGACAATATATGACCGTATCGCAGCGATCGGGCGGATAGGAGTCGAGAGAGCCAGTGAAACGTGTGTCAAGTGGACTGCGGACTCGCTCGGTGCGGATATTTTTCGTGTGTCCCCGGTTTATATAGAAGTGGACATTCGAGATGCCGGACGACGGGCTCGTGCGTGCGGTAAAACGGTTCGACGGGACAAATTTCCAAGCTTGGAAGTTCCAAATACAGGCGGTGCTGATAGCCAAAGACATTTTCGACGTCGTCGACGGAACGAGGGAGAAGCCAGCAAGTGCGGGAGGAGCAAATGCTGCGCTCATGAAGGCGTGGATTCGAGACAACGCGAAGGCCACTGCAGTGATCGCGTCGACGATGGAAGCGGATCAAGTGACAAGCGTCATTGTGTGCAGTTCAGCAAAGGAAATGTGGGAGAAGCTGTGCACAGTGCACGAGCAAAGGTCCGCGTCGAACGTGGGGTCGTTGACCCAGCGGTTTTACTCGCACAGGATGTTGTCCACGGACTCCGTGGTTCAACACGTGTCAACGATTCAGAACATGGCAAGACAGCTAGTTGATCTCGGTGAGACGATACCGGGCACGGCTGTCATCGCGAAGATTTTGTCAAGTCTGACGCCGAAATACAGCGTGCTCAAGACCGCGTGGGACAGCGTGGAACCATCACGACAGACCGTGATGTACCTACTCGAGCGCCTGATTCGCGAGGAATGCAACCTGGCCGAAGACGGCGAGGGCAACAGTGCGTTAAGCGTCATAAAGAAGAAAAAAGACGTTGAAACAAAACAAAATGGATCCAAGGACGACGGAAAGAAAAAGAAAAAGAAGAAGAAATCCAAGAAGGACATCGAGTGCTACCGGTGTCAGCAGCTGGGGCATTACGCCAGCGAGTGCAGCCAGAAGAAAAAAGAGGCCAAGAAAGAGAGTGACAGGGGACATGCGAGCAACAACTGCGCGTTCGTTGTCGACACATATGCCGCCAATTACACTAGTGAGTTGGACGGGTGTAACGTCGCAGAGCAACCAACGAGGGAGCAGAAAGACCATTTACTCAGTCTTCGCAAAAAGGACGTGTGGATTTTGGACAGTGGAGCGTCGGCGCATATGACGTCTCGACGGGACTGGCTAGTGAATCTACGTGCGGTGAAAGGAGAGAGTGTCTTTCTAGGCGACGACGGCGAGTGTCAAGTGGTCGGCATCGGGGATGTGCATGTTGAGAAGCTCGTAAACGGTGCGTGGACGTCAGGATCGATAGAAAACGTGCTGCTTGTTCCACGAGTCACGAGAAATCTCTTCTCGGTCGGTGCATGCACGTCAAAAGGATTTCGCGTAGGTTTCGGAGGGAACACAGTGGAAGTTTCGCGCAACGGTGAAACGGTAGCCACAGGTGTGAAGCAGACGAACAGTCTGTACCGGATGTTCTTCCGAGTACCGAAAACACGGCAGGAGACGAACGTCGCGTCGACTGATCTCAGGATCTGGCACGAGAGACTGGGACATATTCACAAGCGTGCGATCACAGAGCTTGTCAAAAAGGGGGCAGTGAGTGGGGTCAGTGTCAAGGATGTGGAAGAGTTTTTCTGTGAAGCGTGCCAGCTTGGGAAACAACACAAGCTGCCGTTCAAGAAGGAAACTGTAAAGGTCCCGAGAAAGCCGGGCGAGTACATTCACAGCGACGTGTGTGGTCCGGTAGCGACGGCGTCAGTGAAAGGTACGAAATATTACGTGCTCTTCAAGGACGATGCCACCGGGTTTCGAGTTGTTTATTTCATGCGACACAAGGCGGACGTCTATGAGCGATTCGTCGAGTTCGAGAGAATGGTGAACAACAGGTTCGGGCGAGCAATGCAGGTATTGCGCACGGACAACGGGACGGAATATCGGAACACACAGATGCTGGAATATTTAAAGGCAAAAGGCATCACTCTCGAGACGACCGCACCTTACACGCCCGAACAAAATGGGAAGTCGGAACGCGACAACAGGACCATCGTGGAGATGGCACGGACCATGCTGAAGGCGAAGAAGCTGCCGGATTATCTATGGGCGGAAGCAACTGCAACGGCGGTGCATCTGCTGAACAGGACGGGGAACTCCAGAGTGGGCGGCAGCCGCACACCGTACGAACTTTGGACAGGCAAGGTACCGGATCTGAGACACGTGAGAGTTTTCGGATCGGCCGTGTACATACATACTCCGAAGCCAAAGACCACAAAGTTCGACGCACGAGCCAAAAGGTGCATACTGGTGGGGTACGAGAACGAGTCGACGAATTACCGGCTCTTCGATCCTGCCACGAGAACCGTCACTGTATCGAGGAACGTGACGTTTCACGAGTCGTCTGATGGTGATAGCACAGAAGGAGCCAAAGAAGAAGGGGAGTTTCCGAACCTGGTGGACGAAGACGAACAGGGAGGAGAGGAAGAAGCTGCAGTGAACGAGGAGGAGGACAAGGCCGATGTCAAGGCACCGGAGGTACCTGAAGACAGGAACGAAGATGATAATATCCGGGCTGGCGGGTCGTCAAAGAGGACTTCTCGTGCGCTTCGGAATCGCGCGCTGCTGCACCCTCCGCAACGATTCGAAATAAACATTGCCGAGTTTGCAGTTCCCGATACGTTTGATGAAGCAGTCAACAGCACAGAAGCCGAGCAGTGGATCGAGGCGATTGAGGACGAGCTGGAAGCCCACAAACAGAACGGAACGTGGGAGCTAGTTCCGAGAAAACCGGGAGAGCGGCTGATCGACTCAAAGTGGGTTTTCAAGGTGTTGAGAGACACAGACGGAAGCGTGCTCCGGTTCAAAGCGCGGTTGTGCGCTAGGGGTTTCCAACAACGAGAAGGGCTGGATTACGTCGAAACATTCTCACCGGTCGTACGATACGACTCGATCCGAGTGCTGCTGGCAGTCATAACGGAAGAAGACCTCGAGACGGCGCAGTTCGACGTGCGCACTGCTTTTCTACATGGAGAGCTGGACGAGGACATCCGGATGGAGGTGCCAACGGGACTGAAGATCAACGCGGAAGAAGGAGGAAAGAGTGCGACCGTCTGCAGACTGCGGAAGGCCCTGTACGGTCTCAAGCAGGCCCCCAGGTGTTGGAACGTAAAGTTTGTACAGTTCCTAAAGAAACTAAATTTAGTAGAAACAGACGCTGACAAGTGTGTGTTCAGCGGAGTGTGTGACGGATGTAAAATCTATTTGGCGTTATTCGTAGACGACGGGCTGATCGCGGCTGAGTCAGCGAGCGCGGTAGAAAAGGTATTAGACGAGTTGAGTAGAGCGTTCGAAATAACGGTTGGCGATTGTAGCTATTTCGTGGGAATACAGGTCGATCGAGATCGCGAACGGAAGTCAATGTTCATTCATCAGACCGCGTATTCTAAGAAAATAATCGATAGATTCAAAATGACGAACGCGAAAGGACTGTCTGTACCGGCGGACCCTCACACAGTATTGTATCCTGCCGAATCCAGGGAACGAGAAACGAATGTACCATATCGGGAAGCGGTAGGCTCGTTGATGTTCCTGGCAACGGTCACCAGACCAGACATCGCTTATGCGGTAAATCAAGTTAGCAAATTTCTCGCGAATCACGATGAGAAACACTGGCGCGCAATGAAACGTATTTTCTCATACGTCGCGGGGACAATAGAAAAAGGGATCGAGTATCGAGCGGGGAAAGCAGAAGTCTCGTTAATCGGATTCTCGGACGCGGATTTTGCTAGCGACGTAGAGACGCGAAGATCTACGACGGGGTACGCGTTCTGTATTGCGAACGGTGTAGTAACATGGTCGTCTCAGCGACAGAAGCTTGTCTCGCTGAGCACCACCGAATCGGAATATATCGCAGCTGCGACTGCAACGAAAGAAGCAATCTGGCTGCGTAAATTGTTAAACGACATTGGACTTAAGTGTGACAATCCCAGTGTTCTGTGGGTCGACAATCAAAGCGCGATCCGTCTTGTTAGAAATCCGGATTTTCACAAGCGGACGAAACACATAGACGTTAAGTTTCATTACATTCGAGAAAAGGTTAGTAATAAAGAGATTGACGTCATGTACATTCCCACAGAATCCCAACTGGCCGACGTGTTCACGAAGGCACTCCCTAGAGATCGGTTCCTGTCATTGTGTAATAAACTTGGCATGCGCGCTAAACGCTCCGACGGCGGAAGTGTTGAGGATAAGTCGTCACATTTAGGCGAATCGACTATAGCCAACAATACCCGAGCGTCGGGCGAGATCGACGGTTCCCGAGCGGAGCCGAACAGAGGCGGTGGCGCCGCTCTTCGCGTGCGAAGATGATCGAGGAAGCAGCGGCGAGCGTTAGTCATACTCCGTACTTAGAAGGAAACGGATTTTTCCTTCTAAGCTTACGTAACCGAAATATATTCAATAGTTTCTCCGGCAGAAAAGAGTATCGCTTCATTACTTTCCTATCTCTCCATCACTTCTCCAAACAGATCCTGCAACTGCCTCAACAATTTCATCCATTATTTCATAGATTTATTTACATACGAGAAAAGTTCATTTACAAATATAAGACTTATGACTATTGTAAACGATAGATACAATTATAAAAGTAAAAGTAAACAAGTAATAAGTAAAAGTTCACAATCATATCTTTTTAATAACTACATGGTAGGTATAGTTCGTTTCAAATTCAGACGGACTGATTTATAACTCCTAAAAATGTGTTGTTTTTATATACCTACTCCCTTAAGGGGATAAATAAATGAATACAAATGTAAATGTTCATTTGTCCATCTCTGAAAGCTCTTCACCGATTGCTTTGAAATTTTGACACAACGTTGCATTCGAAGACGCGCGTTTTTTATATACCTACTATTTATATATTTACTCCCTTAAGGGGGTCAATAAATACAAATATAAA
Source organism: Xiphydria camelus (assembly GCA_963678675.1). Taxonomy (NCBI): domain Eukaryota; kingdom Metazoa; phylum Arthropoda; class Insecta; order Hymenoptera; family Xiphydriidae; genus Xiphydria; species Xiphydria camelus. The sequence continues at coordinate 7,382,166 of OY783194.1, forward strand.
TGTAAATTTCAAAGCAACCGGTGAAGAACTTTTGGAGATTTAAGATTATGGACAAACGAACATTTAAATTTTTATTTATTTACCCCCTTAAGGGAGTAGGTATATAACATTAGGCGCGTATTCGAATGCAATGTTGTGTCAAAATTTCAAAGCAATCGGTGAAGAACTTTCGATGGACAAACGAACATTAACATTTTTATTTATTTATTTACTCCCTTAAGGTTGTAGGTACCTTAAAGTGGGGATACTTTGTGACGGGGGGGGGGGGGGGGTAACATTGTGACAGAGCATAAAATTATAAACTCTCAAATTTTGCGCCCAAATTTTTAATAATACTTCGCCGGTACCCTACATAATGGGTATGCAACTATACTTATAGTTGTGCGCGACTGTTGAATTGCCGACGCCAACCACAACAACATTCCAGTGCTACACGAGCTGTCAAAGACTGTTGACAAATGCACGTTGCGCCGTTCAGCGTAAACTTTGTGTTGGCAAGCGTGTTGTGAATTTTAGACGTGAAATCAGGTCGCATATTGAAATATCGTCTTTTGGGAAAGCGTAGCCTGATTTTTACCTTAATTCCTTATGTTTAAAAAAACCTGTCTCAAATTACGTAAAAAATCAACAATATAAGGGGTTACTTTGTGACAAGCTAAAACTACGTAAACTATGCAAAAACACGAATTGCAGCACATAATTTTGTTTCAGTATGCCGCGTGAACATAAACGTCAATTTGGGGCGCGAAGTTACAAGAATTACACACCCGAAACGTTAGATGCTGCACTCACAGAAGTAAAAACTAAGAGACTCAGTTTACGCAAGGCAGCAGAGAAGTACTTATCAAATACATTATAACACTCTCTGGGTGAAACTGAAGGAGAAACATACTCGACCACATGGAAACCCAAGGGTTTTTATCGATGATGAAGAAAATGCTTTTACTGCACATGTAATAGCAATGTCGTTATGAAAAATCGTTATGAAAATTGAAGCACCACGAAAGCGAGGGAGAAGAGAAATTGTTGATGTTCAAGAAATCAGCAGTGCTTAATGAGCCTACTTTAGCCTTATTTTACAAGTTCTTTATATTTCGTGACATCTGAGAATTTTTTTCTTTACTAATTTAGTAGATAATATGTTTTTGTATTGATGAAATAAAGACTTTTGCATTGCCAAAAAGTGCGTAATTTTATTCCCTGATGACTTTTTACGGGTTTAACCCGTAGTGGTCACATTGGGTCCAATGGACCCCACGCAGAAAACAGTTGCCATTTGCGTTCTTTTTAATGTATCGACTCAAACCTTGAACTGGAATTAAGTTTAAGACTTCCTCTTTATGATCCAATAATTCTGTTCTCCTTTTTTAAATTTATTTATATTGAAAAAACGCGAGAAAAAAGTTTGTCGAGAAATTTGACTTTTTTCACAAAAGTATCATCAAATTTTTAATTTTTGAGATAGAGCAAAAAACTTCCTGCGTTTTACACTCAATATAGTATACTTTTAAGAAGAAAACAGTTGTAGGAGGGGTAATATGTACAGAGCGCGAATAAACTAGGAACTAAGGTTTATTCGTGATCTGGAATACATATGGTATCGTATGAGCGGGGAAAAAGAAGATCCCAGGAGGGATCGAGCTCGGAGAAGCGTCGGAGGGGGCTGCCGGTCGGGCTGCTCGTAGGCGGTGCGGGTCGTCCTCAGGAACGGCTGCGTCGGTCCTGGCGTGCCGGAGCTGCTCGAAGGCGGTGCGGGTCGTCCTCAGGAACGGCTGCGTCGGTCCTGGCGTGCCGGGGGCTGCTCGCGTCCCGGGAATCGTCGTCAGGCCGGAGGCGAAGGTAACTCGTCCGCGTAGAGGGTCGCCGGGTAGGCGAGGCGACGTGAGAACGTCGGCTGGAGCGGCGAGGACGCTAGGGTGTTCGTGGAGCGAAAACTGCCGCTAGCGAACCTCAAGCCGGGACGGCGTAGGACCGTTAGAGATCTGCGCGCGAGAGGGTGTTCGCTGGCGAAAACTTCCCTCTCGGTTGCTCGAGAGTCGACCGGTGAACCACGAGAGTTGCGATGTTCGCTGAGCGAAAACTGTCGCCACTCGTGTGGAGGACGGTCAACTACTAGGGTGTTCGCTGAGCGAAAACTTCCCTAGGGCGTTCGACTGAGACTTTGAGTGGTAGTGGTGTTCGCTGAGCGAAAACTTCCACTACCGTGACTCAAGTTGGTCTGCCGGCGATGGCTCGCCGGCCGTCTAATATACCCCGTTTGCGGACTTTGCCGAAAGCCAGCTGATGACCGATGACCGTTAGGTCCTCGGATGACGCGTCCTAACTACCTGCGCGTCCCTTATGACGCACTCGGGGCTGTCTCCCACCCTTGAATCGTCGGCAGACTGGCGCCTGCCGACTCGGCTGCGATCTACGTGTTACACAGTATTATAACGAGCTTTGAAAAAAGTATATTTATTTCACAGTTTGAAGATATCAATTTTCATGAAACTTGTAAAATCAAATAAGTCGGTTTTGAACGTGTAAAATAAAGTGAAAAAACTGTTTTTATGATAACAAATTTATATTTTATTAATAATTACATTAAGGTGCTACATACACCTAGACGGCCTGAAAAAAGTATTATGTTCAATATTTTTTTTTCGTATATTTCATTTATTTAACACTCATTTATAAAACGTTATTACAAATACACACTTTTAACAAAATTTAGCAAAAAGAAAAAGTTAAAAATATTGTGTTGTTTACAAGATTTGGCCATTGAATCCGGCAGGTGTATTATGAATGCCCTTTACGGTGCAAAAAATTCTCGTTCGGATTTCATCTGAGAGCAAAAAATGACGAAAATTCTTAAACTAGAAAGTTCAATCTCGTCCTTGTAATCGGTGGTTTTGAGAAATATTTATAATTAACAATTTTACAACAATTTAAATTACGAATGTGATTTTTCAAGTAATTTCGTCCTGGTTTTGTGATTGCCAAGAAAAAGGTATTAATAAAAAAATTTTACGATTGTGAGGGACGAGATAAAATCTGTACAAAGCTATTGAGACAATTTACATTAAGATCGGTTTAGTAGTCTTTGATATATATTTGGCACCGCATTTGAAAAAGTAGTTGTGAGAAAACAGCGTTTGAAGTTTCAGTTAGACCGGACAGTGTTGATCGGGTCAGCGCAGGTAACGAAAAGATCGTAACAAACTCAGTATGATATTGAGTTTCATTAAACTGAATATGCGCGTAGGTGATAATTACCTTTTCCTATACTTACGTGCAGTCATCAATTCCTGAAGGGAGCGTGCGCCTGTCTACCTGAAAACGCTAGGTCAGGTATATAAACACTTGTAACTAGGTCAACTTTGCGAATTTTTTATTCAATTTTTTTGGAATATGTAGTGTTTGTTTTCTACTATTAAATAAAAACACTTTTGAAAAATTGATTTTTTGGACCAAACTAGGTGTATGTAGCACCTTAAGAAAAGTAAAACAAATTTATAGGAACTGAAAAACTACTCTTGCCCAGCGCAATCAGCGCATAAATAGTATGCCTCGGAGATGCCAACGGTTATCGATGGTGGTGATTTAACTCATTATTAACATAATTACGCATTGCTTTAGAACATGTCAAACGTATGTATGTGGAAAAAAACATTATTGAATAATTTTTTTATGAATAACGCCGTACACGCTCTTACTTAACAGACTGTAACTGGCAAAAACTTGTTTTGTGGCAAAAAAATTATAGTACGTGCACTAATACTTACGTTGTCAATCACACTTTAATGAAAAAAAAAATGTTTTTAAGCACACGCTTTTTTCCGATTTTGCCACACTATGGTCACACTGGGTCTGCTGGACCACAGAAAGAAAAACATCCGTACAAATCATTGTTTACAGACGCAATGGCGTCACGCTGACTTTCGAAAACCCTTTAAACTTATTGTAGTACCTTCAAACAACCACTTATGGCACCATAAGTTCCATCCTAAATCGTCTTTTCGAAGGTACGCAGACGCAAAGTTAGCCTGTGGTCTATTGGACCCAGTGTGACCACTACGGGTTAAAACTCTATTATGCTCTTTCTAAACATCAGCCACAGGGGATACTTTGTGATAACGCTACTTTAAATGCAACAGAATACATAATTTTACAATGTCACAAAGTAACCCCGACCCCCGGGGTTAAATTGTGATGCCTACTTTAATTTTTTTTCAAAACTGACTATCTGACTTTAAACTCTTTAACGTTATATGAAAGAAGAAGGTTTAAACTCATGACAGGTAATTTTTGTTTTAAGATTTAAGCGATAAAAATATTTCTAAAAACAAAAAACTCCAAAAATTGACACAAAGAGAGAGTATCCCCATTTTACGGTATATAAATAGTAGGGGAGAGTGGTCCTGAGTCGGCCCAGTAAGCCGATTAGCCAAAAACATGAAGCAAATTTTATTCAATGATGTTATCAAGTGTATAGTTGTGTACAGCAATCGTTTCTCTACAATTTGATGTTATTCAAGAAGATGTAGGATAATATTTGCTATCGCGATGCAGTGCGGAGTAAAAAGTTGCATATCGGCTATGTCTCAAAATGGTGTTCCTAAGTCGGCACCCCCCTGGTCCTTAGTCGGCACCCTATTTTTTTCGCTCGAATATGGGAAAAGTGCTCATTTGTTGGGTTTGAACAAATCTTAGATACATTCGGGACATTAAATCAAAAAAGTATTTTTATTGGGGTTAAATAATACTAGCGATTACTCGCTACTGTCATCAGATTCACAATATGTGGCGCGTACTGAACTTCGTTGCTGACGAGAACGTAGGTTGAATCCACTCGTGGAAGGCTGCGGAGACTGCCTTTCTTGTGGTTGTTTTTCCGTTTTTTTCGTTCGTGTTTCAGATCCTGTTTTGTTTTTTCGCGGTCTTCCTGGTGATTTCTTTCCTTCGGTGCGATGTTGTACTTCTTCAGCGATACGGCTGACTTCAGCATCAGCTGTTAAAATAGTGGTTCGGCCTGGCTTTCGGCCTCGTCGTTTACCCGTCATTTTGCGTGGCGGTGCTTTTGGGAATGGTGACAGACTTTCTAGGGTGTCCTTTTCGAATGTCGAGGAGGAAGACAGCAAGGACAAACTGATCGACTTCTCTGAACAGTTAATCAAATCTTCATGAATTGCTTCCTCATTTCCATTGTCTGGCACAATGGCTTCGACGTTATCTTCCACCTCAACTACTTCGTTTCTTGCGGCATTGAGGATGTCATTGTTGTCTGGACATGGTCGATCTGTCGTAGAGCTCGGCAAGAAGTCGATATCTTGAAAGATATTAGGATCCATCGGCCAAATGCCCGTTGCTTTGAAGCCCGATTTAATGTTCACTTCTGAGGCACCGAGTTCGAGCGCTCGGGCTACCATTGAAGGAATATCACAAATCTGAATCGCGCGACCAGGATTCATGCGCATGAACGACTCGTACTGCGTATTTAACGCGGCTTTGAAAGGTCCAAAGACACTGACGTCTAGTGGTTGGAGTCGATGGGAACAGTGAGGTGGAAAGGAAACAACATGGATCCCATTGGCACGACAGTATTCGATAGCTGACAGTGATCGATGAGATTCATCGTTATCCAGAAGTAGGAGAATAGGATCAGCCACAGTGCATCTTGTGAATTTTTGAAATGTTGTCAAAAATTTCAAAAAGACCTCAGCATTACTCCACCCAGATGGATTTGCAGCTCCGACGCAACCTGCGGGACCTCCGTTGAGGAAATGTTGATAAAAGCGGACGCGTGGGAAGACAAAGAAAGACGGGGCGCGCATACCGGCAGCGGATACTGCTTGGATTAAAGTCACCAGTTGTCCACGTTCTGCCGACGTAATTTGTCCAACTTGCTTTCGGCCACAATGAGACAAGACACGCACTGTTTTGTGTACAGTGGTCACACCAGTCTCATCGACGTTCCAGATGTTGTGCGGGGAAACTTTTATATCTCCCATAACTTGGTTATAATTGGCAAAGAACGCTCCAACATTTTCTCGGTTGAACGCGCTAACACGAGCCAAACTGGTAGCTTCTGGCTTTCGGAGGGACAATTTTGGATGCCGTTTCAAAAATGAACGAAACCATTCCAAACCAGCTGACTTTTGATTATCCCAAGCATTTGGATAAACGATTTCTAGTTTTTCAGCGAACTCGAATGCCAATGAACGAGCTTGCTTTGTGGTCAAGCCAAAATACACGTCTGATAAATGCAACATATGTTTTTCTAAGGCATCTTCTTGTTCTTTTGTAAAAACCTGCAATATAATTCGAGACGTTAGACACGTTCGAAAGCCGGCTAGAAAAGCATCATTTACCGTTTTGTGGCCATGTTTTGCAACATGCAAGTCTTGTATGTCAACTTCCATTGGCGTCGCGCTGTCCGTGTGCACTGGTTCATTTTGATTTTTTTTCCAATGACCTTGCAATGTGGAGCGTGGCACGTTGTATTCTCGAGCGGCACCTTTGCAAGACATGCCAAGCATCATTGCTGCCAATGCACGTCGAAGAGCAAGCGGATCACGCGCTGGTGTCTTGCGTTTGAAGCTGCGACCCATAACTATGAATCAAAAACATAAAAAATGCAAAAAATATCGATAACATCACAAAAAAGTAAAAAAAAAACAGAATGCTTATAGGTGCCGACTTAGGACCACCTGTTTAGTGCCGACTCAGGACCACTATAACTGTTTATAAGGTTCGCATCATCACGCAAACAAAAAACTTTGTCCACAAAATCGACATAACCTATGGCTTAGAACATCGAAAACAGAAACCAGTGCGCTCACTTCTTCCAAACTTTCAAAATATTTACTTACCCGTAGCTGCTTCTGTTCGAAGGACGAAAATGGCATTCGTTGGACGTAAATAAAACAAACGACCTTACGCCGCGCAAAACGAACTTGAGTGACAATTGTTAACACATATTATGTCGGTGCCTACTATAGTATAACGCGACAAAATAATCAGACCGACTCGCACGCCATCTCTGAAAAAACCAGGGGGGCCGACTTAACCCACAGTGCCGACTTAAGACCACTCTCCCCTAGATATGTGTGTGCAAAAACACGTGCGTATTCGAATGTAACATTGTGTCAAAATTTCAAAGCAATCGGTGAAGAACTTTCAGAGATGGACAAACGAACATTTACATGTTTATTAATTTATTTACTCCTTTAAAGGAGTAGGTATATAAGTAGTAGGTATATAAAAACAACACATTTAGGAGTTATAAATCAGTCGGTCTGAATTTGAAACGAACTATACCTACCATGTAGTTATTAGAAAGATATGATTGTGAACTTTTACGTGTAACTGTATCTATCATTTAAAATAGTCACAAATCTTATATTTGTAAATGAACTTTGCTCGTATGTAAACAAATCTATGAAATAATATATGAAATATCTGATTTTGTTAAAATTACCATAATTGGACATAAAACGCGCAAAAACGAGTAACCGGTAATGATATACTATTTGAAAGTGATTTCAACGTGACGTCATGCGTAAAAGTGAACCAATTTGAGTCGACAAGTTAGCATAACGGTATTTGTGTACCTTAAGGCCCACTTGTTCAATGTAAGTTCAAGGCTGGTTCAGCTTGAACTTATATTGAACACATGGGCCGAAGTAGACCTTGTTGTCCGCTCCCTCCCTTTTCTAACCATCACTTTCCCGTAACAGCATCGCTGACTGCTACCGCCACGACTACTTTCATGACGCTCAAAACTTTACGTCCTTGAAAATTAGGTGCGCACCGTGCGCATAGATGTTTCACTTCAAATAGCGTATAGTCTAAAAAGCGCTGCATAACATAGCGTTCTGTGGCTATCATCTTCGGAATTACTCTATGTGCACACCCAACGTCAATAATTCTGATCGACCCGCTTTAGGTGACGGAACTTTCTTGGTGTCATCTGTAGCTGAACGATATGAGCGAATCTTATTGTTCTGGCAAAAAAGCTAAACCTGATTGGTCTTTCATGGCAAAACAAGAGGATCCACTTGTACTGTTCAGTAACAGTCAACTTTATTCATCAGCCAAAGCAGGTCGATTAGAATACTTGACCTCGGATATACTTAAATACTATAGTACAATAAAACCTAAATCAATTAGGTACCTACTTATAAATTAGCCGTTGCTCATTCACATATATGATGCACACTACTTTATGCAGTCAAGTCACGTGACTCATTCGGGCTTACCCCTTCCACCATAATGCAGTGTGTGTGTGTATGTAAGTATTATACAGACATAGGCTAGAATGATTCAACGCAAAAGCGCGCCTCTATACGTTTAGCTCTACTTTATGCACCAACACTATTCAACGTGAAGTGTACGTGTATCTCTATCATTCACTAGCCCCACTTTTGGATATAACCTGTTATTTAATATCTTTCCGTAGGTTGTGTGTGTGTGCCAATTGATCTCGATTTTTCTGTAGCACATAATCTTTTGGCAAATTTCATTCTTACCTATGTGAAGTTCACAGTCTACGGTTCTCAATATCTCGCACATAGGAAATCGTTTTGTTATGAATACTGACGTTGAGATAAGTGAATGATTTATGATGCAAGGTCACTTAATGCAAGGTTGTGGAAGGTTAGACGTAATAAAATTGAACGATCGAATCGGATCACAATTATGATCATTTCAATCGATTAAGTTCATTTTTGGGTCATATTGAATAGTACTGATCTACAAGAAAAAAACCTTTTCTTACCATTAGGAGCTGAACTATAGATCGATTATTCAAAACACTCTCGCAAAATTGATTTCATCGCAATTTAGGGTGTTCTTAATATAGTTGTTTTAAAAAACCTTACGCGTGCTATCCATATTTTACTTACGAATTCGGATCTATAGTGCCAAAAAATCTTTAACTAACATTGATTATCTTTCGTAATGCAATAATAAAGTTCGAACAATTTTAAGCTACATTTCATTGAAATGCTACAATGCTGCTTGTAGATGCCGGGCGCCTTTGTTTCAAAGATGTAATTGTTATCCACTTTCTTGCTTACGGATTAGTTCCTAAAAAATCTATAATAGTCTCTGATTGTACTTTGTGATGTTACAAATTTTTAGTAAATTTGAATCAGATTTCAGGGAGTTACCTTTTTTTATTAATCTCGATGAATTTTATAACTTTTGTAAAAGCGAAAACATTGAGGTCGGTTTAAAAAAGTAAAGATGATCCCCACATCACATACCTCGTAAATACCTACCGTATATCGTTAAAAAGTTGTTGTATAGGGTGAGTTGCTTAAAACCCCGGAGATTGATATGTATGATTTGAAGTGAATAATAGCAGGCTCTACTTTGTTATTTTACTCTTGCGTGAAAATACCTCTCTTCATCAGAGATGCAACGGTCGTAAAATACCGAACTTATCGTCAGTTTCCTTTAAGGCTAAATGTCCCCGACACAAATAGTATGAAATTTTTTCAGTAGATGGCTGCACTGTTAGGGCAAAATTTTCTTAGTAATTTATTCGGAAACGACTGCACATATGTTCACCGCCGGCTGAGCGTCGTATAGTGGTTTAGAACGCCGATTTAGCTTATCGAAATTCGTTATCGGAAAAACTAAGGAACTTCTTCGTCAGTGAAGTCTCATTACGTGTGTAGTAGGGTTATTTATCTATAAATTTAATGTTAATTTATAAAAAAAATTACAATTTATTTAAGTATCAAAAAATATTTATAAAATCATAAAAATGTTTATGAAAAAATTTGAATGTTAAAGTAATAATTGAATGAAATAAAAGAAATACATTTTATTCATTTATTCATTTACGCATTAGTAAATTAGTAAGCGCCTCCTGAAATTTGCTGTTTGTAGACTGCGGGCTCATGACGCAATATTGTGCTATTCTCATCATCCGGTAAGGTGGTTCTGTTGCAAATTGGTACCAAATGGATCGTATAACCCCAAGGTATGTACATTTTTGCAATAGTTACTTATATTAATAGTTTAGACTTGTCGCTGTGTGTGTTTCTCTATGTAAATAAGTTTCACATGAGCTATATTATTCGACAGGTAACGGCAGGAGCTGTTCTGGCTTGCATGTGCTTCTACTACTCTTACTGTAATAGATGCAACATAAACTAAAACCTGCTTTAACCTGCTTTTTTTTCATTTCCAGTGGTTCCGTCGCACGATAGACGGTCTTCTACACATCGGTCTTACCGCTCAATCTCATCGCGATCAAAGTACCTTGCTAATTTAGAGTTCATTTCGCCGTCGGCGAAGCGGTATGTTTCGGCGAAACAATTATTATATATTATTAATAATAATAGTAATAATAAATTATATACTCCAAGCAAATATGTACACCGGTAATCTAAGTAAACTACAAACAGGTAAACTGAATATCCTTTATACATTTTAAAAAAAACAAGTTGTACATCATATGTTCCCCTCGACATAAAATAACTTTTGTTCGAAAGGTTTTTTCGTAAAATGTTAAATAATGGAAATAAGCGAGACATGTGGTCGTTAATATAACACATTATCTATAACGTGTTACCTGTGATCAATGCCGTATAAATAATATACAGTAAAATTCCCTTAATACGATTTTTAAGGGGACCTGCAAGAAATCGTCTTAGGTGGGAAAACGGCTTACACGAGAAATCCTAACAAACAAATAAAAACAAACATATCAACATAAGTAGAAATGTTTATACATACACATGACCAATTCCACGTCAAATTGGACACCCTTGAAACGTGACTATTTTTTATATATTTGAAAATGTTCATACTTACTGTACATGTCAAAAAATATTATAAGTAAATTTAAAGAAAGAAAAATTGAGATTAGTTTTTGGAAGTTATATGGTTATCAAGTCTTTGGAGATACACAAGAACTGTGACGCGCGTATTTCTTTTAATGATTGGATTTCCGAAAAAATTTGTCCTAGACAATCGATCTTGTGCTTATTTGAAAATCCTCGGAATTATCTTCAATATGATATATGTTAAGTGTTTAGAATGAAAAAAAATATTCTATTTGAATTGTTTATAATTTTTCATTTTAATTTTCGCTATCAGCCCACCATTCTAAAATTGCAAAAAAATACTACAGTATTCCTTAATAAATTTCCTATAAATATACTAAATTTCAAATTGGAACTATAAAAAGTAGTGTATGAAAAAATTACGTTTCCACTCTTGGATGCATGGCGCGTCGACTCTACAGGAGACAATTATATTGTAGAACACAATAAGTATTTTACTTGATGTTCCAATTGAGGGATCCAAAACCAGAACCAGGTAGATCTATTTTAAATAATTTTCAAAAGCAGGATATCTCCTGGAGATAATTGCTTCTTGCACTAACTTAATATCCAGGTATGCGCAATAATAACGTTTACTTTAACCTATCCACACGGGAGATACCTGATTCTTTCACAGTTGAAGGGTACACGGGAAAAGGAGCTCATCGACATTTTATCGAAAAACTGGGATATTATCACGTTGTATAGAATTTTTACAGTTTTATATTGCCCCATACTCTTGAAACTGGAAAAAACGGGCTCAGTGCAGAGATATTCTCGATTAAAATTTAGGCATATACACAGGGAAAGAAGGATAAAAATTCTAAAATGTTGAAGCGTTTTGGTTATTGTTTAATAATTCGTGTTTTCTAGGTTCGCTGCTAATCTCTGCAGAAAAATTTCGTGATTTGTAACACCTCAAAAGATTTTGCAGCAAAAAAGCGGCAGAGTTTTTATCAAATCTTCGTCAGCACTAAACATGACTCACTGAATATCTATAATATTAATTGACCTGCAGAGTAAGTATAGCTTTACATTTATAGGACACAGAACCTTTATTTTTTATTTTTAGATCAAAAACATGATTTAGCCAGCGATAGAGGATAATCGAGTTCCTGAAGCTCATTGATTTGAAATCAGCCCCTTCTTTTCCTGCATGTTTTGTATTTAAATAAGTTTTTGGTGTTTTTTTCTTATTTGCTTAATAATAAAAACCCTCACATGTTGGTATGTAGTTTTTATATTTCATTGCACATCTCTTAACGCAGCAAAAACCTTTGATGAAACACAAAATGCGTCACCGGATGCTTGTTAGATGTGAAACATCGAAATTCTTCTTTATATTCCGCTTATCGCGAGACAGAACAGCGACCGATGGCAGAGTTAAGAGAGTAAACTAAATGCGCTTTTTGAATTAGACACAACGGTTCGTACCGTTTAATAGTATCACAGTCATAAATACAAATGCGCACTGGCGCACGTGTTCTTTCGGCGGACGCGTGGTCCATCCTTCCTATCGCATACTTCCTACAAAGAAGAATTTCGAAGTTTCACATCTAACAGGCGACGTGTGACGCATTTTGTGTTTTTTCATTATGCCGAAGTCGAGATAATCGTGTTGCATAGTGGGGTACAAAAATCGCCCTGAAAAAGAAGAAGTATAAGGCATACTTTTAAATCTACTTTATATTTTGATTCGTTGATACTTGTTTGCGGCAGTACTCTGCCTTAATTATGGAACATTCGCCGGGTCGTATTTCAACAACATTTCTCATATGATTTTCTCGTCAGATAGTTCTTTTCCTTTTGTTCTCGCGGTTTCACAAAGGAAATTTTCGTTAATTGGAATGAATCCGAAGAAGAAAAACTTTTCCATTTTTCTATAAATAATTAATTAATTTACTTCACTATGTACACCCGGCGTCTCGGATTCTGTCACTGCGGAATTTTTTAAATGTTATTTTTAAACGTACTAACAAATGATTAATCGATCCTCATGCTTTCATTAATGAGGGTAAACGCCACCGTAGCTAATGAGGGCATGACAAGTAATTGTTCATTGGCTAATATGTTTAAAAATCACATTCTAGAAAGTCACTAGCGACAGAATCTGAGATGCTGGGTGTACAGGATGTCTCGCGCAAAACCGCATAGTTTCAGGGACCTTGAAATTTACCTTCGGCCGGGCTTGGTCGGTACTTGAGTCATTTATACCGGTAGAAGTCGAGTCGGTAGTTAGAGTTGGTGTCAATTCGGGAGATCGAAGCGTCTAACCTCGAACTCGTGAATTTGTGAATAATGGTGAGTAATTTCCATTATTCACAAATTCACGATTTCGAGGTTAGATGCTTCGATCTCCCGAATTGACACCAACTCTAACTACAGTAAAACCTCGTTTATTGTAAGCCCTTCGGATCGTATGCCTCTCATTTATCGCAACTCGAGAGGGGCCCCCACTCCGCTTCTCGACTCAAGGCGATTTCGCACTGGTCGCTCGTGATTGGCCACCGTGCGTGGTGAACGTCGGAAGGGTTACAACTACTATGCGCGATGGGGGACGAAGGGGTTGCAATAAACGAGACTTCGGCCTTGCAATAAGTGAGACTTGCAATAAATGAGAACTTGTACCGGTATAAATGACTCGAGTACCGATCAAGCCCGGCCGAAGGTAAATTTCCAGGCCCCTGCAACTGGTCAGGTTCTGCGCGGACATCCTATATAAAGGCATACTTTGTAACGTATTTAATGCTGTTGACGGCCACTGTAGCACTAAATATTGCCTACCGCCGCGCCACCACTCGGGCATGCACGAGCCCTATTCGCTCTGTGCGTTAGGTTGGAGGGGATGACAGAAGCAACTGAAACGCTGGGGGTGAGAGAATACTGAAACAAAAGTGGACGTTTCTCCTATTCAAGTTGTGATATTTATATTAAAAGAATGGGTCGTCGCTATTGTGTTGCAAATTGTAAAAATAATGAACTGAAAAGTACATGTAAATATTGTATTATTCTCTTCTCAACATTTTTCTAAATTTATGATTATATCGTTTGATAAATATTCTTGCATAAACCCAAATTGATATTAATAAATAAATAATTATATGAATGTTTACTCATCCTACATTAATTAATTGTCTTTTATTCACTATAGTAATCTGTACTTTTTAATAAACGGTATAGCTTATAACTTGCTCAACATACTCTGGAGACTCGAAATCAAATAATTTATTGATCTAATAATTAAACGAATTACAATTTTTGTCCATTTATTCACAAATAAATTTTCAAGTCCCTATATGCAGGAGACCGAAATTTTTCTAAGTCCCGTTCGTCATGTTGAAAATATTTTAAGTCCGAAACTCTGACACGGTAAAAGGGCTCTGTCCATCAAAATAGAAGCAAAATTTTAATTTGCGACGTGGCCCTATTTTGATTGCCATAGTTTCTACCCAGTGGAGGTGCTGTGGCCATCAAAGTAGGGGCAAAATGTCGTCTCGCGAGGAGACCCTATTTTAAATGCCATAGCTTCTACCCAGTGAAGGGTCTCTGGCCATCAAAGCAGGAGCATATTTTACAGATAGGTTCAAAAAGCATCAAAATAGGAACTCGACGATCATAAAGCATCAAAATAGGTTTGAAAAGTCGCTGTGGCCATCAAAATAGGGGCAAAATTTCGACGCGGGTATACATATAAAGGACATTTGGTCCAGTTTAGTTACCGACTTGCGCCCGATAGGTGTCGCCACCCCAAACGCACAGAGCGAATAGAGAACGCTCCGGACTGCTAAAACGCAATTCTTCTGTTTTAATTTGCTTCTTTGCGAATCATTCTATGATTTTTTTTGCACTGCGTGTGCGTTGCCAAAATTGAAGAAAAATCGTTTCATTGGTCGGGTATTGCTTTTCAATTACATAACTCTGAAATTAATAAAGATTTGGAAAATCTGAGGAATGATTTTGGAAACTAACCTTCAAAATGCTCAGCAGGCGGTTGAGATTGTACCATTTTTAACAAAGTTACAGTCAGTTAAATATAGCCTCTTTCGTTGAATATAAGTGATCCCTGGTTGTACACCCGAGACAATACAGGTAAAAATTTTGAACGCTCTAGCGCTCAGTAAAGGTCAGTCAGTAAAAGGTCCGAGTTGAAGCAAAAAATTTTGGTGAGGTACAGTCTCGTTCTATCCACGCACACCTAAAAGTACAATACATGAATACGTACGCATACAAGTAACGCCGGATGGTGGCGACCGTGGAAGCCGCGCGCACTTTGTCTCTCTCGGGTTCTATTCAACCTCTTCGTCTGCTCCCTAACCTCGTTTAGGCTGTGCTCTGTGTTCTGTTGCCAAGTTGGCGCTCTCAAATCAGTCGTCCCGGCCATTAAGCAAAATAAATGAACTTTCACTAATTATTTCTCGATAACCAAACGGTCAATTATTTTCGTTTTTTTTTGCTGTATTCATTGATACTTTTTCTACACTATATGTTTCATTTCATTGAAAAATGTCGAGCCGACGATTTAAAAAAAATTAAAATAGATGAAGTCCCACCTAAACACATTAAAATTTAATTATTTTCAAAAATTTATAACTAAAGTTTGAGACGGTCAATCGTCGTCGGGTTTCGCTCATTTTGTAGTTAATTTTTTGAACTATCTACCATGAAAATTTTTAAAAAATATGTCGGTGACCAGTCACGGGTGTACAACCTTAATTGTTTTGCGGAGTGTAGTTTGAGTAGTACACCACAAACAGTTCATCAGATGGGTATTTTACTTCATACCTTTTTGATACACTTGACGAGCTCCACAATTTTTATAAGAACGGAAATATTGAGTTCCATATAAAAAAATATAAATGACTTATATCTCGTAATTAATGCATGTTATCAAAAATTTCTTGCATGTATTATAAATCCCCCTCGCTACTATAATAAATAATTTTATTCAGAAGATTTTTC
This sequence comes from Xiphydria camelus, assembly GCA_963678675.1. Classification (NCBI taxonomy): domain Eukaryota; kingdom Metazoa; phylum Arthropoda; class Insecta; order Hymenoptera; family Xiphydriidae; genus Xiphydria; species Xiphydria camelus. The sequence continues at coordinate 7,397,945 of OY783194.1, forward strand.
CATAAAATGACAAATGACGGAAATAAATGAGATATTTCTTTAATAAATTTACACCCAGTATAGTACAGAAATTGAATCTCGAAGACCTTAGGCCTAGCGCATGCATACAACTTTTAGTTGTGTGTCATAAGTCTATGGGAATGCATGAACGTGCACATACTATCAACTCGATAGTTGCTCGATAAAAGAATGAAGAAGCCACATCGATCTCCTTTCGAGAGGGAGAGAGAGAGAGAGAGAGAGAGAGAGAGGGAGAGGGAGGGAGAGAGAGAGAGAGAGAGAGAGAGAGAGAGAGAGAGAGAGAGAGAGAGAGAGAGAGAGAGAGAGAGAGAGAGAGAGAGAGAGAGAGAGAGAGAGAGAGAGAGAGAGAGAGAGAGAGAGAGAGAGAGAGAGAGAGAGAGAGAGAGAGAGAGAGAGAGAGAGAGAGAGAGAGAGAGAGAGAGAGAGAGAGAGAGAGAGAGAGAGAGAGAGAGAGAGAGAGAGAGAGAGAGAGAGAGAGAGAGAGAGAGAGAGAGAGAGAGAGAGAGAGAGAGAGAGAGAGAGAGAGAGAGAGAGAGAGAGAGAGAGAGAGAGAGAGAGAGAGAGAGAGAGAGAGAGAGAGAGAGAGAGAGAGAGAGAGAGAGAGAGAGACGAGCATACAACTCAACTAAACAGTTTAGTCGATGCAAAGTTGTATGTATGCGCCAGGCCTTACCTGCTCGATATTCAACACTAAACTAAATAGTCGTAACATGTATACGGAATAGACCAATTTAATGTTAAGTCAGAGCCTGTGCATACACGCGCAAGCAGAGCATCTGCCCACCGTGAATTCAATCGAGGAACTTGGATAGAGGCGGGTGTAACTGAGTGGTACGTGGGAGTCTACAAAGTCTCTGTAGTGGAACTCTCACATAAATGTACCGCTGAACTACGCCCGCTTCCATCCAAGTTCTTTGACTAAATCCATGGTGCATAAACGCTCTGCTTGCAGGTGTACTTTTTTATTCTCAATGGAGGCGTGCGTGCATACTGCAGAGAATCGACATGCCGCGTATCCCAACGGAGGAACGTAATTTTTTTATATACTGATTTTTTTAGTTCCGTTTCCAAAATTTGTATATTTATACAGAATTCTTCGAGGAATACGACATTTTTTTTCGAAATTTTAGGGTGGTGGGCTGATGGCAAAAATTAATATCAAAGATTAGAAATTAGAAATATAGAATATTTGTTTAAAATAATAAATATTTAATATAAACCATATTGAAGAGAATTTTAAAGTTTTTCAAATAAGTACAATCGACTGTCTAGAACAAATAATTTGGGAAATAGAGTCATTTAAAAACGAACGCGCGAGGCGGTATTCACATAAATATTTTCGAGGACTTTATTATTGGGTAACTTCGAAAAAATGGATTTATAATTTTTTTTAGTGAACATAAAGGCTTTTTCTAATGAGCATAATAAGAAAAAAAAAAAGGTGTGAGTGCCGTTGTACTCACGGAGGATGTGTAAACATCTTACAATTATCTGCGGTCCGAGTTTAATTGGGGAATATGACGTCGTAGTTCATCATAAAGAAGTTTAATTTTTTCTATAATAAAATATTTATTATTATTATATTAGATTTATAACTTACTAGCAGCCCGTCCCGGCTTCGCACGGGTAGATTGTGGATTGATTTTGTCCGTCCACCATTGTTTAAATACATTTTTAATACAAAACTTTAAGTATTTTTCCCGGGCTACGCAATGGTCATATTGGATTTGACCTTGACCATGACCTTCAAGGTTATATCAAGGTCAAATTAATTTTTTTTTCACGTTCAAATATGTCCTTGACCATTTTTTTCATGTTACCTTTATTGTCAGCGGAGGTCAAATTTAGGTCAAGTATAGTTCGACTTTTTGAACACCATGTATAAGATTTACTAACTCAGAAACCTTCGCGGATATGCGTCCAAATGTTCCCCAAATTTTCATCGCAATCGGATGAACGGTTTAGGAAGGCATAATAATCATCCGTACCAGTACTTTTTGAACACCCTGTATAAGATTTACTAACTCAGAAACCTTCGCGGGCATGTGTCCAACCATTTCCCAACTTTTCATCGCAATCGGATGAACGGTTTAGGAAGGCATAATAATCATCAGTACCGGTACTTTTTGAACACCTTTTATAAGATTTACTAACTCAGAAACCTTCGCGGGCATGCGTCCAACCATTCCCCAAAGTTTCATCGCAATCGGATGAACGGTTTAGGAAGGCATAATAATCATCCGTACCGGTACTTTTTGAACACCCTGTATAAGATTTACTAACCCAAACCTTCGCGGATATGCGTCCAGCTGTTCCCCAAATTTTCGTCGCAATCGGATGAACGGTTTAGGAAGGCATAATAATCATCCGTACCGGTATTTTTTGAACACCCTGTATAAGATTTACTAACTCAAAAACCTTCGCGGGCATGCGTCCAACCATTCCCCAACTTTTCATCGCAATCGGATGAACGGTTTAGGGAGGCATAATAATCATCAGTACCGGTACTTTTTGAACACCCTGTATAAGATTTACTAACTCAGAAACCTTCGCGGGCATGCGTCCAACCATTCCCCAAAGTTTCATCGCAATCGGATGAACGGTTTAGGAAGGCATTTGATATTACCTTAAAGGTCACGGTCAAGGTCAAATCCAATACGATCACTGGGTAGCCACGGGAAAATCCTTAAAGTTTTGTATTAAACATTTTTCTCTAAAATGTTTTCCCGTTGAGATAATCCAGCTTGCGCGAATAGTATGCGCAGTAGCGCCACACACACACTGACGCAGTCACATGTACACGGCTTACGTCTGACGCTCGATTTCCCAGGAAGGTCCCACCGTAGAGCGATAGCATAGATGTTTACACATCAAAAAATTTCAGGACAATAGAAAATTTCACTGAAAATTTTCATTAGAAAGTGTCTCGTTTGACTTAGAATGGGTTATATATTAAAGCGCATAGATGTACACATATTTAAGATCAATATAAATCGAGTACACGTAGACCAATCGAAATCAACTCTTTAGTTCGTTGAAAAGAGAGTAGTAATCTTCTTTTTGTCACCCAGTGTCAAAAACCTCGGTTTTCCGATCGTCCTCGACGCTTGTGAAATCGTGTTTCACGCACTGAAGCTACTCAGTGTGTGAACAACCTGCGCAGTGCGTGAAAGTACCTGCGCAGTGCGTGAACACTTTTTTCTGCACTGGAGAAATAGTTGTGAAGTTAGCAGTCAGTGAATCCAACCGAATGTCCAACACTGCGCATGCGCCGAGAGACTGCACAGTTGACAGAAAACCGGTACACATAACCTCAAAACGGTGAGACAGAAAGCCAGTACACATAACCACAAAACGGTGAATTGTAGTTTTATAGTGTGAAATAAATAAAAACTCGTGACAATGGATCCCGATTTTATTCAACAATGGAACCAGTGTTGGTTGACACGTTATTGCTAATCAATCCAACTATGAATTTGTTGATTTTTTTTTGTTCAAAAAATGCATATTTAATTTTTTGATATTGATAAAAGTTTATAATTTTACTCTAACTTTCAATGTGTTAATATTTTTCTTTCTTTTCTTTAAAAAATATGTTTTATGATCTTTTTTTTGGGGGGGGGGCTCCATCCGCCACCCTGGACCTCGTCCGCGTCCACGCTCCAACCTCGGTTTTGACACTTTGGTGACAAAAAGTCAAATTCGATATTCGTGCGTTTCGCGCCGTTTTTAACTCGTGTGATTGCCGCACTCGCTTCGCTCGTGCGGCAAACTTCACGCTCGCGCGTTTAAAAACATGCGCTTCACGCACTCGTATCGAAAATAACTATTAGATGTAAGTTTTATGTTTCCTGACCCAGTATTTAATTTTTGATTGAGTTTAACTTTTGAAAGGCATCATCGGATTTGAAAATGAAACAAACGTACTATGTGTAGCGATATAGATAGGCGTAATTGTTAAGTGGGAATAGAGCGCGTATTATGTAGGATATTTTATATATTACGTGTACAACTTTGCTTCCTCCGTTTTCGATTCGTGGATCGCTTCAAAAGGTGACCAGTTTTTTCAACGCGGGATTCTACGCTGCCCGAAAGATAGGAGAAAGTAGTGGCCAGTGATGGACAATATTTTGAATCATAAATGTATAACCAGTTTTTTACAATAAAGCCTCGAATTTCGAAAAAACAGAAAATAAGGCTTGAACTCAAGAGACCAGCACAAAAATATATAATCCGGGAGATCGTATTAAGTGGATTCTACTGTATATTTATTAATTATTTCTTAACTATTTTTATGAGAAACTAGTATAGGTTAATTTTTTATTTCTCCAAAACTGAGTTATTATTAAAACATTATTTCATGCAGGAAAGAGGCAATTTGCATTTTGAGAAATGTAGCTCCTGCTAAACTTTCCTCCAAAATTCACTCGTACGTATGCTTTAGGTGACGGTACTTTTATCGAGTTAACCGTAGCTAAAAGATTCGAGTGAATTTTAATGTTTTGCCATGAAGGCTAAGGACCTTTGCCCACGACGTTTTTTGAACGCGCTGTCGACGCGCGTTGAACGCGATTAAGGTTTCTCGAGCGGTACAGGGGCTCTTTCCCTGCTAAAAGTTAGTCCACTGAAGTACAGTAATACTCTAAAGTATGTTCTTCGTGTGATGTGGCAACAATGTTTGACGTACAGTAGGATGTGTGTATCTGTGAGTTCAAAAATGGAGCCCAAAACATCTGGTCATGCATCCGAACGTCATGCAACGTTGCTACATTGACTTATCAAAGGTTAAATTTATAAAGAACAATTAATAAAAAAATAACGGGCTTCTTAATGAACGTGAAAATTGGTATAGATGATTTTAGTTCATTAACCTTCCAGTAGTCGCGCCCGGTCTGTGAGACCGACCATACACTTTTGTTACAATTATTCTGAAAAATAAGGGGCGGGGCACCTCCCACTCCTTATACCTTCTCAATAGGACGCGACGGAACCGCAGTGCAGTACAGAGTGTTGGAAGTGGTAGTTGTGCCAAATTTATATTGCCCTGCGGTGTGAGAGACCGGCGCGACTAATCACGTTTTATTTTTATTATCCCGTTACTTTCGTTGTGAGGTTAGTTTCTCGAACTTCTATTGCATAATATTGTGCAATACATATGTAATATAATTATATTTAGTCATGGGGTCTAATGAAAGAGAGCAGAAACGCCTGCAACAAATGTTAGAAGAAGTTATGAGTGACGGAGAGGACCAAGGAATCATTTACGACAATCATTCAGACCCAGATCTGTCTGATGAAGATGAAGTGGATGATGTAGAACAGCAACTTGACAACAATGAGTCTGAGCAGGATATTTCTGATAGCGAGGAAGTAGTAGAAGAAAGTCACAGCAATACATTGTCGTTTTTCGGAAAGGATAAAGTCACCCGCTGGAGAAAATTTGCTTCACGACCTACAACAGTTAGAACGCGACAAAAAAATATCGTCAAACGTTTGCCGGGTTCCACAATAGCAACCAAGAACTTGTTAGGTCCACTGGAAATATGGGAGTATTTCTTCAATGACGAGATTGTGGATATTATCATCGAATGCACCAACGAATACATTGAATTTGTTTCTCACAATTTTGCTCGAGAAAGAGATACAGCTCCAACTAATCGAATTGAAATTCGTGCGTTTATTGGCCTCATTTATATGGCTGGTATCTATCATGCAAATCGGCTGAATGGCGAAGATTTGTGGAATACTGATGGTTCTGGCATAGAAATTTTTCGTCTCACTATGAGCTTGCAAAGATTTAGATTTCTAATTCGATGCATAAGATTTGATAGCAAGAAGACTCGAGCAATGCGAAGGGCAACAGATAAATTGGCTCCTATACGGGATGTTTTTGACCGTTTTGTTGCTAATTGTCAGAACGGTTACCATCATTCAGAATTTGTGACGGTGGATGAGATGCTTGCAGGGTTTAGAGGAAAGTGCAGCTTTCGACAGTACATCCCTTCTAAACCAAATAAGTACGGATTAAAAATTCTAGCGTTATGTGATGCCAAAATGTATTACACAAGCAAGATGGAAGTTTACGTTGGGAAACAGCCTGAAGGACCATTCGCAGTCTCGAATAATCCTTATGATGTTGTTCTACGACTCTGTGGACACATTTTTGGATCTGGACGCAACGTTACAATGGACAACTGGTTCACCTCTTTACCACTTGTAAAGAAACTACTCAATGACCATAATATCACAGTAATTGGAACCATCAGGAAAAACAAAAGGGAGTTGCCGTTAGAGTTTTCTCAACCAGCTGTGCGACCGATACATACCAGTATGTTTGCATTTATGGAAGACTGCACCCTTGTTTCTTATATCCCCAAAAAGAAAAAAAATGTGCTGCTGCTCTCCAGTATGCATGATGATGATGAAATCGATGCAGAAACAGACGCGCATAAACCAGCGATAATTACAGCTTACAACCGTACTAAAGGGGGCGTAGATACTGTTGATAAATTGACTGCAAGCTACAACTGTTCCAGGAACACGCGCAGATGGCCAAAGGTCATTTTCTACTCCCTCTTGAACATAGCTGGTATCAATTCCCAGGTGATCTACGCTTCAAACAACCCTCACATAACAATTTTGAGAAGAGTCTTTTTAAGACAATTGGCCAATGATTTGATCAAGCCTCATTTGCAAGTACGTTCTGCTATGAACAACATTCCTCGAAGCCTAAGATTGAGACTACAAGAACTTTCTGGCACTAATATCGAACCTGATGTCTCACAGAATGCTTTACCAGGTAGATGTGCTTACTGTTCTTCGAAAAAAAATCGCAAAACTCGCTTCCAGTGCTATAAGTGCAACAAATATATGTGCTTGGAACATATTATTGGGGTTTGCCAAGAGTGCCGAGAAAATGCTCTAGACTAATTTTGAACATGTTTGTGCCACATTTTTTTTATTGTAAAAGAGTTATATTTTTGTTTAAAATACAGTTTGTTTCATTGCCAATTTTTGTTTTCTTTGTATGGGACTAATAAAGTACAGTAATAAGAAGAATATACCATTTTCAAAGATTTGTTTAATAGTTGGAAAAATGTGCCAAATGTACTCTAGTTTTACTTGTTCTGGTTATTTATTGCGTTGTTAAAACGCCTCCATAGGCAATTTTTGAAAATTCGCATTCACTTTTTTTTGTTGAAGTTATTAGTGTATGCGGTCTGTAAGACCGACGCGACCAACGACGTTCCAAAATTTCACGCGACTACTGGAAGGTTAAACTTGTTGGTTCAAAAAATTTCTGAATTTTTTCACTATTTTTCTGAGAAATATCGTAGTTTATTGGTTATAACCCATAAGAACACATGTTATTTTGTTATTCAAAAATCTTTGCAACGAGCTTCCTAAAAGACTTGAAAATTTAACTGAATTTTTTTTTATTTCAATTTACCGAATCCAATCATTTTCAAGCATTTCTCACTATTTTTAGTATAACGCTCGAGAAACCTTAAGACGCTCAGAAAACGCAAGACAGTCGGCAAGATGTGATATATAACGTGCTAATACGCGCTGATGACGCGCAGAGGACACGCGTCGACAGCGCGTTTTAAAGACGTCGTGTGCAAAGGCCCTAAATTTGAAGCAAACAAGATCATGCACGATGATTCGGCCATGCGACGTGTGTCTTGCAGATGGGTGTCAATGCGCGGCCCCACGGCGCAGTGGTTCAGAACGCCGATTTAGCTTATCGAAATTCGTTATCGAAAAACTAAGGAACTTCTTGGTCAGTGAAGTCTTATTACGCTTATAGTAGGGTTACTTATTTATAAATTTAATGTTAATTCATAAAAAAAATTAAAATTTATTTATAAAAAAATTATTTATAGAATCATAAAAATTTTTATGAAATAATTTGAATGTTAAACTAATATTTGAATGAAATAAAAGAAATAAATTTTATTCATTTATAAATTTACACATTAGTAAATGAGTAAGCGCCTCCTGAAGTTTGCTGTTTGTAGACTGCGGGCTCATGACGCAAAATTGTACTATTCTCATCATCCGGTAAGGTGTTTCTGTTGCAAATTTGTACAAAATGGATCGTATGACCTCAAGGTATGTAGATTTCTTGCAATAGTTACTTACATTAATAGAGTTTAGACTTGTTGCTGTGTGTGTTTTTCTATGTAAATAAGTTTGATATGAGATATATTATTCGGCAGGTAACGGCAGGAGCTGTTTTGGCTTGCATGTACTTCTACTATTCTTACTGTAATAGGTGCAACATAAACTAAAACCTGCTTTAACCTGCTTTTTTTTATTTTTTATTTCCAGTGGTTACGTCGCACGATAGACTGTCTTCCGCACATTGGTCTTACCGCTCAATCTCATCGCGATCGAAATACCTCGCTAATGTAGAGTTAATTTTGCCATCGAGGAGACGTTATGTACGCTGTTAATGAGCTCGCATTCCCGCACTTTTCCCGAAAGCGAGGTACTTCGATCGCCATGAGATTGAGCGGTAAGACCAATGTGCGGAAGACAGTCTATCGTGCGACGTTACCACTGGAAATAAAAAATAAAAAAAGCAGGTTAAAGCAGGTTTTAGTTTATGTTGCATCTATTACAGTAAGAGTAGTAGAAGCACATGCAAGCCAGAACAGCTCCTGCCGTTACCTGCCGAATAATATATCTCATATCAAACTTATTTACATTGAAAAACACACGCAGCAACAAGTCTAAACTATTAATGTAAGTAACTATTGCAACAAATCTACATACCTTGGGGTCATACGGTCCATTTTGTACAAATTTGCAACAGAAACACCTTACCGGATGATGAGAATAGTACAATTTTGCGCATGAGCCCGCAGTCTACAAACAGCAAACTTCAGAAGGCGCTTACTCATTTACTAATGCGTAAATTTATAAATGTGAATAAAATTTATTTCTTTTATTTCATTCAAATATTACTTTAACATTCAAATTATTTCATAAAAATCTTTATGATTCTATAAATAATTTTTTTTATAAATAAATTTTAATTTTTTTTATGAATTAACATTAAATTTATAGATAAATAACCCTACTATAAACGTAATAAGACTTCACTGACCAAGAAGTTCCTTAGTTTTTCGATAACGAATTTCGATAAGCTAAATCGGCGTTCTGAACCACTATGCGGCGTTCACACTGTAGTGGATTTCCTGAACGCTCGCGACATCGCAACTGTACCCCACCCACCGTACAGTTCAGATTTGGCCCCTTGCGACTTCTAGCTGTTCCCCGAAGTCAAGTTTCCGCTCAGGGAATGGAAATTCAAGACCAATCAGGAGGTGATTAAAGCTGTAGAGGCGCGCTGCAAGGAGCTCACGAAAGATGGTCTGGCGTTCGTGTTGAAAAAGTGGCAGGAACGGTGGGAAAAGTGTACTAGAACTGGGGGGGTTACTTAGAAAAAGAGCATGTAGATTTGGAAGACTAAATAAATATTTTTTTCCGTATAGCGTTTTTATCATTACTTTTTGAACAGACCTCGTACTTATACCCTATAAGTGTGTGATGTGATTCATATTACAGTTAATACTTTCCAGCAAACACAATTACATTACCGTAATAGAATATTTATATAACCGAATGTCATACATTATTTAATGGGAATTACAAGAACATAATTGGTAATGCATTATTTCCCATTCAATAGATACACTCCAAAAAACACTTCTTCGGTGTAAAAAACCTCAAACAAACACTATTGCATTATCACTCATTACTCTTTATACAAAAAGTTAATTCGTATTTTATAAACAAAAACATTCTAAAATCAGCTATTTGTACCAAATACCGTAATGTAACATGTATATCATCATTGAATATCATAGATTATATAACACGGAAATTTTATGAGTATCATTGAATATCATAGATTATATAACACGGAAATTTTAAGGCCAAACTGGTAATGCATTATTTCCTACTCAAGTATATAAAGCCGGATCTTCACTGCGCGAAACTGTTTCGCGAAACTGTTTCGCGAAAAAGAGAGAGTGAGTGAGAAGAGGGAGCGCGAGAAAAAGAGGGGACATGACTCGCGCAACAGTTTCGCGTAGAAATTCGCGCAGTGAAGACCCGGCTTATCATGTTATATTGGTGTTATAAAGATGTTACAAACTAGTTATACTAATCGTATTTCAATCATTAAAATTCTCTATAAAAAGAACACTTTAATTGAAACTAAAATATCGGTTAAAACATTCCTATAAACACGAATGAAAGTTTTAAACATTGCTATAGAAAAAAAAAAATTATTTTCATACCCCACCAGGTCTTGACCTGCGATCATTGGGATGAGCTGCTTCAAAGCCAGGAATGTACGAAGCACTCTACTAACTGAGCTGTCACATGGTTGTAGAAATGAATTAAAATTTTGTCATATGATGTAGACAATTTAATGCACTATTATTTAAGATATAATAGAAGAAATTTAATTAGTTACTAATAGGTAGATTACGCGAACATAGAACGAAGGCGATGCTGATGCATAGTCGAATCCGGAAATGCTCATGACAAAAATGATATGCCCCTATTTGACTGTTTTTAACATATAATTTTAAGCCGTTTTACTTGTTTTTCTCAATTATGTAGATGATTAGTTAGTATTAACCACATTTTCTCTCGATGTATTATCGTTAGTCTAATCATTAAGGGGTTAGGGGTAGTCAGCGACGCCGAAAAATGAGTATTTTCATGAATTTTTTTGGTCAATAATTAAGTGTATTTTATGAAACTAGAAACACTACGTTAATATACATAGACTAAACATAATATGTTGAAAATTTTAGAAAGAAAAATTTAATATAACGGCAGTTATCGCCATGTTTGTTGGACCCCGTCCGACGATACGTGTTTTGCGGTTGCCATCATGGATCGTAACTGGATCATCTGAAATCAATCGGACAAAGTAAAATCATTAGTTTAATAGTTAATCTTGTGCTTAATCGAAGCTTCTTTTTTTGAACAGAAGCAAAATTGCAGCATCTGAAAGTTGATTTTCAATCTTTCCAGGAAAAAACGCTCGTTTACTATTTATAAAAAATAGTAGTTTTCATCCGAAAAAGAAATCCTTCGATTAAGCACGAGTTTTTTATGTCTACAACAACCTGTAAAAATTGTATTCAAATCTGTCGAGTGGTTTCCTAATGAGAGTGGCAACCGACTTTGAAAACACAGTTTCGGGAAAAATGTGTTTAAGCTTTTACACTCGCTTTATGTATAGACATATTAGTTATTTGATAACTTACTTTGAATCGTCTATTCCTGGACCATATAACAGCTCTTCTGCCGACGTGGTAGCTTCCAATAAGTTAATTTGCAGTTGTCTACGTTGCATTCTGCCTTCTCAAGTGTTCTGGTTCGCTCGTTGATTCGGCACCTTTATGCGCTCACGGTCCGCTCTCTTCGCGTATTGATGAAGATTTGATCCACTGGTGATTTCCATTGCGTATAATACTCAATAAGAGGAACACGTACCTTCATTAAAGGCAGACAACAACATATGCAGCTATTTCGACGATAGTAGAACTGCTACTTAGCGTTTTAGGACTTATTTTCCACACCAATTGATTAAAGCTCTCGTTATTGTTTTGATTAAACCCACCGACACATCTTGAAAGTAAATTCTCAGAACTAAGGTCTTTATAAATTGGCTTAATGGCACTCAAAACATCAGGAGGTAAAGAGGGATAATCGTGAATATGAGAAGCGAGCTCCCCATTTGCTTCAGTGCGCTAGTATTAGGCCCTTTACTAATTCGGAGATATCTCGAAAACTATTCATTGGATTGACTTGAAATTTTTAGAGAATATTTTCGAAATATCATACTTTAAGAAAATGCAAAAAAAATCGATTTTTTGAAAATTCTGACTACCCCTAACCCCTTAAGAGTGGACAGGGCCGGCCGTCCAAGCTCGACGACGACGTCCTGCATAACGAGCTGCAACTGAATCGAAACATTACCAAACATGAGTTGGCTACGAAATTCATGTGCAGTTATACAACAATCGAGAACTATCTGCACTCGCTTGGATATCGGAAAGTCCTCGCCCGATGGATACCTCACGTGTTAATAGAAGCCACCCGAGCAGCGCGTGTGTCTATCTGTCAATTTTTTCTCCTGCGCCCATACCGGAAAGAGATTTTAAACAATTTGTATGATGGCTGGAAACGAGAGCTGGGTTCTCTACGAGAATGACACAAGGCACGCCTTCTGGATCCAACGCGACGGAGAAGTACCAGTTCAGTCGAAGCAAAATCCTCACTGCCGAAAAGTTCTCCTCAGCTGCTTCTGGGATTTGCGGGGTATGCGCTTTTGGGAGTTACTCGTTAATAGACAGACTGTCACTGCCAACATCTATGCCAACCAGTTTTGCCAGCTTGCCGCTTCTATTGAGAAAAAGCGACCGAGACGTGTTGAGGTCCACTTGCTTCACGACGATGCACGGTCGCATGTGGCTTTGACTTCTCGCCATCAGCTAGAGGAGCTCGGCTGAGACACGGTGCCACACCCTACCTATTCACCCGTCTGTCTCCTTCCGACTACCACCTCTTTCGAGCCCTAAAAAATGTCGTACGTAGAAAATCATTTCAAAGTTCCATAGTCTCAAATCTGCACTCCAATCACTCTTCGACTCTCAACTCCCGCAGTTTTGGGCCGAAGGGATTCAGTCTCTGCCTGAACGATGGCTGGGAGTAGTTGGTCAAATGGGGAATATATTGTTGATTAAACACTAAATAAATATAAATAATTGTATAAATATTAACATACTTTGAAGTGTCTCATGAAATTCTTGCGAACCTAATAGTTTCATGGCTTACTTGACTTACAATTCAAAATTTATTTTTGAAAAAAGTAAAATATATTTATTCATCAAAATAATCCCCCTGACTTTCAATGACCTTCTTTCAGTCATCTTATAGGCAATTAACAAATGCCTTCCACAAAGGATTTTCATCTTACGAGATGAGGAAGTTATCGACGCATTTTTGGAGTTCTTCAAATATTTTGAATCGCACATCGGACAATTCGTTTTGCATTTTCCGAAATAAGTGAAAATCAGTTCGAGCTAAGTATGGTGAATACACCGGGTGCGGTACAACTTCCCATCCAAGAGCCATTAACGTGTCTTTGACCGGTTAACCCACGTGAGGCCTGGCGTTGTTATGGAGCAGTTTTAATGGACATTTTCCTTTGCCAGCAAATGAACGCCTTTGGTCAATTTCTTGGTCCAATCGTATTAATTGTTGACGATAGCGATCGGCAGTAACTGTCTCGCTAGGTTTCAGAAGTTCATAATGGAGTACGCCTTTCATATCCTACCAATACACAGCATGACTTTGTTACAGTAAGCATTGCGCTTTGGCATTTATGTCGTCGACTCGCCGGGGTCAACCCAATAATATCAGCGTTTCGGATTATCAAAATTAATCCACTTTTCATCGCCGGTTACAATTTTCCACAAAAAAGACTTTCTTTGTTGCTTGTTGTAAAGATTCAAACATATGCCATGACGGCTATTTTTATTTACTTTAGTCAAAGAGTGTGGTACCCACTTTGTTCCTTTTCGAATCTTTCCCATTGCTTCAAAGCGATAGGAAATAGTTTGTTGAGTTACTCCTAGCTGTTCTGAACTTGTTTTTTCATCTGGCAAAAGTTTTCATCCAGCAACGCTTGCAGTTCCTGGTCGTCCACCTTTACAGGGGCCCCGGTACGATCACGGTCACTAACATCAAAATCACCATCTTTAAATCTCTTATACAAATACTCACATGTACTTTTAGCTACAATGTCGTTCCCAAGCACAGAACAGATCAATTCACATGCTTTCCTGACACTTTTTCCATGATAACATGCATAGCGAATGAAGTGTCTAATAAAGAGCTTATCGGTCTGCGTGTTTTATTCACAGAATTTAAAGGCTACATCTATGATTTTCTTATGTTTCGATACTACATAACAAGTGCCACCATATCATATGTGAGCGGTAATTTTGAATTACTTTTATGATACGGAATCAAAGTGCCCTAAAACTTATTTGTACACCAAATATTTTCAATTGGAGTTAAATATAAATGAAAAATTAAACAAGACAATATTTGGCAAGCCCGATAAGTAACTTGTCCGTGCCTAATGTAATTCAAAAGTGTATATTATTTTGGTTAGCTTGCACTGTATGTGTAAACACTCTTTAATATTGAGTATATTGTGAGTGGCCAAATATTTTCTTGTTTAATTTTTTATTTATATTCGACTTTCAAAGTATTTCCGTTCGAAATTATTTTATTTTAAATTTTAGTATTTAGTGGTTATTTTTTGTACTTGGTACAAATAGCTGGTACAAATTTTCTGTTTCAAAAATACGAGTTAACTTTTTGTATAGAGTAATAAGTGATGAGCGCAATAGTATTTGGCGAGTTTTTTTAAACCGAAGGTATTTTTTGGGGTGATTTTACTTTTTTTTACTTCAATAACAATATTAAATAGTTCATTGACAAGTAGAGAGAAATATTTATTTAGATTTTCTACTCGGTTATTTTACAACGCAATTTTTCTAAATAATTTGTTGTGATCCGTTCAGGTTTACCTATATATACTTTAGTCCCTATAGCGTATTTGTGTTACATGTACAATTGGGGCCCAATCGCGTTACTTGATAAAGGCTCGATTACTTTCTCAGTTAAGCCAGATCAGGTCCTGATAAGAACCTTACTTCTTTTTTCGAGAGAGGGAGAACGTGTGGCGAGTGCATGAAAACGTCTCTGTTCTACAAATTCCAATTAGACTAGAGTAGAGGAATGTGTAACACAGAAGTTCTTATGCACTTACAGTCTGTGTCAGAAGAAAGTGTACGCGTTTATTTCTACAGTACAAGAGATATCTGTCTTTCTTTCGGGATGCGATTGTACCGTTAGGGGGCTACGGCACAAACACCGAAGTATCGCTTGAGACCTCGAAGCGGAAGAGTTTGTTGTAAAATGAGTGCCAAGTACGCGAAGCGTTTTGAGGCAGTTTTCCTTTGCAAACACCCAAAAGGACCTAAATTGTAGCATGTGGAAGTAAAATCCGGGCTAAATGCCAAAAAGCAAGTTTTGAGATATGCAGTTCTGAAAGCAAGCAAGCAAGCAAGCTTTGCAGCAAGCAAGATTCTTGTGGCAATTATTTGAACTAGATTTTGAAGGATCTAGACATAGCCCATTTTACAGCGTATTGGGGTTGTCACATAGTCCACTTTTTAGCACAACTCAATTTTTCATATTCTGGCACTTAGCCCGGATTTTACTTCCATGCTACAATTATCGTTTTTAGCGGCTGCGAAAGTAATTAAAAAGTCAAAAAGTTTCGTTGCAAAGTGGCTCGAGCGGTTTGAGTTGTATAAAAACGTCGATGACTACGATGAACGCGCGGGGCTTGAAACGAGCAACCACAGAAAAGCAGGACAAAGCGATAGTCAATCTATTCAAGAAGTCCCACTCTGCGATTGCGTCACGACTTACTAAATAATTGCGCCGTGTAAAATGTGATATACTTTCATGTAAAAAAAGTTGCAAAGAAATATCTTTTATACATTAAAAAATCGCGTACACTTTCTTCTGACACATACTGTACCACAGGTTCTCTCTCGCACTCGCACGATTGCTATGTTGTAAATCTAAATTGAGCCCTTGTAGGAAATGGACGTTTATAATGTTTTAGACGAATATAATCCCTAATCACAAACCCGTTCTTGAAGCGTGGGCTCCCGCACACACACAATGAAAGTAGAATTTCCTTTCAAAATTGTCGCCGTGCAAAAGTGCTTATTATATAGTGTGCAAGTTCATTGAAGGAATATGTAATGCTATTCGGGGAAATATTATTTCTATTTAATGAAGAGCTATTGGAATTTTTATAATATATATAAACTTTTTATTTTCGATATTGGTATCCCTTCTTGAAAGCATAGAGTCCGGTGAAATAACTTGTGACGTACTGAGAGATTACAGCATTGGGGTGGAACCGCAGGATTAATGATAAAAATTAAGTGTTATCATTCCTCAATATACCTAAAATTAATTAAATTAATTAAATTAATTAAATTTTCCTATTATCTTGCAATTAAGTAATGTTCTATTGAAATACACATATAATTCGAATAAAATATATATAGATATGAATTATATGATTTTCTGTTTCGTTGAGAGTTCGTCAATACTACGAGTAGATGCAGAGTGACTGAGAGTATCATGAGATATTTCGTTAATCTTTCTATTCATAGTATACAAAGAAAAATCAATATATGAAGAGTGGAAATTCCAAACTTTCTAAGTGCCAATTTCTCCAAAATTGAGATTATTTCATAAATAAGTTCTATGTGCCATCGCCAACAGCCCCAATAACGTTTTAAGTGCCAAACCCTTTTAAATATGGCCTGTGGCATTTTAATTAGATGAGACGCTGGTCTAAGTGTGGAATATTGTGATTTTCCAAACGTTCTATGTACCATAGCTTATCAGCTAAATATACGGGAAAATCCTTCTACGTAGTTGACATGGAACATTCGAACTTTTGGACTTAAAAAAAACTGCGACTCTGTATTAAAAATAAATGTTCCAATATCAAAGTCCATTATGATAAAAGTTTCCAAAGATCATCCAGTATAAAACCACATTCAGTGACATAGAGGTTTGGAAACGTGCCAATGTATTAAGAAAAGAAGCTAATCCTGAAGATATTGCAAAAGTTTTTATATCCTTGATTCAAAAGCCAGTCCTGTCGGAAGGCAAGAAAAAAAGATTTGTCAGCTATGTTTGATTTTTTGCCAGAAACTGCTAAAGACTATTACCAGAATATTCTAAATAATTAAGATATGTTAATTTTGTTTATTAAAAATAATAATTTAGGTTAGTCATGTTCTATGTATCAATATAGTTTTCATTCAAAAAGTTCTAAGTACCACGGTACATAGAACGTTTCTTCAATACTCTTTTTTTTGCATATAAGGAGTTTGTTCTTAGTTTTTAATTGCATTAGTTCGGGACAAATATACCCCTATATTGCCCATGAAATAAATTTTAATAAAGCTTTTGAGTTAATATTCGAGTTACACAGTTTTATTGTTCTCCTGAAAAAAATAGCAGAAGGCACTTAGAACGTTTGGAATTTCTACTCTTCATATACAGGGTGTTTCACCTAACTTGACCACATCAAATATCACGGCAATCTTTGATGATATGAAAAAGTGTTCAGAGGAAAAATGATTCGATACAAAGGAGCAAATACTGGTATTAGAGAAGAATTATTTTCTAATTAATTTTTTTTAAATATGTCAAGGTCATCGATATTATTTTAAATGGGTCGATATATTTTCATTACCACAGTCTTGTAGCTTATAATAGGACAAATTCAGCAACTGTTAATATGATGACCTTCACTTGACCTTGAACGAGAAGAATCACGAAATGCGTGCCATGAATTCCAATACTTGTTCGAAGACCGATCCTTACTTTCTCCTTCCTGACGGAACAAGATACCTCGGAGGTTTGTTTATAAGCATCAGAAACAATAACATTTCACACAATCCCAATGACATTGAAATTCATTCATTTATCGTCTTCGAACAAGTATTGGAATTCATGGCACGCATTTCGTGATTCTTCTCGTTCAAGGTCAAGTGAAGGACAAGGGAAGGTGAAGTGTGGTAATGAAAATATGTCGACCCATTTAAAATAATATCGATGACCTTGATATTTTGAAAAAAACTTATGAGAAAATAATTCTTTTCTAATAACAGTATTTGCCCCTTTGTATCGAACAATTTTTCCTCTGAACACTTTTTCATATCATCAACGACTGCCGTGATATTTGAGGTGGTCAAGTTAGGTGAAACACCCTGTATAATAAAAGTAAGTGTAGTTAGTCTGTGCGTTCCTGTAAAACTAAACCGCTAATCGTAGCCCCATGGGGGTTATGGGGTATGGTAGCCCTACATCCCCTATCGATGAAGAAGTTTTTGTTTTGGAACTGCAGGGGTTGGTTCAGAAGATATAGGGGTTAAAAGGGTGCCGCCCACCAATCGACTTCTTCCAACGACTATCTCAGGTGCTTTACAGTGGCATAAAATTTTCAAAAAATATCGCGCACTCTTCCAGAAATTTCCAGAATGTTCCAAGATATTCTAGAATGTTCTAACGTGTTCAATAATATTCCAGATTGTTCTAAAATGTTCCAGAATGTTTTAGAATGTTCTAGAATATTCTAGAAAGTTTTGAAATGTTCTAGAATACCCCAGAACTTTCTAGAAAGTTCTAAAATGTTTTGGGGCCCATAGAATTGTTAAATTCGTTGAATGTACCAGGGATGCCTCTGCACTATTTGAGATTAAAAAAGGATCACCAATTATTTTGTTAAGGAATTTAGATTCACCCAGATTATGTAATGGAAGAAGAATGACCGTGAAGCAGTTATGAAACAATATAATTGAAGCATAAATCGCTGGTTCTCCGGAATAGTGACACAACTCAAAAATCGTAAATTTTCAGGAGAGCGAATTAAAGTTTTCTTACAATAGATATAAGTTAATATTACGAACCAATATTTTGTTTTACTAGTTTCACTATTAGTAAATCTCATTATAGGTTTATATTACATTCTTTATTTAAATAAAAAGACATATTTTTACATCGAATTCTAGATTTATCTAAAAATTTCTCTTTTTTGAGTTGTGTCATTATTTGGGAGAACCAGCGAAATAATGCCGAGAAAATGTAAAGGAGAAACAGTATTTATTCCGAGGAGCCCCCTTATATCCACTGAACTGCCGTTTCAATTCAAAAGAATTCAATTTCCAATAGCATATGCAATTAAATAAAGAAGGGAGTTTTCTTTCACCGACGTAAGCATTGTTGTATTGAGAATATAATGACTTAGTTCAGCTTTATGATTTTTGGAGTTGAAAGTTTATCCCTTTAACCCTCCGTTAGTGCGGTGGCTAAATGTAACGTGAGTAGTGCGGTGGGGTTTGTGAAACCCCATACACAATAATTCATATACCGTATGTCTCATCCCAGACGCATCACTTTTAAATTTCCCTGACATTTGACTTCGGTAGTGGTTTGGTCGGTGCTCTAGTCATTTAGTTAGAGTTGGTTTCGGGAGAGTGCGCTGCGGTCTTACGAACCGAGCCAAAAGTGTCAAACATCTGATCTCCTGGTAGCTGTCAATTCGAGAGATTGAAGCATCTAACCTCGAAATCGTTAATTTGTAAATAATGATGAATAATATGTAGAATTAATAAGAAATAATCATTCTGGTGTCTTCGATGAGATTCCCCAAGTGTTTAAAAGTCGGTGTCCGATTTTTGCTAATAACTGTTGCTTCAACTACCACTGATATTAAGTATTACTGGTATTAAGTATTAAGTAGTAGCACGACGAGTAAGTTGGAAGATTTTCATGAAAACTCACGGTTTTCTAACATGTCATCTTCTACAGGTGCAACCGAAGAGGATCTAACTCGTGTCCTATCCGTAAAAAGATGACTTGGTGGACATTGAACAATGTCAGATTTGTCACCGAGCACCTATCACCCATGGTATATTAATTGCTATACGCGCTTCCCGTTTCACCTATTCTAGCGTTAAATAACTTTTGCTTCTTTCAAGATAATAACCTTTTATAAACTGTTCATGATAGGAGGCAGCGATCGATAATTGCGACTAGCCGTAGACAAGTTCGTCTATTAAAACTTAAAGGCAATTTGGTGTGCCGAACTACTACTGCGATGATGTGTCCGAGCTTGCTGATATTAAACATTGATATTAAACATCGGACGCTGTAAACTGACTTGCTGGTGTATGCTTTGCAACTGGTACATTATCCCAGGAATAATATGTCTACGATTAGTCTCAATCATTGATCGCTGTCCCCTACGATGAACAATTCGTGGAAGGTAAATAGCTTGAAAGAAGTGAAAGTTATTTAACCCTCAACCCGTGATATCGGTCTCACAGACCGCGCGGCACGTGCTGCACAAATGGGACTACCGAGCACCTCACGGGTTAAGGGTTAAAGCAGAAATAGTTGAAACGGAAAGTTCGTATTGCAATGAAATTGCAATTACCATGGGTGATAGGCGCTCGGTGACAAACCCGAATGATTATTTCTTATTATTTCTACACATTATTCATCATTATTTACAAATTAACGATTTCGAGGTTAGACCGCAGCGCACTCTCCCGAAGTCAACTCTATAACTAAATGACTAGAGCACCGACCCAACCACTACCGAAGTCAAATGTCATAGAAATTTAAAAGTGATGCGTCTGGGACGAGACATACGGTATAACAATTGAAAAAAACAAAAAAATTATTATAAATTACTTTATTAAGTTGGAATAATACAGATTTAAATGTTTTATTCAAAATCTTTCTCGACTAACTTAACTAACTAAAAAATAACAAACATCTTAACGTCTCGCTTCGGCCGTGGGCGCTTTTATTATCTAGCTCGGACAGAGCATCATCCATATATTTTTGTAGCATTTCTTGCTCTTTTTCATAAATTTTATTGCTCATTTTTGGTTAAGGGCTAAAAAAATATTAAATAATTTATTATCACGCCTCCTGGATGAAAATATAATATCCTAACCTATCATACGGTACGCAGCACAACGTCGGCTTACTTGTAAAACGTTCTAAGTCCGATTTTCGGACATAGGACTTATTGTTAGTAGGTTTTACAAGTAAGCCAACGATATTCTAGTTGCTCTAGTTGCTACAAACTTCAATCATTGTTCATCATTATCATTATTACGGGTCTTCCAAATACACATATATCTTCGGCTTATGTGTCAATCGTATCTTCCGCTGGCGTATTATCGATGTCAACAAAATAACCGTGCAGCGAAAAACGAGCTATCTGCAGACCTCAAATAGATCTTATATCTACATACGTAGGTATAGGTTTGATTGAATCCCATGTGTACTTCGATAGATATATCAAACGCAGTTATGATAGCAGCATTACATAATATGGGTTATATTGCAAGTATATTTATTGTTTGCAGTTTTAAAACTGTAATATATGATTGCAATTATATAATCATATTATAACATATTATGTTATATTAACTGTTATGTGCTAGGGTTATGTAACTGTTACAAACCGTGTTTGCTAGGTTAACATTTCAGTTTTATTCAATTTTATTAACAATAAATGCTATTTGAGCGAATAAAGTATAACAGTGAGTTCCATTGGAAGCTTATATTGTAATATCGCTATGGACTATATCAGGCATTCTGTGTCGACAGCCATTTTTTTTCATGAGGGTCTCAAAAAAATCTGATTTTTATTTATATAGTCATACTTGATGAAAAAACATTAAACGCCGTTAATGGTATACATCGATTTGAAAAATAAATTTTAACTTTAAAGTTTCAAGTGTACTTGAAGTGTACTATTAATGGCATAAACAACTTTGTATAAATGAAACTGTTTGTTTTTTTCTTAATTTTTCAAAAAAAAAATTCAATTTTGTAAGTGACATTAAAAGGCATTTTCTTACAAAAAAGTGAAAAAAAAAAACACCAGAAAATATAATATTTATTTCGCCAATGCGACAGTCTTGATTTTTCTTTAAAAAATTCAGTATATTTGAAATCAATAAAAACTGTAGAAAAAAATTTGGTAGTGGGAGGGCCATTTCTTCATGAAGAAAAAAAATCTGTTTTTGCTCTTACACATTTTTTTACCAGAAAATGTTCTATGCATAGATGCATAGAAGGATAAAGATCATTTTCTGATTTTTAAAAACAATTTTAAGAGAAATAACTTAAAAAGATTTTTTTCTTCGTGAAGAAATGGCCCTCCCACTACCAAATTTTTTCTACACAGTTTTTATTGATTTCAAATATACTGAATTTTTTAAAGAAAAATCGAGACTGTCGCATCGGCGACATAAATATTTTTTGGTGTGTTTTTCACTGTTTTGTAAGAAAATGCCTTTTAATGTCACTTAAAAAATTGATATATTTTTTTAAATTAAGAAAAAAACAAATTTTCATGTATACAAAGTTGTTTATGCCATTAATAGTACACTTCAAACTTTAAATTTAAAATTTATTTTTCAAATCGATGTACCTATACCATTAACGGCGCGTGAAAAAAAATCTTAAAAAATTGAGGTAATGTTTTTTCATCAAGTATGACTATGTAAATAAAAATCAGATTTTTTTGAGACCCTCTTGAAAAAAAGTGGCTGTTGACACAGAATGCAGAAGAATTGCCCCATATGCAAAACTCTTATAACGACCATAATATTATCTCAGCGATACTTAGATAGTGACAAGGAAAGAGAAAGTGTGATTTTTTATCAAGAAATATACTTGAGTTAACATAATAGATCCATGTGAGCTCAAGCGTTATTTTGAATTCTATTGGTTTATACTAAAATGTGTCATAAACCTTCAGACTAAAGTTATCCAATGTATTAATCTTTTAACAGATTGAGTAATTATTGATTTTATATACTTATCAAGTCATAACATACACACAGAAGCAATTTCTAACTTCATAATCGTGAAAATAAATTCTTCGTCGGGACTCATAATTCACTTACCTTTTTGTTGAGCTTAACATCAGTAAAAATTGAATGCACTCTCCACGTCTTGGAGAACATGGAGCCGAAGGCGAGGGAAAACCCGGCCATTAGAAGCCATGCTCTTGCCGTACAAATGTAAGGGAATGCTGTCACACTCGACAGTTGCGAATCCAGACCGAGGAAAATAACGCTGCTATAGGTTAGCATGCATCCGACGATGATTAAGTTGTTCAAATGGGGCGACGACATTTTGATGTATCTGAAACACAACGTGAGATGATCAACTCTTGAAATATGATCGGTAAAAGATAAAAAGGAACATAGGAAGAAGAAAAGAGAATATCTCATGCAGCTTACAATTAGAATTAGGATAAGTATAAGAAAGAAGAACATTTTCAAATAGATTCTGTTTCGATTCTCACCTCTGATTTCTGAATTTAATATTGATGGCAAGAAAAATGGCGGCCATGACGATACCTATACTGGCTGCTGATGCGAGTGCGGAGTAAATTTTGATGTTCACCATCGAATGTTCGATGATATGGAGAGTCCTATCTTTGGGTGGTGATTTTCCGCGCCATACTAGCGGTTGACCTCTGGATAGATCCAGACTATCAGTGACTCCGTCATATTCTCCCACCTTAACCTCGCTTCCTCCTGGAATTGTATTATGAATACTAGAAATCGTATGTTAAATTGCTGAGCTTATACCCAGTCAGAACGTTGATATCGAAGTGACATCGAAATGACGTCGTATTAGTCGATAACACAAGTTTACAAAAAAAATGTCCGGACTATTTGACCGGACCATGGTATTCCGAGGTATTTTTGCGTCCTGAATCCGATCCCGAGGTCATCTGAGCCACATCACGTCAGAAAAACGAGATTTCGAAATAAATAAATAAGGAAATGGGACTGCCCTGAGCAGCACCCAGAGCATGACTCCAAGGTTCTAAGGCCATTAGGGTCAGTGCTGGGTCCACTGTCAATATGTCACAGTGAACGGATCGCCGGAATTGGATGCCTTGACAGGGTGATCATAATCCGCGAGATACAACGATCATGGCAACATTTTATCCATGGGGTGGTTCTGTGATAGTCCCGGTCGAGATTTAGGACTCCATTCCAATGTTTGGAAGGAAGACCTAAACAGCTACCCTCCAACTCAACAGGTCGCTTGAGAAATTATCCCGGGTCCAGTTACAAAAAATTGTCATTTTAACCTCTAAGTGACCTTGAAATCTCGTTTTCCTGATGGAGCTCAGATGTTCTCGGGATCGGATTCAGTACGCAAAAATACCTCAGAATACCATGATCCGGTCAAATAGTCCGGACTTTTTTTTTGTAGACCTGTGTAATCTGTCGAATCGAAATTAAAGTCGATTTTTCGAATTTTTCGACTATTTTCCTAATAAAACAAAAAATTAATTTTTCACGTTTGGTATTGTAAAAAATATCATTTCTTAATAGGATTTCTCGAAGGTGACCGATTAACGCAATATTTCTTACATCGATGTAAAATCGACGTGATATCAACCAAAAGTTCATTTCTCTGTATACAAATCTACGAAGAATCAATTTTTCATGTTTGGTATTATAAAAATATGAATTTTGAGTAGAATTTTTCGACGTTGACCGATTATCACACTATAAGTCTGTATAGAAGTAATTAAACCTTATATAATGTAATTTCTATTATTTATAAATTCCCATAATGATATCAGGGCATCGATGAAGTAAATTCGATTTTCACTTTTCATAGCTTACAAACGAATTATTATGCGCCCATACTTTTGGATTTATGAAAAAATTGGTTGCTGAAAAGTAAAAAAAGTAGGAATCGAATTTGCTTGATCGATGCTCTACTAGTAGAAACGCCGTACCTACACGAATGCGACCTATAGCAAATTATTCATTATACAAGGTTGTCCAGGTTAATCGTCATTAATTTTGATAGGTGATAGAACAACAACAAAAAGTAGACTTTCATAAGAAAACTTTGTTAATAAATGTTTCCTAACAAAGATACAGGGTGTTAAAGTTGTGAAAAAACTGGGTTTTTCATCATAACTTCTAAACCAGTGGATCGATTTCCATGAAATTTCGCAGATAGATTAATGTAGTACACCTCTAAGTAATGATTTAAATCATTAAAAAAATTATCCAGTGGCGTCGATACTGGGGGCCGGCACCCCCTTCTCCCCCTCCCAATCTTCGGCGCCATTGAATATTTTACAAAGAAAATTCAATTTTTGGATTCCCTGTTTAATTTAGAAAACAGTGTGCGTGGAGTCCACGCACGACAGAAGTGAAACTTAAACTTCTTATGAGTTATAGATAGAGATAAATTATTAGTATTTTTTTATTGAACAAGAAATAATAATTGGCAATAGTAAGGATGAGGGTATAATCTTAAATGAAAAACCAATCAAAATGAATATTTTCTAATATATTTTACAAGAAATTCGTTATTTAATTTGAGAAAAACATGAATCAATTACGGTAATTAGTTCCTCATTTTTTTACGAATCTGTGTCGGTAGTGTCTATTAAAGTGACAATAGGGTAGTTGATTGATTTTTTTTATTAACGATTCGAAAAATTTGGATAAAATTACACAGGACTACAAAATGAAATCGAAAAAGTCGTCTTATCAAACCGACTGATCGATATGTTTTTGGGTACGCTGATCACGAATCCGTGGTCCGTATGACCCCTACACTTCAGGTTCAAGGTCATTTCCTCTTCAGTGCTTCAAGTGTTGGGAGTTCGGACATGTCTGCCAGTCCTGCCGCAGCAGCGTGAACAGGAGTGGGGCGTGTTTTGGATGTGGCGAGATGGGCCACTCACCAAGGGAATGCCAGGCAAAGCCGTGCTGTGTGCTGTGCCGTGCGGTTAGGGTCAGCAGCAACCATCGACTTGGGGGACAGACTTGTCAGGCTGCGGTTCCGAAAAACAACAACTAGGATCGGAAGCCTGCCGAGAATGAAATCAATTATGGCTACGTTCCTCCAAACAATTTTGAATAGGAGCATAGAACCTGTGCGCCCAGCACATAATAAAGTGGGGGATTGATGTGGCCATAGTCTCCGAGGCTCATGGGATTCCGATGTCTTCCCTGTAACTCGAGGACCGCACGGGTCTTGCCGCCATCGTATGGAGAGGTGCCCCAGACCTGCCGGTGGTTCTGAAGCACCGAGGTCATGGGTTTGTTATAGCTTCCCGAGGTGGGCTGAATATGGTTTCGTGCTACTTCTCCCTAAATATCTGCCTGGGAGAGTTTAACACAGTTCTCGTCGAGCTACGAGCGGAGTTGAGAGGGCTAGCGGGTTCACCACTGATCGTCGCTGGTGACTTCAACTGCCGCTCGAGGGAATGGGGATGCTCCGACACCAACGCGAGGGGTAAGCGCTTGTCGGATTTCCTGGCTGAAATGGATCTAAGACTTGCCAATGTCGGTATGGTGCATGCATGTGTGAGGCCCATGGGGCGGTCTGTAGTCCACCTCATCTGGGTCTCGCCAGGCATAGCCGGATTTGTGAAGGACTGGAAGGTGCTAACGGAAGAAGAATATGTGACATTGTCCGACCACAGGTACATCGTCTTTAGGATCACACCGTCACGATACAACCTCAATATCCAAATTACTGACGCGGCTGTCAGAGGTAGTCTTGGACATCATTGGTCCAAGGCCTCTTTCAACTCCGACAAATTTGAGGCGGCACTAATGGCTGTGGAGTGGAGCCTTCCCCCGTCGGAAGACGGTGCCGACGAGACAATCGACGACAAAGTTAACCGGATTGTAGAAATAACAACGGATGGTTGTGACTTCGCTACCAAGCGCATTAAAGAAAGACATAACAACAAAAAGGTGTTGTGGTGGAACCAGCAGTTGACCGAGTTGCGCCAGAACTGCATCTCAGCTAGACGTGCAGTAACCAGATGCTACCGCAGACATAAGTCGGATGAAGCGAAACCCGTGGTGGCTGCGTTTCGGAACCTCAGGACTGCCCGAAGCGAGCTCCGAGCCAGTATCCGCAAGGCGCGCGCACTGGTATGGCTAGAAATAATCGAAGAACTGAATAAAGACGCTTGGAGGAAGGTCTATCGGATTGCCCTCAAAGGGCTCCGGGGCTCGACCCTATCGCCCACGGAAACCATGTCCCGCGAGGAAGTGGCTGGAGTGCTTGGTCGTCTGTTTCTGGATGGCACTGCAATCTCGGAAAGGCTAATCAGGGAAGCTGCCCCCCCCCCCCCCTCAGGCTGGAACACCAAATGAGGAAACTGTGGAAAGGGTGTCATCAATGGAAGTCAAGGTAGCTTTCAAGAGAAAGAAAGAGAAATCGGCACCAGGGCCGGACGGTATCCGAGCCTCGTGGTGGTATAGAGCCACAAACGGGACCCACGACGCCCTAGCAACGTTGTACGAGGAGTGCTTGACACAGGGCAAATTTCCCGCAAAGTGGAAAAGAGCAAACCTTGTGCTCATCCGTAAGAAGGCCCATTACGAAGAGGATGGGGAACGGAAATACAGGCCCATATGCCTCATTGACGACGTGGATAAGAACTTTGAACGAATCATCGCCAAAAGAATCCTGGAGGCCCTGGACGATATGCCTGAATGGGGGATGTCAGGGTCGCAGTACAGCTTCCGGATCAAATGATCTGCTGTGCATGCCATGCACCGGTTAAAGGAGTTTGTCGAGGCGGCGGCCGAGGAGGGATGCCTGGTAGTGGCTACGAGCATAGATATCACCAACGCGTTCAACGCGGTCCCGTGGGACGGGATAATCACGCAACTACAGCGAAAGGGTGTTCCACAGCACCTGATAGAGACCGTAAGAGATTACCTCAGTGAGCGCAGCATATGCTACCGCGGAATCGACGGCAAGATACATCAAAGAGCGGTAAGAGCGGAGCTTCCGCAGGGCACAGTTCTGAGGCCCCTGCTCTGGAACATAGCCTTTGACTATGTCCTCGAAGTCAGAACCAGATCCGAATGTGACGGTTTAGCATATGCTGACGACACCATGGTCCTTGCCAAGAGCCGGAACCTTCGAAGAGCCTCGGCGTTGGCAACAGAACAGGTGGGCGCAACTGTGTACAGGATCCGGGAGCTTGGTCTCTGGATATCTGCTGAGAAGACTGTGGCTATGGCTTTCGGACGGACTGGGCGCATTTAGGGAGGAACGGTCCTGGTGGGAGGAGTGGCTGTCGAGGTGCGCAGCTTTCGCGGAATACCTTGGTGTGGTCTTCGACCACGCCCTCTCCTTTCGGCAGCACTTCGCCATGATTAAGACTAAAGCGGCTGCGGTATTCAGGGCGCTCTGGTGGCTGATGCCGAACCTCCAGGGACCCGGGGAGAACAAACGTCGCCTTTACGCGAACGTGATTAACTCGGTGATCATGTACGGCACGTCGGTTTGGAGCCACAGACTTACGATGGCAAGCTACCAGGCGCCGCTTCTGGCCATCCAGAAAAGAATGGCCCTGCGCACGATATCTGCGTACTGGACGGTATCCAGGGAGGTGGCTCTACTCATGGCCAGGATCACACCCGCACACATACTGGCCAAGAAACTTACAGGAACGTACGAGAGAATACTGTTCCTTAGAGAACAAGAGGACGACACATCCGATAACATCAAAGCGGTTAGGATGGCTTTAGACAACCTAGCCTGCGAGCAATGGAGAATCTCTCTCTACAGGGAGAGGCGATCCCTGGGGCGAGAGTCAGGAACGTGATCATCCCGGTCTTCGATACTTGGATGAAGCGGGGTTATGGGGACCTTGGATTTCACCTGACCCATTTAATTAGTGGACGTAGATGCTTCGGGGAGTTCCTTCACCGCATCGGTAAGGAATACACGCCAAAGTGCCATCACTGCGAGTCGGAGACCGACAACCCGGAGCATAACCTCGTAGAGTGCGAGGCCTGGAGGGATCAAAAGGCGCTCTTGAGCGCGGTCGTGGGGAGAGACCTCAGCCTGGAAGCCATAATCTCTAACAAGGAAAGTACTCGAGGCCGCCGCTTCCGATCTTGATGAAACTGCGTAAATTTAAAGTTTATCGAAAAATAAGAGACCCCTATTTTTTATAACGGCCCAATTTTAGTTTAAGGGTAATAAAATGCCTTAAACAGATTTTGGATAAACGCATTATTAAAAAAAATTTTTTTTAATCTAATTTTTCGAAATATCGGTTTGGCCATACAGACAAAAATGTAGGAAATTTTATTACAAATTCAACCACACACACACATGTATGATAAAATATATTTCCCTCCTACACAGTTTTCCAAAGGGCCTACGGAATAAGCATGTGAAATCTGACCCCACGTGTATCAGCACCAAATTTATATGATCGATAGGCATCTATGAGAAACTAAATCTCCTAAATTTTTAGACCCCTAGACGCTATAGGGGGGGAGTTATGAGGGGGGGAAGTAAAATCGAAAAACAGCTTTTTCTCCGGAACGGCTCGACCGATTTTCATGAAAAAAATATATGTTACTCCCCCGGAAGAGTCAATTCCAAAAAAAAATATCTTGAATTTTTTTTTTGAAAATTCGCCCGAAAAATAATTTATGAAGTTTTTAACCAATTTTTTAATGTTATAATTAATCGGAAACACTCTAATTCTTTTCTTATTTTTTTCTTTGGAATGTCCTTAATAACATATAATCTTTCCAATTTCATCGGAAGTGTACCCCACTGAATAATATTAACAAATGTACACGGCTCATCACCTACCTTCTATATATATATATATATATATATATATATATATATATATATATATATATATATATATATATATATATATATGATATACACTGTACACTAACTACAAAGGAATTTTTCCACTTTTATGATAATTCGGCACATGATAATTGTTAATTTTTTGGAACAGTCTTTCAATGCTATTATTTATTTATCTATTATTATTTCAATGCTTCCTTTACTATAAACGAGCTCGCATCTCACGATACGGGGTGCTTCATTTCTGTAAGTCTTCAGGCCTCTCACTTATAAATACTTACATATAGTTAAAAATACTCGATGAAAAAACAATTTTAATCCTCGTCACTGTTTTCATCTACTACTGGAACGATACCATTTTTCATGAACATTTTACTTACAAGGGGACCCTTCGAAAGTCGGAGCACCGATTGTAATGAATTTTTTTTTATAAATAAAGGGAAGTCCCCTGAGTAACGCTCATACTTTACTTTTGTCCAATGCGCCTTTGTTTATTTAAAAAAAAAGAAATTGTTTTGACGCGTAAAGTGTGTACTGTAATGTAATACTCGGTATCCAAGATAACGGCGTGGCGCAGTCGGCTAAGGCATAGACTTACCACGCGGGCGTCCCGCGTTCGATTCCCGTGCATGCACTATCTTTTTTTTTTTTTGCCAATTTCGAACTTTTTCACTTTTTTTATTATTCAAACTATTGCTACTAATCTTTAGAAGTAAAATAAATCTAGGTAAGGCGAAAAAACAAAATTTAAACACGTTCAATTACAAAAAGCATTTTCATTTATTCGTAACAAGTGAAATTTTAAATTTAATTGGTATACTTATCGCTAATTCCATCGGAAGTCACGTCGCGAGTGAATTACCACCAAATTTAATGAATGTTTCGTAGGAAAATGAGTAATTTGCACTTACCCGGCATTGACGTCATTTAATGTGAAGCATAGAAAATGTCACCAAAACTTCACTAATTTGCCTTCGAATGATTAGTAACAATCGTTCAAAATATAGTTTTAAATGCAAAAAAATTTTTTATTCACGTTACCTAGATTTATTTTACTTTTAAAGATTAGTAGCAATAGTTTGAATAATAAAAAAAGTGAAAAAGTTCGAAATTGGCAAAAAAAAAAAGATAGTGCATGCACGGGAATCGAACGCGGGGCGCCCGCGTGGTAAGTCTATGCCTTAGCCGACTGCGCCACGCCGTTATCTTGGATACCGAGTATTACATTACAGTACACACTTTACGCGTCAAAACAATTTCTTTTTTTTTAAATAAACAAAGGCGCATTGGACAAAAGTAAAGTATGAGCGTTACTCAGGGGACTTCCCTTTATTTATTAAAAAAAATTCATTACAATCGGTGCTCCGACTTTCGAAGGGTCCCCTTGTTAGTATTTGAGCTGGTCGAATAATTTTTGATAAGTATCTTGCATTTGATAAATAATACACAATAGCAGCAATGTGAGAACAGCAGCCAACTGTTCTTCTGCCATTAGCACATTCACATGCATAGTTTATTATGCCAGAAATCCCGATACCGTTAGGTTTGTACCTAATGAAGCATCTATATGATGTCCGAGGAATGTGACCAGAATTTATACCTCGGTTAATCGAACTCGATCCTCATTTACTCCTAATTACACTCCGAGCTATACGCGGGCTGTAGGTACCGCTATACCTGGAACAACAAATTAACATTGTTAAGGGAACGAATTCTAGTAAGTGACCGATTAAGAAAGAAGGATCACACTAGCCCTCGCTCTCCCCACCGTCTTACAATCTCTGTTCAACATAAGGCTATATAAAATGTAACTGAATGCGCGTTAAGGTAGTCTACTAGAAGTCAACTAGCAGTCAACTCTCAGTCAAAGAAGCTTGGTCAACCAGTCAGTGTAGTATAAAGTAGTGCAACACATCGTAAGTTGAACTCGCCGACGGAGTCTATCAAGTCAAGTGCAGTGCAAGGATTCTGCAGAAGCTCTCCTCAAAAATGCTTCAGGAGCTTCGACCCTAAAGAACGGGAGCACGAATAGACATCATCTGCTCCGTACATTCTCCACCTATCACATGTACTGTGGATGATCACGCATGAAGAGTAGGAGTACAGCTGCAGGGATATTGGCGTAAGTACTACAAGGGGAGAGAGAATGTTGCCATGGCTATAATAAGTCGATTGATGCTGCAGATCTGATTTACTCATTGTCGTGACTCAAGAACGTTCGAATCATTGCTACTTTTCCCATTCTGTCGCTTATTGTTCACTTTAAGTATTTCACTGAATGTCATCAAACATTACTGCTATCTAAACATGCCGACTGTTCATCTAAACTAATATGTACTGGATGCGACGCAACTGATTTGAAACGAATTCCAGGCAGAACAAAAATGATCAGTAATGCTACTGAAGCAGAAACTTATGCTGCTTTACTTGGTAGGCAGGTGAAGGTGAACGATATGTTATGTAATATAAATGTCGAATTTCTATTTACAAGAAACACAGGAAAAAAAGAACTCAGATTCAGAAAGCGTATCATCGTCTGATGAATCAGTATTCAAAGTAACGCTTAAAACAAATGAAACTAAGGAGTACGTTGAAATTCCGATTGAAAGAACGGTTGCTACTCATAAATATTGTTGTTTATGTTTTTCCACAAACAATATCACTGTAGTTCCTGACGAAGCACGAATGCAATGTTACAGGAAGAAAAACATTTTTATTCCAGTTGGGAATAGATGTTGTAGAACTCATCTGATTAAGAAGAAACGGCTTTACGAAGAGGATCTAAACAACTTAAAAGTGCATTGTAATACTTCTAAGCTCAGTGTCTGAGACTTAGCAAAGATAATGGAAACTTTTTCCTTGAAATGTGATTCAACGTTGTATGATAAACTTGGTGATTCAAGTATTTCAGAAAGCAAATTCAAGAATTTACAGGACTATCTTGGGACAATCTTACTGAACTGAGAGACATGATGGTTTCCATGCGAAATAGGGAGTCGCGGTCTATAATGCACAAGCCCTCATTGTATTTCTTTTCAAACTCCGAAGAGGAAATTCCAACAAGATGTTAGCTTCTATATTAGGTATAGAATATGAACAGACGATTTCTCATTACTGTGCTAGCGCAGTTACATCATTTGAAAATGATATCTTATCAACTCGTTTCGGTATTAAAAGTATTAGCAGAGCCGACCTTTTGAAAAACCATACAACAAAAATCGCTAAAAAGTTGTTCAACGCGGACTCCTTATTTTTAATTTGTGATGGTACCTATGCATGACACCAAAAAAGTACAAATAATGAATACCAAAGAAAATCTTTCTCTGGCCAAAAGAAAGTTCCTCTTTGCAAGCCTTTTACAATTTGTACTACTAATGGATACATAGTAGATATGCTCGGACCTTATCCTGCCAATGAAAATGATGCAAAAATTCTAGAATCTATCATTCAAGACGAGAATGGTTTATGTGCATTACTAAAAAAGAAAGATATGTTTGTACTCGATCGCGGTTTTCGAGATATAAAACAATATCTCGAAGATAAACATTTTGGAGTATTGATGCCTGCTTTGAAAGGGAAGCGCAAGCAATTAACGACTCAAGAATCTAACCAATCTCGTTTTGTGACTAAAATTCGCTGGGTGGTTGAATCTGTTCACGGCATTCTCAAACAAAAATATCGTCTTCTAGATCACAAAATCGACAACAAACGGATACCTAAAGTTGGAGTTTATTTTAGAATTGCCTCATTTTTGAATAACTCGTACGGTAAAAGGCTACAATCTGATGTAGAATACACGGATGAAATTTGAGAAAGAATGCACAGTCAGAATGGCACGGAAAATGATCTAGCTACCGAGGCAGAGACGAAAGTTTGGATCCGGCGAAAGGTTCTTTTCAAAACTCTCTCTTCTGACGAAATCCTTAACTTTCCAGAAATGACCGAGAAGGAATTGAAGACTCTTTTTACTGGATCATACCAACTTTCCCAAGCTGTATCGTATTTAGCCGAAATGATAGATCAAGATGGAAAAGTTGTTTTCGAATATGTGATGGCTGAACCAAATGTGCTCAAATTCAAAGTACCATCTCGACACATTTCTCGGACATGATATAAGAGATGCTTCATTAGGTACAAACCTAACAGTATCGGGATTTCTGGCATAATAAACTATGCATGTGAATGTGCTAATGGCAGAAGAACAGTTGGCTGCTGTTCTCACATTGCTGCTATTGTGTATTATTTATCAAATGCAAGATACTTATCAAAAATTATTCGACCAGCTGAAATACTAAGTAAAATGTTCATGAAAAATGGAATCGTTCCAGTAGTAGATGAAAACAGTGACGAGGATTAAAATTGTTTTTTCATCGAGTATTTTTAACTATATGTAAGTATTTATAAGTGAGAGGCCAGAAGACTTACAGAAATGAAGCACCCCGTATCGTGAGATGCGAGCTCGTTCATAGTAAAGGAAGCATTGAAATAATAATAGATAAATAAATAATAGCATTGAAGGCTGTTCCAAAAAATTAACAATTATCATGTGCTGAATTATCATAAAAGTGGAAAAATTCCTTTGTAGTGAGTGTACAGTGTATATCATATATATATATAGAAGGTAGGTGATGAGCCGTGTACATTTGTTAATATTTTTCAGTGGGGTACACTTCCGATGAAATTGGAAAAATTATGTTATTAAGGACATTCCAAAGAAAAAAATAAGAAAAGAATTGGAGTGGTTCCGATTAATTATAACAAAAAAAATTGTTTAAAAACTTCATAAATTTTTTTTCGGGCGAATTTTCAAAAAAAAATTCAAGATATTTTTTTTGGAATTGACTCTTCACAGGAAGAGTAACATATATTTTTTTCATGAAAATCGGTTGAGCCATTCCGGAGAAAAAGCTGTTTTTCCATTTTACTTCCCCCCCTCATAACTCCCTCCCTATAGCGATTAGGGGTCTAAAAATTTAGGAGATTTAGTTTCTCATAGATGCCTATCGATCATATAAATTTGGTGCTGATACACGTGGGGGCAGATTTCACATGCTTATTCCGCTAGGCCCTTTCTAACTTTTATGTTTGAGCGGGCTACCAATGGCAGTGACGGGATAAGAGGTCGTCTCTATTATATAAAATAGTTTTCTCGATACATCAAAAACCCTCGCCGGCTGTTTGTCACTGCCGTCGTCGACACAATGTTCTCTTATTACCGCGATAAGACTGCGTGGTGAGATCACCGCGTTGGTAAACACAATGACGCTCAGCCGGCGGTGTTTCTTTATGCGTCGAAGAAACTATTGGGGGGGGGGGGGGGGGGGGATCCACCCGATAGCAGTGATGTGATAGGAGATCGTAGGTTTAAATATAAAAGTGGATTCAATAATTATTCTTATGTATTTAAGTAATCCTTTTCCATTTTAATTAACTTTAGTGTTATTATATGATGAAAACATAAATTGTGACATTTTTTGTGGACACGCGTTATTCATTAGCGTGTGTGTAAATATCTTTCATCAGACCACGGTAACATTCTCTCTGCAAATATAATCAACCGAATAGTATCAAAATAAAATGGACAAAAATTGTTCAGAAATCTTATTAATAAATCCGACTGTTAATTTGTTTATATTATTTTCCGTTTGTAATTAATTATGTACCTGTAATTTTTCAAAGAGCAAGATAACTCATACGTTAGATTAAATCGCTGAATTGTTATACTTTTTTGTTAGAATTATTTTCTTCTTTAACTCATCAAGTGATGTGTTCGAATAAGTTACCGATTTTTGAGAAGATCGTGGAGGATCTTGCTAGCGGGCGCATACCATTGCCGTCTCTCGAGAAACCGCTGGAGCTGATATTCCGCACGACAGGACCATCCGTGGCCGAAGTAGAACGAGATTTGCAAAAATGTGAGGAGTACTGGAGGAAACAGTACGCGAAGAAGAAAGTTAAAGAAGAAAATAATTCTAACAAAAAAGTATAAAAATTTAGCGATCTAATCTAACGTATAAGTTATCTTGCTCTTTCAAAAATTATACATAATTAATTACTTACACACAAACGGAAAATTAGATTTAAAAAATTTTCTTTTTTTTGGAAATAATGCGTTTATTCAAAATCAGTTTAGGGCATTTTATTACACTGAGAAAACCAAACAACGCGTACGTTTAAACTTTTCATCTATCTCGTTTCGTTTCGGAGATAGCATTTGAGAGATAATATTCTAAAACTTCAGTCCCTTATTCATAATCAGTTTTCTTCGCCATGGTTTACTAACTTCATTAAATATTCATGGTACAAGAGTGGATATGTAGATACGAGACCTCCTGAATTTGAACATCTTGTAGAATTTTGTTATGCACAGGACTCGGAATTACGATGCCACATATGTGGCGATGTTGCCGTCATTACGTTTGCTTGGTGTAAGAAACAACTTTGTATGAAACATTTTTTCACGGAGTACCATTATGGTAATAATTATGAGCCATAGAAAGTTGAACTTTATTAAATGAAAGAAAAGTGGCACTAAAATACATAGAAGTAATAACCCCCGACCTATCCCGTCACGGCCACTGGTAGCCCGCTCAAAGATAAAAGTTAGAAATTTGTTAGAAACTGTAGGAGGCAAATATATCTTATCATACATGGTTGAATTTGTAATAAAATTTCCTACATTTTTGTTCATATGACCAAACCGATATTTCGAAAAATTAGATTAAAAAAAATTTTTTTTTCGCAGTTTTTAAATAATGCGTTTATCGAAAATCTGTTAAAGGCATTTTATTACCCTTAAACTAAAATTGGGCCGCTACAAAAAAATAGGGCTCTCCTATTTTTTGATAAACTTTAAATTTACCCAGTTTCATCAAGATTGGAAGCGGCGGCCTCGAGTACTTTCCTTGTAAGATGGTAGGAGAAAAAGCTGCTTGGGCTGCCATGGCCACCTTCGCGACCGCGGCGCTGACCTGAAAAGAAGTCGCGGAGAGGAAAAGGGAGGCCGCGGGGCGTGACAGGTTGTAAACACCCCCGATGTGTTGGATGACGGAAGAATACGAAGGTACGAATGAATGCATGTCTGTGAGTGAGTGTGAAATAGGTCAGTCCGCGCCGTGTGTGATGTGGGGGGCCTCATTTGGGGTCTTCTTCTCGCCCCGCTAAATAGGGGTTTTGTACGGCGCGGTCCGTTGGTGTGGGGCTTGAATGTGGGCCTCCCCAGGCGGGCGCGATGTAGGGGGGATCTTGCTCCCTCCTTCTCACCCCGTTAAATAGGGGTTTGCTCGTCTGGTGCATGGCGGTGGTACGGTTTCTAGGAAAAGAGAGGCTCGTTGATTCTCCTGCAGGCGAGGCCGTGGGGCGTTCCCCACCACTCCGCCCGAGTGAGCGCTGTGCCGGTAGGGCGCATGCTAATGTGCGATAGTATGTATAGTCGAATGAATGTGTGCGCGAATGAACGTGTGCCTGTGAGAGTGAATGATGCGGGCATTTGGAGTGTGGTGGAGGACGGGCAGCCGGATGGGATCCCAGGGAATGCGCCCCCTTTATTCTCTTCCCCAGATGCTGTCTTCCTCCCCGATTGGAGAAGATGATGACACGTCCCTTTCATGTGTCGGCATTTGAGTGGGAGTTTTGAAGTGAAACTTCATTGCTGAGGGTACTAACATCGCGCGCGATGAGATGAAAAACCGTGACGGAACCCACACACTCCAGCGCTCTCGTCTGTGCCTCACTCATACAGCGCTCTCGACCCTACCCCAATACACCGCACTTGACTCTGCCCCATTCCACCGCTTTTGACCGTGCGTACGTTAAAGCCATGTGTCGACTTTGCGAGGCTAGCTCGCGAGGCGTGCCTCGTGTTGGATCGCCTTGCCTCGTGAAGCTGCTGCCGTTCGTTTGTCTACATATTCCGAGGCAAAAATGTCTTGAGGCTGCCTTGCGCGGCGGCCTCGCGACACAGCCTCGTAAAATATGTGTTCCGTCGCAAAGGGGACTTCTACGTCATTTCTTAACCGTTCACTATTATCGCAACCTAAGTAACGCACTAATCTAGATCTAATCTGTACATCGGTCGGAGCAGCGAGGCAGGCGGTATGTTTTGGTGAATGTGGGTTACGAATGCATTCGCAGTCCCACACCTTTCCCTCACAACCACCAATGAATCCAATATAATCACCAGTAATATTGTGAGTGCAGTGTTAAATCATTTGAACTAACCGATACGGTTTAAATCCATCTCTCCACGAGTTCGATCACTAGTCATGTCATACAGTAGTGTCTTCGAGATTTACGACCCCGAGGAGATCTAATTTTTATCACACCTGTTAGAATTATTAACTTGAAATTGAAGAATAAATGAAGCAAAAATCAATCGCTGTTTAAACTGTGCAGAGGGGGTCTGGTTTGTGTTGCTGGAGAGGGTTTCTTGTGGGGATGAAAGTCATTGTTTATATTATGAGGCGACGCAGTGTCGCACTGTTCGGGCTCACCATAAATCTAACATTTAGGTATCCTCTCGCCGCGCACTCGACATCCCCGTACAGTCCCCTTTTAGGCCCCCATACACGCTACGGATTGCCGGAGGGCAAGCCTTTCGGCTTGCGCTTA
The DNA here is from genome assembly GCA_963678675.1 of Xiphydria camelus. NCBI lineage: Eukaryota > Metazoa > Arthropoda > Insecta > Hymenoptera > Xiphydriidae > Xiphydria > Xiphydria camelus. The sequence continues at coordinate 7,435,964 of OY783194.1, forward strand.
TACAGGCAAACCTGAGTGTACATGTAGTCACATTTACACTCAGGTTTGCCTGTATAAGCGCAAGCCGGCAGGCTTGCCTTTCGGCAACCGTAGCGTGTATGGGGCCCTAAACCGATGCGCCAGGTCATAGATACCATCATATTTCAACTTTCCCTTTGGATAGATGAACTTTCCGCTACCAGCCGAACGGAGAAGGCCCGTTTCGACCCAAGATGATCGGAGCGAGCATTGTATGGTGAAGCTTCAGTTACGAGAATATAACGCGGCATAAATGTCATGGTATTAATATTGTTGATTACTTGTTTAGTTTTTTTCTCTCACCGGGTAGACCGGGATACCCTCCCTTGGGATGCCCTTCTTTGAGAACGGTACGTTAACATCTGTACCGGATGCTTAATCTGTCATTTCACTTCTCTTTCTATAATCTCACGCTATCCCTCTTTTTTTCCATCTTAGCATCCGATCTTTAGAGTGGTCCTGGGCTATTGTGTGGAGGACGATTTTTTCGACCGCCCCTGGGGGGGGGGGGGCCGGACGCTTTCACCTGAGTTGGTGGCTCACTGGGTCTCTCCTAATAAGGGAATGAGGGTCACAAAGGTTAGGTTTAGTGGGTAGGGGGCCCCCGCATTGCACTATGGGACTCATACCATAGCGGGGTGTCTCGAGTCCCACACTATCTAGGGTTGCCCACTCGAGGTGTGCGTAAAAAGCATTCCCCTTCTAAAAAAAAAGGATCAAGGTCATTTGGAGGTCAACTTCAATACTTCGAAAGATGTTATTTTAAAAAGTCCTCTTACCAAACCGAATGATCTATACGTTTTTGGGTACGCTGATCACGAATCCGTGGTCCGTATGACCCCCTACATATCAGGATCAAGGTCATTTGGAGGTCAACTTCAATACTTCGAAAGATGTTATTTTAAAAAGTCCTCTTACCAAACCGAATGATCCATACGTTTTTGGGTACGCTGATCACGAATCCGTGGTCCGTATGACCCCCTACACATCAGGATCAAGGTCATTTGGAGGTCAATTTTGATACTTCGAAAGATGTTATTTTTTTACCTCGGATTCTGAAAAAGGAGGATATTTTACGTTCGGATATATTTTGACATATGGGCCAAAGTGACCTCTAGAGGTCACATGGAGGTCAGATTCTTTCTTTTGAACTTCTCAGACCAATATCCCGTTATGTTAGGCGGATATCGAGGAAATGACCCTCACAAAAAATGTTGAAGAAATCTGGAGCTATTGACTAGTGGCTTTGGATCGACCCCAGAGGTCATTTTCAAGGTTATTAAAAACATATAGATCAGTCGGTTTGGTAAGATGACTTTTTCGATTTCATATTGTGGTCGTGTGTTATCGACCCCGTATTTTTTCATTATTCATTTTTTCGGCTTCATATGAGCCGAAAAACGATATTTAAAAATGCTCTCGCACTCGCAGCTCGGCATAAGTGCATCTTTCACGGCTCTTCGATGACGTCACAACATTGTAGAGAGAAACGCGCTTATAACTCAGCGAATAATTATTTTTTCGGGCATTTTCTTTTTCACGTGATATTCAATATGTATACAAATTACAAATTGAATTTAAAAATATGAACGTTTTTTTCTAATCAAATACCGTATTGGCCTAGGTAGCTAAAATATGACACAAACGTTTGCGATTTAATATTTTCTAGATTCCTAGAGAATACAGCATCAATTGTTGTACCCAACCTGATAGTTGGAAGATTCACATTATTGTTGATGTTGATTTAATGACATTAGAACAAGGGATGACGTTGGGTATTTTCCGACCCCCAGATCTAGCGGGCAAGAGTATCGTTGCTCGTCCTTGGCCATAAAGAGGGGTCAGACTACGCCGAAAGGTGGAGCGACCTTCTATACCTTATAAGCCAGGTATTAAGGCGCATCCTCACTGAGTCGACATTGTTGATCGACACTTTCGACTAGAGTTTGTCGACTACATTTTGACAATCGTCATGTCGACTGGTTTGTCGGTAAACATCAATTGGTAGTCGAGTCGACGTGATTCAGCAAGGCGGGCGGTATGCTTCGGCAGCGGTGCGATAACGCTCGGCGTAAACGGGCCCTTGGTTGGATTGGTCTTCCTGATTAGTCATCTATTGAATCCTTCTCATCCATCCATTCCATCATTCTCTCATTTACAAGACGGATTTAGTATTCCACGTATAGCAGTATCGATTACAATTTCCGGGAAAGGTGCGGGACTGCAAGCGCATTCGCCGCTTTCGCCGAAATATACCGTTTACTTGATGGCTAGATTAACCTTTAGATTAGAGAGGTATTCAGATCGCGGCGCTATCAAATGGTACGAACCGATATTCTGAATTCCATCTATCGTGCGACGGAAGACAAATAAAGAAATAAGCATCCGAGCATGAGCCAAGTAATTTAGCGTTTACACGAATCGAGCAGTTTGGGGCGGCCTTTGAACACCGCCAAAAACCGACAGCACACCGGATCATACCGAGGCTGCTCGGGTTGATAAAAACCGTAATGTCACAGCGAGACGCTCCTTTGTGGAAATGGCAGTTCTTAAATTAGTGTCTTGTTTAGAAACTTTTTGCCCAATTTTTTGCAACAAATATTAAAATTCACTTTCCGACATTCGAAAAAAGTTTCTGAATCCACCGTTACTATATACAAGGTTCAATATGTCGATATCATCTCTTTTTTAATTTTCTATCAGATTACTGCCACCATACCGATATGAAAACTGAGGAGTAAGCAAACACAAGCAATATGTTACGAGAATTCAGTAGCATCACTGCTACGTCATTTCTACCTCTCCCCTGCCGTCTCCCCAACCGACCGTTACAGCAAGCGGCGTTTAGACGATCAGTAATACGGTCAGTAAGTATTGATGTTAAAAGTATTGAATCATTCCATCAATATTTTTGTGGCGTTTAGATGGTCAGTACATTTTGAAAGTACTTTTGTCAGTACATAAAAGGAAGTCGAAATGTCGTTTCACTGCATAATGGATGAAGCGTGTTTAGCAATTGTACTAACATTTACTATCGAGAAGAAAAACAAAAATATGTGACCACATGTACACTCAGGTTTGTCTATATAGGCGTGCTTGAGTCGTCGAGTATCGGATACCTGTGTAGCGCAGTGTACGAAGAGAGGGCCATAATATTAGTCCGGGAGGCAGCGACATTCTCATGATAGTCATTTTACCAAGGCTGATTTTCATTCACATGATAGATATCATACTGTGTGTGAGCGAAATGCTTGTCAGCTGCCGCAACAGCGGTGGGGGTGAGTACAGTAGACCCTCAAACTCGTAAAAAAAATAGAAAAATAAAGTGATTTCCCCAAAGTTGAATTTTTGTTTACGGTTTATTTACATTATGTAATTATAAAAAATCGTAGTCAGCTGAACATATTTCGGGGGGAAATGTGTCAGCTGGGACAATAAACATGTAGCGCGCCAGCTAAAGAGGCTGCGCCCTTATCGACTTTTCGCCCGCAATTCAGCTTGCTGAGTTTTATTTATATTTAATATTAATACAAGTTATATTGGTTCGTGCTGTCAAATTTCAGCTCTGGTAGTATAAAGAAACAGTATATTTTTTGCAACAAAAGATTCATCTTCCCTAAAATGTTATTGCTTTGAAAATAGTTATACGTAAATTTCTCTAAACGATGATCAGCCTAAATAGTTTATAAAACCTATCAAAACGACAGGTTTTATAAATCAATAATCAAAATACGAGATTGTTTAACAACTATTTTATGCATTGCAGTAACTGGAATTACATCTAACAAGGAGTGTAATATGTTGTAGTCCACTAAAAACTAAGATATACGTATTTTTCTTATCGGCCCATAAAGGGTTTTAAGGGGTGAAACCGACCCCCAAAGTCAGGACCAACATCGGGTGGTTCTGCAGTTTCAGGTAGAAACACCGAACCTACGGGAACGAGATCCATGGCAAATTATTCATTATAACGAGTAATAAAAATACACGTTAATCTGCCAATGGGGGTGTAAGGGAAGGGGGTGAACTACCCCTTCAAAACCAATTTTCTTGCCGTGATAGAAAAATTGTAATTTCTATTTTGATCGGACCATTTGAATTTTGTAGAGGGTAAAAAATTAAGGAACACGTGTTTTTGCAATTCAACGAAATCCCGCTCTAAAGGGATTACTTACCCCCTGATTCTGAACTCGATTATCGTGCTATTATAACTATAACTTTTTCTTTCTAGTGTTGCATTAGTACTTAAATAACACAGGTTTACAAAAAAAAAAGTCCGGACTATTTGACCGGACCATGGTATTCCGAGGTATTTTTGCGTCCTGAATCCGATCCCGAGGTCATCTGAGCCCCATCACGTCAGGAAAACGAGATTTCGAAATAAATAAATAAGGAAATGGGACTGCCCTGAGCAGCACCCAGAGCATGACTCCAAGGCTCTAAGGCCATTAGGGTCAGTGCTGGGTGCACTGTCAATATGTCACAGTGAACGGATCGCCGGAATTGGATGCCTTGACAGGGAGATCGTAATCCGCGAGATACAACGATCATGGCAACATTTTATCCACTGGGGTGGTTCTGTGATAGTCCCGGTCGAGATTTAGGACTCCATTCCAATGTTTGGAAGGTATTCAAGAGCTAAACAGGTACCCTCCAACTCTACAGGTCGCTTGAGAAATTGTCCCGGGTCCAGTTCCAAAAAATGGTCATTTTAACCTCTAAATGACCTTGAAATCTCGTTTTTCTGACGTGATGGGGCTCAGATGACCTCGGGATCGGATTCAGGACGCAAAAATACCTCGGAATACCATGGTCCGGTCAAATAGTCCGGACTTTTTTTTTTGTAAACCTGTGTAATCGAATTTACGTCAATATTACGGATTTTAATTCCATTTTAACATTTAACCATCGGTGCTATTTGTATACATGTACTTACATATAACCTGATGAATTTCATATGTCAGGTATAATAGTCTCATTTGCGCCATTTGTTGGCCCGTATGTATGATGTCATTTTATCTCTAGCAGATTACTTTTCATTATCACGTTTCCGGCATTTAATTCAGAGGTGTGGCCCTTACGCCTATTGTCCAAATATAGTCAGATATATTTTTATGGCTCAATAAACAAAAAGAATAGATATCTCTAAGTTAATCCTTTACTGCGACATTCGTCCGTAATCAAAGGTATCTGATGATTATTTTTATCTTATCGGCATTTATAAGTATAGTGCCCGTCACCCCCGATAAGTATTTTTTTGTCAGTACCAGTTCAGTTCGTTAACGGAGAACGGTCTTTCTTTTGTGCACATTTCTCGTGTGATAATGAAAGTTAACCCACTTAACGTTATACGTCTTTTGCTGCTTACGTTTGAAGGAGCAAATATCCCCGACAGTCCTGTAAACAATGAGGAAAATTAACAAGTTCATTACCCGAAGAACTCTGGAACAAAAAGAAGATCTATACAAGAGAGTGCTCAACATTTTGTAAAAGATATCAAATCTTTTATAAAAGAATACGGTGTAAATAACATATATAATGCTGATCAAAGTGGCTTCCAGTTGGAAATTCATTCGGGCAGAACATTGGCCATTCAGGGAACAAAACAAGTAGAATGCCTTGTACAATCAGTTTCTTCAACAACTCACAGTTACACTATAGAACCAACGATATCGGCAGATGGAAAATTACTATCACCGCTTTTTATGGTTATGAAGGAGAAATCGAGAAATTTCGGCCCGATAGTTGAGAGCAACCTATTCAAACCTGCCAATGTTTACGTAACTGCATCGAAATCTGGAAAACTTACATCAGGTATTACGTAATATATTAAACTTGTTATAATGTAAACATAATCTTGAGTTAAAAATGGATATGCTAATGACGATACTTTACAATGCCTTATCTATTCTTACAGACCACTTCAAAATCTGGTTGGAAAAGGTTTTCTTCCCAAGTGTTGGTCAAGAGTCTACTCTTGATAGATTCTTGGACTGATCATTGTCCAGAAGCTGCGAAAGCAGCTACACCTCTTGGAAAAACTCTCACGACAAAAATCATACCGGCAGGAACAACAGGAAAAATTCAACCCCTCGATGTGTTCGGATTCAGGGTGTGGAAAAATTACGTTCGACATTTTTCTGATGCTGTTTTGCTTCTTAATCATGATCTCAATTTACATTTGAGAAATAATATAATTAAACTACAATCATTAGTACATAATCAATTATCTTCGCCACGGTATCAAAACTTGTTTCGATATGCTTGGTTCAAAAGCAATTATACAAATGAAAAACCAGAACAATTTGACAATCCTGTTCCTTTTGCATTTGGGGATTCATCTCTATCGAAATGTGAAATTGAAGGCTGTACGGAAGTAGCAATAGTAAGGTGTTCTTGGTGTAAGAAATCACTATGTTTTAAACACTTTTTCGATGAGTATCACTACTGTGAAACCTATAAACCCTAATAACATGTCACAAAGTATTTATATTAATTGGAAGAGATACATGTATTTCATTTAATTTGTTAATAAAAATAAATGATATTAAATTTGACATCAATAGCATGAGTGCACCGTATTCTGGCAATGAATTGCGTCAGCTACAAATCCATTGTTCCAAAGATCCGATAAGATAAAAATAATCATCAGATACCTTTGATTACGGACGAATGTCGCAGTAAAGGATTAAATTAGAGATATCTATTCTTTTTGTTTATTGAGCCATAAAAATATATCTGACTATATTTGGACAATAGGCGTAAGGGCCACACCTCTGAATTAAATGCCGGAAACGTGATAATGAAAAGTAATCTGCTAGAGATAAAATGACATCATACATACGGGCCAAGAAATGGCGCAAATGAGACTATTATACCTGACATATGAAATCCATCAGGTTATATGTAAGTACATGTATACAAATAGCACCGATGGTTAAATGTTAAAATGGAATTAAAATCCGTAATATTGACGTAAATTCGATTATTTAAGTACTAATGCAACACTAGAAAGAAAAAGTTATAGTTATAATAGCACGATAATCGAGTTCAGAATCAGGGGGTAAGTAATCCCTTTAGAGCGGGATTTCGTTGAAATGCAAAAACACGTGTTCCTTAATTTTTTACCCTCTACAAAATGCAAATGGTCCGATCAAAATAGAAATTACAATTTTTCTATCACGGCAAGAAAATTGGTTTTGAAGGGGTAGTTCACCCCCTTCCCTTACACCCCCATTGGCAGATTAACATGTATTTTAATTACGCGTTATAATGAATTATTTGCCATGGATCTCGTTCCCGTAGGTTCGGTGTTTCTTCCTGAAACTGCAGAACCACCCGATGTTGGTCCTGACTTTGGGGGTCGGTTTCACCCCTTAAAACCCTTTATGGGCCGATAAGGAAAAATACGTATCTCTCTTAGTTTTTAGTGGACTACAACATATTAAAAGGAGATTGAAATCGGAGGCGGACACCTACCTAACACTCCTTGTAAATAACACGTACAATAATTTTTTAAAAAATAAAAATGGAAACTGGAACATTTTTTCCTCATTTCCTCGTTTATTCATCCTCTGTTGCAGTTGATTCACCGCTATTAGTATCTCTTTCGTCTTTATCAAATTTTTCGTCGCCTGAATCAGTCACGCTTATTTTATCTTCTGACTCTTCTTGGCTTTCGCCTGTAAAAAATACAATAATATGATATTTATTTGAAATCTGTACCTCAAAGCTAAACTCTATTAACTAACAAAATTAAAATCTTACAGGAAAAGAAGTTTGTAAATCATTACGAAAGCACTTAATCTCGAAAAATATTTTTATACAATTTTTTATAAATATATGAAAAAGGCGGCATGTTCATTCAATGCCAAAAAATTGATACGTAAAATACTCCAAAAAAGATTTGAAATCAATTAAGATCGCCATGTTCAAGATTTATATATAAAAATTAAAGGCATCATTTGAAAGGAAAATTATTTTAAATCAAGTTACTAAAAAAGTCGATTAAAAAATTTACAAAGAAATTTTCATAAAAAAGAACTTGCCGCGTTTAAGAGAGAGAGAGTGTTCATATTTTTTCCACTATATAGGTACTGGTGGTATTATATAAGTGTATGAATTTATTTAAAATCATAAATGCATAAACATCGAATATAATTTTCTACCTGTCTGAATTTTTTATTTTGAAGGAAAAAGACGCGGCAAGTTCTTTTTTATGAAAATTTCTTTAGAAATTTTTTTAGTCGAATTTTTTAATAACTTGAGATACAATAATTTTCCTTTCAACTGATGCCTTTTATTTTTTATATATAAATCTTGAATATGGTGATCTTAATTAATTTCAAATCTTTTTTGGAGTATTTTACGTATCAATTGTTTGGCATTGATTTCATTAATTTTTGGATAGTATAATACGAAAGAGGAAATATATAGTTTTTCATAATTCTGTCATTATTATCTATAGAATTGGTTAACTCAGATTAAGATAGTTTCTTAGTTTCAACGTAGAGTAAGTTCGGTATACCGTATGTCCCTTGACAAACCCCGGATTTTGAATTTTCCTGACATTTGGCCGGAAGTGGTTGGGTCAGTGCTCTAGTCATTTATAGTTTTAGAGTTGGCTTCGGGAGAGTGCGCTGTGGTCTTACGAGCCGAGGGAAAAGTGTACAACGTCTGGGGGGTCTTTCTCGAGTCACTCGCAAAGTTACGTATACGCATCTTAGCGAATAGACCAATCAGTATCAAGTATTCCGTCATGGTGGGGGTCTTGATTGGTCTACTCGCTAATTGTAAGATGTGTATACGTTTTCTGATACGGAATACTTGATCCTGATTGGTCTATTCGCTAAGATGCGTGCACGCAAAGATACGAGCGAGTTCGAGAAAGGGGCCCCTGTTCTCCCGGTAGCTGTCAATTCGGGAGATCGAAGCATCTAACCTCGAAATCGGTTATTTGTAAATAATGATGAATAATGTGTACAAGTGATAAGAAATAATTATTCGGGTTTCTTCGGTGAGTTTCCCTAAATGTTTAAAAATCGGTGTCCGATTTTTGCCAATAACTGTTGCTTCAACTTCCAGTGATATTAGTATTACTGCAGAATGAGTAGGTTAGAAGATTTTCATGAAGACTCATGATTTTCTGACATGTCATCTCGTACAGGTGCAACCGAAGAGGATCTAGCTCGTATCCTGTCCGTAAAAAGATGACTCGATGGACATTGGAGAGTGTCAGGCTTGTCACCGAGCGCCTATCACCCATGATATTTTCATTCCAATATGCGCTTTTGGTTTCAACTATTCCTGCTTTAAATAACTTTCACTTCTTTCAAAGTATTCACCTCTTGTACAAATTGTTCATCGTAGGGGGCAGCGATCAATAATTGTGACTAATCGTAGATAAATTATTCCTGTGATGATGTTCCAGTTGCAAAGCATACTCGTACACTAGCAAGTCAGCTTACAGCGTCCAATGATTAGCATCAACTTTACCTCTTTTGGAACACCCATCACCCGAGCATAATCACGATTACGTTAACGTTAATCGCAGAATAGACTGTGAGCTCGGGCACATTATTACAGTAGTAGTTCGGCACACCGAATTGCCTTTTAGTTTTAATAGACGAACTTGTCTACAACTAGTCGCTATTATCGATCGCTGCCTCCTACCACGAACAGTTCATAAAAGGTTATTAGCTTGAAAGAAGTAAAAATTATTTAACGCTGGAATAGTTGAAACGAGAAGCGCGTATTGCAATTAATGTACCGTGGGTAATAGGCGCTCGGTGACAAGTCTGACATTCTCCAATGTCCATCGAGTCATCTTTTTACGGACAGGCCACGAGATAGGTCCTCTTCGGTTGCACCTGTACGATATGACATGTCAGAAAATCATGAATCTTCATGAAAATCTTCTAACCTACTCGTACTGCAGTAATACTTAATATCACTGGAAGTTGAAGCAACAGTTACTGGCAAAAATCGGACACCGTATTATACTACGATCGCATGTTTCAATTTATATACCGACCTGTCAAACGTGAATTGTACATGTACCTCACTTCTATTTCATCTTTTCTTCGCCTCTGGTGTAACGACGGTCAATGAGGAATCGCTGATACCAATTAGGGACCGAGGGTTATTCCTTATTCTTTCTAGCACACCATCGATATTTTGCTGCACCTGTATTCTTCTGGGACTTCCTAAAATAATTATAAAAACCCTATATAATTCAGCCCTGACAAGTACAACCTTATCGAGCTGTACCTTATCGAGGAGATCTTTCGACGTAATGATTCCGAAACGTTTCTATGATGTTTCGCAACATTCGCGAATTTATCGAGAAATATATATTTCTAACATACGGTAGTGTTCACGAATATTGTAAAATATCGCAGAAATGTTACAGAAAAGTTACTTTCAAAAACGTGCTTCGTGGGGTGTAAATGATGATGATATTTTGTAATTTCCATTGTTATACCAGAGGCGAAGAAGAAATGAAATAAAAGTGAGGTACATGTACATTTCACGTTTGACAGGTCGGTATTGGGAATCGACATTGAATGCTCGCTACCTGGTGGCGGATCCCGCAACCATTATTATGACGCTACGTATAAAGTACGGACAGTTGATCGTGTTTAGTGAATGAAATTTACGTGACAATTTATAAAGTTTAAAGAATATAATGAGTGGTGTGAGCTTCGTAGAACGAATAAAAAAAAATATGTAACGTCTTGTGCAGTTAGTGGCTGCGAAAGTAATTCGAAAAAACATTTATCCTTGTGTTTTCACGGTTTTCCAAAACCAAATGAACGTGTAGTGTACATTGAAAACTTGTTTGGAAAATTAGAGAAAATAGATAAATTAAAGGCATGGCAACGTGCTACAAAAGTGGAAAATATTCCAGAAAGAAAAGAAGTGTGTTCTTTACACTTCACAAAACAGGATTACATATTACCAGGTATGTGTTTGATTATGTATTGCTGCAACTTGATTTTGGAGCCACCTAACCTATTATAATAAGAGTCTAAGAGTTTATTCACATTTTTTTATTTATTACAGATATTCAATCGAAGAAAAGGACTTTAAAAAAACAGCAATCCCGTCCTGTAATTTACCAAGTACGTCTAAGAATGTGGAACTTGATAATGCACGACTACAAAGACGATCGAAAAGAGTCAACACCTCCGAAATTAACATCGACTCGCAATCGGAAGAGAAATGCTCTGCTGCTTTAGGAAGTGAAGGTGTTCTAGAACCAGCAGACTTTACCTATGACGAAAAGGAATTAAGCAGTCCTGTTGATCCGTTGATGACAATCAAGGAGGAGTATGAACGCAAAAAAAAATATTCCACCGACGACCGACATAGGGGTTCAAGTTAAGAGCGATTTCCTGATGTGCAAATTTACTGATTTTTTGAAAAATGAACGAGCTCTTAGTACTGCAACGGGAATAAATTCTTTTAAAGTTCTAAATTGTATAGTAAAGATGATCATCAAGGCTTTTGGAGAAAAATTGGATCAAAGTAACTTTAAAATGAACTTATATGACAGAGTAGTTATGACGTATGTAAAATTAAAGCAGAATATCTCATATCAATTTCTGGCTCTTTTATTTAATTGTTATTCTGCTACTCACTGCCGGCGCGTGATTTTAGAGATGATTATTATTCTTAGTGAGATATTGAAAGTGGCGATTAAGTGGCCTACAAGGAAAGAAATATCAAAAAATATGCCACTTTGTTTTGAAGATTTTGAAGATGTTAGAGTCGTCATTGATTGCACAGAAATATTTATTCAAGAGCCCAAAAATCTATGTTGTCAATTAATAACTCACTCTAATTACAAAAAGGCTCGAACTGTAAAATTTATGACTGGTGTAGCACCTGATGGAAGTATTACGTTCATAAGCAAAGCTTGGGGTGGGAGGGGTTCGGATCCAAGAATATTTGAGCAGAGTCATTTGATTCATTTGTTAGAGCCTGGTGCTGCGATTATGGCCGATAAAGGTTTTACCATTGATGAAATATATGCCAAGAACCACTGGAAGCTAATAAGACCACCATTTTTAAGAGATAAAAAACAATTCTCAAAACCTGAAGCCATGATTACAGCAAAAATAGCAATAGCGCGAGTTCATGTAGAACGATCAAATCAAAGGGCTAAAATGTACAAAGTTGTAGGTGAGACGAAGTCTGCTCAGCTTGTTGGACATGCTGAAGAAATTTTTATAATAATTTGTGGTACCATAAACCTTTGCTCTGCAATTCTAAAAGATGATAAATTCAAGAAACAGCGCTGAATGTTTGTAATTAAATATTTCGATGTTTTAGACGTATGAATGAGGAATAGCCCAGTGAAAATGTACATTAATTGTTTATCATATTATTTGTTTTTGGTATAAATTATACATGAAACATTGTTCTTATCCGTGTTCTCTTTGTCATTGAACTCATTTTTTGTCACACAAATTGCTTGCAACATAGAATCATAATACATTTGTTTTAGAGCCAACAACATTTCCATAATAAAAATATTATCTATTTCAACTTCCAACGTATATATACTTTTATCGTCGTCTGCGTAAAAAACGAAAGAAGTTTTTGGGAGATTTGTAATCGCCATTCCCAGCTGAATTTGTCCATAGTACTTGTGTTTCGTTTTTAATCGCAGTCCTCGATCACCTTCGATCAGAGTTTTGCCTACTTCAGCCTTTATCACTTCATCGATTCCCACCGTCTGACCCTTACAGTGGCACTTGATTTCTAGTAGTTGAGAAGGTTTTCCATTCTCAAAAATGATTTCATCAGGTGAGTAGGCCAACCATGGATTTATTTTCGAAACGATTAGGCCGGCTTCGAAAACTTGCTTTTGTGTTTCTTCCATGAATTTTTTTCGAGCTTTACCTTCCATCTTTTTACCATACTAGGTAAATTCACTCTTGAAATCTTTTGGCGTAATATGGTCGTTACACTTTTTTGGCCAGTTTGGATTTTTGTTTTTCATGTACATGAAAAGGCCATAACAGGTAGAGCCTGTTATGCGATATCGTCGCTCTTTCTGCCAGTTTGCATAAAACAGTCTTGTGTCTTCACAAATTTTTCTCCTATCACCTGACAGTTCCTCTAAAGTATTTTTGCAGCAAGATTGTACTTCTTTGCACTTGACTTCTGCTATTTTCCTCATTATGTCACTCTCTCGTGCCTCACAAACGCTTCTGATTGCCTCTCGTTCCACCTCGGTCAGCTGCTTCACCTTCAAAAACTACGGGACTATGTCTTCCAAACGTGCGTTTCGCAAAAGCGGAGTCGGGAAGGTCTTGAAGAATGTCGTCCTGTAGTATGGCAATTTTTTGATCGTCTAATTTGAATTTCTTTACAGGCGTTTGGAAACAGCTATGCTCCTTCAAAGGGTGTGACGCGTATTGAGCTAATGCCTGCTGATGCATTGCTTTCTTCCATTTGCAGGGCTTATCAGTACAAGATAAAACTTCAAATGTCTCAAAATCATAGCTACAAGAAAAAAATCTATTATTTAATTCATTTTCTTGAGAAGTTACTCACATTTTTTAGTTTAAGAACTCGCCGTGAGCAAAAAAGAAGTGTTACAAGTACATGTTTGCACTTTTCTGAGAGACCAGCCCTACAGGAACACTTCATGGAAATTATAACTTGGCTTCTTTCAATTTCTCCATTAATTTCATGCAGTGCATCTTTTAAGTGAGACGTTTGTAGACAGAAAGCTGTCAAACTGATACAACCGGGTGTCATATTTTCCACATTTTTACCAATTTTTATAATGTGGTTTGCATTAAGGATACGAATTCCTTCAATCACATTGCGATTGGAAGGATTTGTTTGGGCCCAATCATAAATGTGATCCACAGTTATTAACATTTTTAGTGCTTTCTCAAAAATCGCGTGTATTCTCGACTGGTTTAGGTCTTATTCGGCGCCATATTGGTTAGGCCACGCCCCCATGTCGATTCCCAATATAAATTCGAACTTGTGTGATAGTATCAAGAGACACGGCAGTATCTCGCGGCATGTTCGTTCAAGTAGTTTCGCGTTCAGACACGACAGCGCTGATGTCGCGAGCACCCGTGTCTCTTTACACCACAAATGTCTGCCCCTGCACCCCTCAATTTTTACATCGAATTATCTCAATAAATATACGGTTATAACCAAAACTATGCTTAGTTACGTCATATAAATTGACTATTCTCTATTGATAGAGACCAGAATAAATGTTATAATTTACATATTAACAGAGATTTTTCCTTAGCAACGCGAAGCCACGCCCCTTGCGCCAAAAAGTCGAGAATCCGATTTCTCGGGCGATATACAGTATGTCCCGTGGATAAAACGCAAGTATTTGAATTTCCCCGACATTTGACTTTGGTAGTGCTTGGAACGGTGCTGTAGTTAGAGTTGGCTTCAGAAGAGTGCGCTGCGTTCTTACGAGCCGTGTTTCGAGAACGAAAAGTGTAAAACGTCTGATTTCCCGGGAACTGTCAATTCGGGAGATCGAAGCGTCTAACCTCGAAATTAGCTGAATTTGTAAATAATGGTAAATAATGTGTAGAAGTGATGAGAAATAATCATACAGGTCTCGCGCGCGCGCGGAAACACGGCTCGTAAGAACGCAGCGCACTCTTCTGAAGCGAACTCTAACTACAGCACCGTTCCAAGCACTACCAAAGTCAAATGTGGGGGAAATTCAAATACTTGCGTTATATATCCACGGGACATACTGTATACCGCATGTCCTATGGCCAACCGCGCAGGTGAGCTGCGACCTGAATTCTTGACTTCGGCAGTACTTATGGTACAGTTAGAGTGGGCTTCAGACGAGTGCGCTGCATAACAACGAAAAGTGTCGACTGCTCTTCTAATAGCTGTCAACTCGGGAGATCGAAACGTTTCGTGTAACCTTAAAATCGTAAAGTTTTGAATTAGTAGTGAATAATTTGTAGAAGTGATGAGAAATAATCATAAATAATCTTCCGAATTGACACCTTAGGTATCGCTCACGCCACTTCGTAAAACTACTTCCTAGACACGCGCGGTGCTAGCGCGGAAATAATTTCTGAAACAAATAGGCACATGAGGCGTGTAATTCGGTTGGACATCGAAAAAACCCGAATGATTGTTAACTCTCACTTCTGAACATTACTTACCATTTATTCAAAGATTCACGATTTCGAGCTTAGACTTCGATCTCCCGAATTGATAGCCATCGGGAGATTAGACGTTTCACACTTTTCGTAAGAACGCAGCGTAAGAGCGAAAAGCGTCGTCTAATTTCCCGATGGCTGTCACAATTCGGAAGATTATTTATGATTATTTCTCATCACTTTTCTACAAATTATTCACTACTAATTCAAAACTTTACGATTTTAAGGTTACACGAAACGCTTCGATCTCCCGAATTGACAGCTATTAGAAGAGCAGTCGACACTTTTCGTTCTTATGCAGCGCACTCGTCTGAAGCCCACTCTAATTGTACCATAAATACTGCCGAAGTCAAGGATTCAGGTCGCAGCGCTCACCTGCGCGGTTGGCCATAGGACATGCGGTATATGTCAAAATCTCACAAAAATTCCACCTATCTTCGGCGATAGTCGGCCATGATCGGAAATATGTACCGCATGTCCGAGCCCAAACCGCTCACGCGCCGATACCTATGGCCGATAACTTGAAATTTGTCTTTGGCTTCGGTTTGCCGACGGTTGAAAATTTGATAGTTAGTGATGGCTTGGGAAGAGTGCGGTGTGTGTACTGCGTGAGAACGCGAAAAGTGTAAAACGTCTGATTTCTCGATAGCTGTCAATTCGAGAGATCGAAGTATTGAATAATAGACGAAACACTTCGATCCCCCGAATTGGCAGCTATCGGAAAATCAGACGTTTGACACTTTTCGCTCTCACGCAGTACATACAGCGCACTCTTCTCAAGCCATCTCTAGCTATCAAATTTTCAACCGTCGGCAAACACTGCCGAAGACCAATTTCAAGTTATCGGCCATAGGTATCGGCGCTTGAGCGGTTTGGGCTCGGACATGCGGTACACAGATACGGCCACACGTATACGCCATCAAATGTATGTGAGAGTGTGTGAGAGAATATATTCCTTAAATTTTTGGGTATTTTCAAAGTTAATAAAATATTTCCATTCGGGAAACGATTTTCCTCGCGTTTATTTCGATCCTCGGACGCGCTTGTCAATAAAATGTAAAAATTCAGTGTAATCGGAGTTATGAATCTCAATAGTGGTGAATGTGACAGACGCTCCGTATAGTTTAATAATCGTTTGTTTTTTCTCGATATTCGAGATAGTGAACGGATGTAGTGCTGTGTTTCTCTGGTTGCCTGTGCATAAAGAGCAGGAAAGGAGAGGGCAGTATCTCAGAAGAATTACCATCAGATAAGTTTAATTGCCATCTGACAGCTTTAACCGAACTTTCAATGGAAGGACAATTATCTTTACGATAATTCAATTTTTTGTTTTACTGTCATGCAAGCACGAGACGAATTGATGGCTTTTCTTCTCTGTCACGATTAAAGCCGTGGGAGAAAAATAGGAGATGCAATGGAACTGGATCACAACAATCAAGTAATTACTTTATCATTATTTTTTCTATCGATATATTTCCTCTTTCGTACTATTACAAGTTCCAATTTACACACCGACCTGTCAAACCTGAAGTGTACATGTACCTCACTTCTATTTCATTTGTTCTTCGCCTCCGTTGTAATGACAGTCAATGAGGAATCACTGATACCGATTAGGGTTCGAGAGTTATTCCTTATTCTTTCTAGCACAGCATCGATATTTTACTGCACCTGTTTTCTTCTGGGACTTCCTAAAATAATTATAAAAACCCCGTATGATTGTTATTTACAATTTGTTACAGATCGTATGCGAACCCGAGGGGGTTTCTTTCGAACGAAGGATCCACTTGTTGTTCCAAGAACCAGTTACATTAGTTCATTTGGCGAGCTGGATCTGCTGTCTCGAGGGCATGGACGTGTACCACTTTAAATGGATATTTTGTAATTTCCATCGTTACATCAGAGGCGAAGAAGAGATGAAATAGAAGTGAGGTACATGTACACTTCACGTTTGATAGGTTGGTATATAAATTGGAACTTCTGATAGTATAATACGAAAGAGGAAATATATCGATAAAGGAAAAATAATAATAAAGTAGTTACTACATTATTGTAATCCAATTCTATTGTATTCCTTACTTTTCTGCCACGACTTTAATCGTTGATAGTGAAGAAAAATCAAATTTATTGGTTGATCCATCTACTATCAACAATAAAAGTCGTGGTTATTTTAAGATTTATTTACGAGTAACCCTGCTGAAACAACGGTCAGAGACGTACAGAAACGTACAGCGGAGTCTGTAACAACATCATCTAACAAGGGATATGTAACAACATACATATATACTGTCATAAGTGGTATCTTTACATGTGATGAAACAATTCGTCACGGTTATTGGAAAAGTAAACAGTATGTCAGATGGCAAACTCCAACTTTTGAATTTCCCTGATATTTTGCTGGATAGAATTGGTTTCGGGAGAGTGCGCTGCGGTCTTACGAGCCGAGCGAGAAGTGTCAAACATCTGATCTCCCAGTAGCTGTCAATTCGGGAGATCGAAGCGTCTAACCTCGAAATCGTTAATTTATAAATAATAATGCGTAGAAGTGATACGAAATAATCATTCGGGTTTCTTCGATGAGATTCCCTAAGTGTTTAAAATTCGGCGTCCGATTTTTGCCAATAACTGTTGTTTCAACACTTCCAGAGATATTAAGTATTACTACAGAACGAGTAGGTTAGAAGATTTTCATCAAGATTCACGCTATTCTAACATGGAATCTCATACAAGTGCAACCGAAGAGGATCTAGCTCGTGTCCTGTCAGTAAAAGGATGACTCGATGGACATCGGAGAATGTCAGGCTTGTCACCGAAGGCCTATTACCCACAGTACATGAATTGCAACTCGCGCTTCTCGTTTGAACTATTCCAGCGTTAAATAACTCACTTCTTTCAAGCTAATAATCTTTTATGAACTATTCTTGGTAGGAGGCAGCGATCGATAATAGCAACTCGCCGTAGACAAGTTCGTCTATTAAAACTGAAAGGCAGTTCGGTTTGCCGAACTAGGTACTACTCCGATAATGTGCCCGAGTTCGCGGTCTATTCTGCGGTTAACGTTAACGTAATCGTGATTATGCTCGGGTGATGGGTGTTCCAAAAGAGATAAAGTTGATATTAAAAATCGGACGCTGTAAGCTGCAACTGGAACATCTCATCGCAGGAATAATTTGTCTACAATTAATCACAATCATTGTGACCGCTGCTTCCTACGAAAAACAATTCATACAAGAGGTAAATACTTTGAAAGAAGTGAAAGTTATTTAAAGTAATAATTGTTAAAATGAAAAGCGCATATTGCAATGAAAGTACCATGAGTGATAGGCGCTCGGTGATAAGTTCGACATTGTCTGATCTCCATCGACTCATTTTCTTCGGGATAGGACAGGAGTTACATTCTCTCTGTTTGCACCTTATGAAAGGGGACATACAAGAAGACCGTCAAAGACTTCATGAAAATCTTGTAACCTACTCGTCCTGTAGTAATACTATTCCTCCAACGGGAATACACGTACAAGTATACGTGCTAAACGGAGTACGCTGTTGACACATTATTATTTATAAATTAACGATTTCTAGGTTAGATGCTTCGATCTCCCGAATTGACAGCTACTGGGAGATCAGACGTTTGACACTTTTCGCTCGGCTCGTAAGACTAATTCTAACTATGAATGACTAAAGGACTGGCCCAACTATTTCCGGCCAAATGTCAGGGAAATTCAAAAGTTGGAGTATGCCATCGGACATACTGTACTTAGAGTTAAAAAGGTACAAATTTTCATAAAAAAGAACTTGCCGCGTTTTTTCCTTCAAAATAAAAAATTTACAGAGAATTACATTCGATATTTATGCACTTATAATTTTAAATAAATTCATACACTTATATGATACCACCAGTATACCGAACGTCGCACGAGAAACCGATCAGGCGGGGACCTTCTGAATTTCTCTGAATTTGACTTCGGCAGTGCAATTTATGAATCACTCTAGCACCGTCCAAGCACTGCAAATTATTCGGTATAGTGGACAAAACATGAAAACTTAAACGCGGCAAGTTCTTTTTTATGAAAATTTGTTTATAAATTTTTTATTCGAATTTTTTAGTAACGAGTTACAATAATTTTCCTTTCAAATGATGCCTTTTACTTTTTATATATAAATCTTGAACATGGCGATCTTAATTGATTTCAAATCTTTTTTGGAGAGTATTTACGTATCAATTTTTGTTGGCACTGAATGAACATGCCGCCTTTTTTTACAGAGAATCTGTTTTCCGCCGCCGCGATACCGCTTTCGCGAATTTACAGGCCATCGGATTTTTCTTATATTTTGGTCGTCTACAGAGATCCACATGTAGACATTTTACCTTTAACTCTAAGTATATTCTTCCAATGACTGTGACGAATTGTTTCATCACATGTAAAGATACCTGTCAATTCGGGAAATAGTAATATAATACGAAAGAGGAAATATATCGATAAAGAAAAAATAATAATAAAGTAGTTACTACATTACTGTAATCCAATTCCATTGTATCCCTTATTTTTCTGCCACGACTTTGATTGTTGATAGTGAAGAAAAGTCCTATTTATTGATTGATCCATCCACTATCAACAATCAAAGTCGTGGCAGAAAAATAAGGGATACAATGGAATTGGATTACAATAATGGAGTAACTACCGTAAAGGGGGGCTTCTTTGTGACTAGCGGGGTAACTTTATGACGAGTGTCCGATCTTGCTTAATTAGAATCTCGCGCTGCAACCGTAAGCCATAGACCAACGGGAATTGCAGCATATTGTCGCGTACGGTTGCGCGCCACCTAGCGGTCAAGAGCTGAAGTTCCTGCGCATTGCTTCGGTTTGCCTGGTGATTCTGCGTGAAATTGCCGATGTGATTGTTGGAAGAAAAGCTGCGGAACTTTACCCCATAAGAGAGTGGGTTATTACTATTTTACGGATAAAAGAGGTAAATACTCTTGTACATTAATGTATTCTCTACAACATACTGTAAAATCAAGTAAGCATGATGTATGTTGTCCGAACTGCAGGCGAATTTGTAAAAAGTCGGTACTCTGCGGGGTAACTTTGTGACGGTGCTCTTTTGTCACAAAGTGACGACGAAAGTGATACTTCAAGTTATTCACTGCGAGAGTCCAGCTTAAGTTCCTTAGAAAGGGACGCATTTTCGGATCCGGACGAAGATCAGTCTGCACCACCCATAGTTCCTGGCGATGACGCTCATGTCTCTTACAATGTAGATGAGTACGTCGTGGTAAACTTTGAGAACGAGCTGTATCCCGGTCAAGTCACGGAAGTAACACCTGAGGGCTACATTGTCTCCGTCATGGAAAAAACAAAGAAGAGCTGGAAATGGCCAACACCAAAGCACGCCATCCTCTATTCAAAAGAAAAAGTGCTCTTCAGGATCGAACCGCCGACGAAAATCGGCAGAAGGGGATTGTTCCATATCTCCGAACTAGACTGACCTGTCGCTAGAACCTCGTTAGACCCCCTACTACAGAGCCGGTATACCTCATTTTCAGCTCAAAAGTATTGCGTTATTTTTACCTTAACAAAGCTTTCACATCGTATTGTGTATTTCATACGTCTTAATAAACTCTTTATGGGATTACATAGTGATAGAGTTACTTATCCCATGCAATTTAAGCCGAAAACTGACTTGTCACAAAGTAACCCCGCACTATGAGGTAACATTGTGATAGCTATAAACGGAAATTCCCACGTGACTGTGTGTTTCGAATATCGATATATACTACACACAATTATTTAGAAGAAAGGTACAGCTACTCAAAATACTTAGTAATGCCTGTTTGCGAAACGCATGTTAAAGAGACAGAGGAAAAAACTTCAAAAGTTGTCACAAAGAAGCCCCCCTTTACGGTACTTTATTATTATTTTTACTTTATCTATATATTTCCTCTTTCGTATCGTACTATTACACGTTCCAATTTATATACCGACCTGTCAAACGTGAAGTGCATGTACCTGACTTTTCTTTCATCTCTTCTTCGCCTCTGGTATAATCATTTACGCCCCACAAAGCACGTTTTTGCAAGTAACTTTTCTGTAACATTCCTGCGATATTTTACAATATTCGTGAATACTACCGTATATGTTAGAAATATATATATCTCGATAAATTCGCGAATGTTGCAAAATATCATAGAAACATTTCGGAATCATTACATCGAAAGATCTCCTCGATAAGGTACAGCTCGATAAGATTGTACTTGTCAGGGCTGAATTATATGGGGCTTTTACAATTATTTTAGGAAGTCCCAGAAGAATACAGGTGCTGCATAATATCGATCTGTGCTAGAAAGTATAAGGAATAAACCTCGACGAGTATTCGGGCTGTGCCAACAGAGGTTACAATCAGCAAGACTATGGTAGGGAGGATATTGAAGGATGAAAATTTTAATCCATTTAAAGTGGCACACGTCCATGCACTCGAGACAGCAGATCCAGCTCGCCGAATGAACTAATGCAACTGGTTCTTGGAACAACAAGTGGATGATCCTTCGTTCGAAAGAAACCCCCTCGGGTTCGCATACGATCTGTAACAAATTGTAAATAACAATCATATGGGGTTTTTATAATTATTTTAGGAAGTCCCAGAAGAAAACAGGTGTAGTAAAATATCGATGCTCTGTGCTAGAAAGAATAAGGAATAACCCTCGAACCCTAATCGGTATCAGTGATTCCTCATTGACTGTCGTTACAACGGAGACGAAGAACAGATGAAATAGAAGTGAGGTATATGTACACTTCAGGTTTGACAGGTCGGTGTGTTAATTGGAACTTGTAATAGTACGAAAGAGGAAATATATCGATAGAGAAAAAATAATGATAAAGTAATTACTTGATTGTTGTGATCCGATTCCATTGCATCTCCTATTTTTCTCCCACGGCTTTGATTGTGACAGAGAAGAAAAACCATCAATTCGTCCCGTGCTCACATGACGGTGGAAACAAAAAATAGAATTACCACAAAGATATTTGTCCTTCCATCGAAAGTGAGGTTAAAGCTGTCAGATGGTAATTAAATTTATCTAATGGCAATTCTTGTGAGATACTGCCGTCTCCTTTTCTGCTCTTGATGCACAGGCAACCAGAGAAACATAGCACTGCATCCGTTCACTATCTCGATTATTCGAAAAAAATACAAACGATTACTAAACTATACGGAGCGTCTGTCACATTCACCACTATTGAGATTCATAACTCCGATTACACTGAATTTTTACTTTTTATTAACAAGCGTGTCCGAGGATCGAAATAAACGCGAGGAAAATCGTTTCCCGAATGGAAATATTTTATTAACTTTTTGAAAACCATAACCAAACATGCAACGAATATATTCTCTCACACAGTCTCACATACATTTGATGGCGTATGCGTGTTGTCGCATCTGTGTACACCTTTCCGATCATGGCCGACTATCGCCGAAGATAGGCGGAATTAGAGTGACATTTTGACATATATATATTGGCTGAGAAATCGAATTCTCGACTTTTAGGCGCAAGGGGCGTGGCTTCGCGTTGCGAAGGAAGAATCTCTGTTAATATTTAACTTATAACATATATTCTGGTCTCTATCAATAGAGAATTCTCAATTTATATGGCGTAACTAAGCATAGTTTTGGTTATAACCATATATTTATTGAGAAAATTCGATGTAAAAATTGAGGGGTGAAGCGGGCAGACATTTCTCCTGTAAAGATACATGGGTGCCCGCGACGACAGCGCTGTCGTTCGTTTCTGACGAAACTAACTTGAACGAACATGGCGTGAGGCACTGCCGTGTCTCTTGATTATGAAAATCGCATCTAATATACCTACACGCGTTTCTCTAGTGTTCAGCACAAGTAGGTATTTAGTATGTTTCTGAAATAATTTTTTGCGGAAAAATAATTGCAGCTAATACTTTTTGCCTTGTTTATCTCGGAAGACTCAGAGGACCTCACTCCAACTGGAACGCATAGATTTCTAATATTTACTTTTACTTATCTACCAGAGATCCGCACTTCAGCTGTACCGCATGGCTTTTAGATATTTACTCTTACATTCGTGAATATTGCCTTCTATACAATAAATCTTCTATTGCTTTCTATAACTTATTGATTTCTAACAAATATTATTAAATATTTGGATAATAATAAATAACATAATTAACCCTTATGTTACTACCCGGGTACCCACTTTGGACTTTGTATCAATTTCACGTTCGATAGGAGATAGATATCAATTTTTCCATCTGGATCCCCACCATTTCAACGATTTTGAACAGATCTAAGTAGTCGAACATTTTTTTTTTTAATAAATACTTTTTATTTGCGATCAAACATGAATATCCCAGTGGTTACTACCCGGTTACCCGGGTACCCACACGCGATTTCTTATGGAAAAATGAATGAACGTATTTTTTAATAATTAATACAGGCAACAAATTTTAAAATTTGTTTATTGAACATAGAATGATATTACTGTTTATAAGAAATGGCATTATTAATATAAAAAATAATCGTAAAATACATCACTCTGGAGTTGGTACAGGGCAATTCTTTTGCAAACAGTTAATATATTTGCATGTTCGTCGCAAGTAGGTCTTCTACAAAATTTGCATGACTTTCGCATCTTTCTTCGTCGTTTATGGGGTGCTCCATAGCATATGTAGCATCAACCTGTTACAATTTTTCGGCCACTTGTATCGCGTTGGCATGGTGCAGCAGGAGCAGTCGAAGTTGATGGAATTGGTGTGGTACTGTCGATACTAATGGCTTTTTTCAGAATACTCTCGATTGCTACTCTTGTTGCCTGTATTAATTATTAAAACATACGTTCATTCATTTTTTCATAGGAAATCGCGTGTGGGTACCCGGGTAAACGGATAGTAACCAATGGGGTATTCATGTTTGATCGCAAATAAAAAGTATTTATTAAAAAAAAAAGTCTACTACATAGGTCTGTTCAAAATCGCTGAAATGGTGGGGATCCAGACGAAAAATTGATATCTATCTCCTATCGAACGTGAGGTTGATACAAAGTCCAAAGTGGGTACCCGGGTACCCGGGTAGTAACCGCTGCGGAAAATTCCGGGTAGTAACATAAGGGTTAACTACAATAATAATTATTATCGCCATTAAAATTTCAAGGAAGATATACTCTTTTGTAGCAATAAATTTCATGTTTCTTTATATTATCACAGCTGAAATTTGATTACACGAACCATTGTTACTCGTACTAGATATAAATAAAAGTCAGCTGGCTGAATGGAGAAATGACATGAATTTTGTTATGATGTTGCGTTGAAAGACAATAACATTAGAAATAGGGTGGTTTTTGAAAAAATGAAATTAAGCGTAAAATAAGCTCAAAAATCGGGTTTGAAGTATCGGCTTAGCTCCACCGACAAGAAACGGCGCGGTGAATGCAGATAGCAGCTGTAACATCACGGATCGTCCCCTAGTCGCCGGCCGGTTATAAGTTTACCGCTTGCAGTTGGCGCTGTGCGCATTCTTCGTTCAGATTTTCCCAGAGTTTGGTCAATTGTGAACTGTAGAATTTGTTCGACGTACCTACTTTAATATGACCGATAGTGTCGCAGAAAAAAAAACCGTCTCGAAGACATTATTATTGTGTCGCACCAAAGTGCAGAAATACTTCGGTAACTGCACCTGATAAGTTGTACTTCGCAATTCCACGAAATAAAGACATTCGAAGAGAATCGAATAAGTTGAATATTAATTTTTTATAAATTTAAACAATACTATTAATTTTTATGTAATTTTATTAGAATATAACAGTAATTTGTATCTACAACCTATGTATGTATCAGCATAATGCGTATGTAAAAGCAAATTATATAATAGATAAGACAACTTCTACATTAATTTAAACGATTACTTCTTGAGTGAGAGTATTGAAATAAGCAGAAACTGCTCAATGTTAGATATTTATAATCCTAAGTTTAAGACTATGATTTATTACCGCAAAGGAAAGGTAAGTTTACAGATTTATAACTCTACCCTTGCTAAAAAGTTTTCAACACTTTACAACCGGAAAAAACCCGGCGGGCCTAGCGGCCCAAATGAGCATTTTCTACGGTAAATTTACTCGTTGCGAGCACAGTTTGGACATTGTGGCAGGGGTGTCTGGCAGCTAACGTCACGCAACGTAGCCTCGTGTCGAGGTACCGTTTACTAGCCTCGCGTCAATCCATGATTTTTAAATATTTATAGCACGATTAACTCTTAATATTTTGCGCTACAACTTCGGTTAACGTTTTTGTGACCCAAACTCTATCGATTGCATTGTAATTTTTTTTAATTAAACTGGAGAATTTTTAAAATGATTTTAATCATTACTTAGAGGTGCACTACATTAGTCTGTGTGTAAAATTTCATGGAAATTGATCCAGTGGGTTAGAAGTTATGATGAAAAAACCAGTTTTTTCCACATCTTTAACACCCTGTATCTTTGTTAGGAAACATTTCTTAACAGTTTTCTTATGACAGTCTACTTTTTGTTGTTGTTGTCTTATCACCTATCAAAATTAATGACGATTAACCTGGACCACCCTGTATAATAACGAGTAGACGAGTGGCTCATTAACTTGCCCATAGAGGTGACAAAAGAGGGAGTGAACTGCCCTTTCCAAATCAATTTTTTTCTTTTAACATGAACTGTTATTTCTGTTTCGATCGGACCACTTATATTTTACAGAGAGTATAATAGTGAAGAACATGTACCTTTGCATTTTAGTGAAATACTGCTTACTTAAGGATTTACTTAAACCGCGATTGTGAACTCGAACATCCGGTAGGAATTTATTTTTTAATTTTCAATATTGCAATAATATTTAAATAATTGAATTTATATTAATACTAGCTGTACCCTGCCACGCGTTGTTGTGGCTCAGTCTGGTTAAATGGAAAAGAAAGAAAAGAGAAAGCGTACGTTTCTAATATGTTTAATTTCAAAATGCTTGTGGGTATACAATATTGAAGTAAAACTTAAGCAAAGGCTGAGGGTACAGGAATATTAGCATGCTTTGTCGCTCCGAAATATTATGTTGCCTTTGCTCTACAGAGTTTTTTTAGGTTACGCTAATGTTTATACCATGACATTTACAAAATCTATCAAGTGATTTAAATGTTTGTGATGTGTTCCGTCGCAAGGGGACATCTACGTCATTTCTTACCGCTCACTATTATCGAAACCTAAGTAACGCGATAATCTAGATCTAATCTCTACATCGGTCAAAACGGCGAGGCGGCCGGTATGTTTCGGCGAACGCGGGTTGCGAATGCGTTCGCAGTCCTGCACCTTTCCCATAAGCTTAATTACCGGACGCGTCAAAACGAGCCATTTCTTGCAATGCCCACGCTAATAGATACCGCTATATTTCGAATTCTAAGTCGGCTTTGTAAAGTGGAGCAATGACGAATTCCAATAGATGACCCATCGGGAAATACGACAAAGCGAAAATTTAGCAGTACACGTAGCAGAAATTGTTGAAATGTGTGCTGCTCGATGTGTTTAGGACAATGGTCAAACAATTTTACTGATATCTATATGCGATCATTTCCATTGTTGTTCCATTGTCTGTGCAGATATAGAAATTGTTTAAAAGCATGTTTTTACCTGTCACAGGTGTAACACCTAGCTTTTCCCCCGCGATTTCGTCCACGTGAATCACGAAATAATCTCATTCTCTATTTTACCCCCTTAAGGGAGTAGATATATAGATAGTAGGTATATTAAAAATGCGAGTATTCGAATACGACATTGTGTCAAAATTTCAAAGCAATCGGTGAAGAACTTTCGGAGATTTAAGATTTCGAACAAACGAACACTTACATTTTTATTTACTTACCCCCTTAAGGGAGTAAGTATATAAATAGTTGGTATAGGGTTGATGCAAAAGTTTGTCCCGTTTTGGATAGTAAAAAGCATTGCATCGCAAAACCGAAGTATTATTATCTATTTGGCACGTGTGAAGTTTTGGTGTTATTTGATAGTAGGAATATCAGAGAATACTTGGGGAAAAATTGTGTTATTTGGTTATGTTTTTTGAATGTTGTTAAATATTAAAGTTTCTATCACAAAACTTTCTAAACCATTTACGGCATGTCAAACCATTAAGGGCACCCTCACTATATACATCCATATGTTGTTTGCGTATGCGAAGCATTCTTGCCTTTCAGAAACTAAAAAGCATAATATGTCGAAAATGCTCCTTATTTTCTTCCACTTTTAATGCTTAACAAAATTCAAAAAACATAACCAAATAATACAATTTTCCCCAAATATCCTTCACCACCCTCTAACACCAAAACTTCACACGTGCCAACTCAGGTATAACACTAACGTCGCAATGACGTTTTTTGAAGGTCAGTTCTGACGACAGATGACGAAAAATGTGACGACATTTTAACGTCGCAAAGACGGTCTAATTGCACATCCACACGACGTCAGAAAAATCATATTATAATGACGTTCTACCGTACGTTGTGATGACGTAAAAAATGACGGTTCTAAAAGGTTAGGTCTGACGTATATCTTTTCATCGTGAGCGGTCGCCTATCCAACTACTGTCCGCACTTTTTGCTGCTTAACTTCGTTGATCGGTCGGTGTCCTCGAGTCCTCATCTGCTGCACGCTCCTGTGGTTAACAATTTATTACTATTGGTGTTCATACAGGGTGAGCCATATGTATGGAAACGGTGGAAAAACTTTCGAGGGAGACATTTTAAAGAAAAATGTTTCAAACAAAACATTTAAGATTTTTTCCTGGCCATCCAATGGTGACCTTGAATCTGACCATGAACTCGACCTTGAAGGTCATTCCAAGGTCAAGGTCGCTTTTTTAAATGGGAACCCCAATTTTTTATGGCGGATTTGGAAGGAGCGGAAAATTTTACGTCCGAATATGACCTTTGACCTTGACCTTGGATTCAAGGTAAAGGTCAACGATCAAATAGGAAAGTTTTAGATTTTTTCCCTGGCCATCTAATGGTAACCATGAATCTGACCTTGACCTCGACTTTGAAGGTCATTCCAAGGTCAAGGTCGCTTTTTGATGTGTAAACATTTATTACGGCGGTATGAGGGTAAACCTCGGGAAACGGGACGGAAATGTGAAACCGGATGTGATTAGTGCGCAGTGATTCGTGCGCAGCTACTTCAGCGCTTGCGGCCTAAGGTGGTATTACATTTTCATGTCGATGATGTCGATATAGTAAATTGCTATACAACCTACTAATAGCTCAGCTAGTATTGGTGACGCACACAAGCCTAGTCACTTTCTCCTAGCTTCCCCACGCGCTCCGTAAACAGCTAACACTTGTATCTCTGTCTAAATAATCTATATATACCGAAATACCGTATACCGCACGTCCCGTAAGAAACGCAACAAGCGACATTTTTCTTCGGCAGTATTTGCCGACGGTGTTTGAGTCTTTTACATGTGCACCGTTGGCAAATACTGCCGAAGGTAAATGTCGCTTGTTGCGTTTCTTACGGGATACCGTATGTCCACTCTGTACATATTGGCCAGTTTGAAATTACCTTCGGCCGGACTTGGTCGGTATTCGAGCAATTTTTACCGGTAGAAGTCGAGTCGGTAGTTAGAGTTGGTGTCAATCCGGGAGATCGAAGCGTCTAACCTTGAAATAGTGGATTTGTGAATTATGGTGAGTAATTTCCATTATTTACAAAATTCATGATTTCGAGATTAGACGCTTCGATCTCCCGAATTGACACCAACTCTAACTACCGACTCGACTTCTACCGGTAAAAATTGCTCGAATTCGCCCCGGCCACCAAGCCCGGCCGAAGGTAAATTTCAAGGTCATATGGACATCGGTCATACGGACATCGGTTATCGAAATAACCGATCTGAACTTGCTGACGACGCCAACGCGGATGACTACGCGTGCGCATTCATGCTTCTCCGGTGATTCTATTGGACGAGGAGACCCACGGGGGTGCTCATGCAAAACTCGCAATTTTGCTATAGTCTGATTGATCGCGGACATACGGTACATGTAAATTTGTGCAGTGTCGCATATGCAACTAGATTAGATCCTAAGGCCGTACAACCTTCAAGGGTTACTAGATTTTATAGCGGTAAAATTCAAATATTCTATACTAATTTAGGATTGCTATTCTATCGAGAAATAACGAGCGGATAAATGGAATTCGACACAACGGTTCGCACCGTTTAATAGTATCACAGTCATGAATACCTCGCCAATCCTTAGCTAATCCTAAGTTCTCCGAAACGGCATATTTCGGGAATGTAAGCTACGAACACCACGGTTTATACCTTTCCTGGAAATCAATTATCGGACGAATCGTCGCGAGCCATCTAATGCAGTACCCGGCTTATCCTGGTACGAGAGAAAAAAAAACAAAACGAGTCTGCTAGTACTCGAGACACTGATGTGTAAACATCTCGTGAGCGGTAACTATGGAGCGGAAATGTGATTATGGGATTTGTGAATATTGGTATCTCTAATCGAAGTAATTTCAAACAATTTTAAATCTTATAACTGTAGAAAAATATTTTTCATTTTCATTTTCATTTAATAATGCCGCGCTTGACACAATTGGCTTATGATAGCTAAAATAAATAAGTGAGTCGGAGTAGAGCCGATCGACGATGAGTTATTCCGACTCACTTACTATACATGGCGAACACCATTTCCATAGAACATTGTTCTGCCAGATGTTTACACATCAATTACAAGTTAGAATGACTAATTGATGTGTAAATATCTGGCAGAACAATGTTGTATGGAAATGGTGTTCACCATGTACAGTAAGTTAGTCGGAATAACTCCTCGTCGATCGGCTCTACTCCGACTCACTTATTTATTTTAGCTATCATAAGCCGATTGTGTCAAGCGCGGCATTATTAAATGAAAATGAAAATGAAAAATATTTTTCTACAGTTATAAGATTTAAAATTGTTTGAAATTACTTCGATTAGAGATACCAATATTCACAAATCCCATAATCACATTTCCGTTCCATAGTTACCGCTCACGAGATGTTTACACATCAGTGTCTCGAGTACTAGCAGACTCGTTTTGTTTTTTAAATGGGAACCCCTATTTTTATGGCGGATTTGGAAGGAGCTGAAAATTTTACGTCCGAATATGAAAATAGATTTTGAAAATACTTCAATACAAGATGACGGATCCAAGATAGTGGCAAAATTTTGGAATATCCACCGATTTATCCAAGATTTTGTGCTCATGTCACCTTGCCTTAAGTGGCCGGTTGCTAACACTATAAAAAATGTAGGTTGCCATTTAAAAAGATACCTTGAACTTGGAATGAACTTCAAGGTCGAGGTCAAGGTCAGATTCATGGTTACCATTAGATGGCCAGGGAAAAAACCTAAAACTTTCCTATTTGATCGTTGACCTTTTACCTTGAATCCAAGGTCAAGGTCAAAGGTCATATTCGGACGTAAAATTTTCCGCTCCTTCCAAATCCGCCATAAAATATAGGGGTTCCCATTTAAAAAAGCGACCTTGACCTTGGAATGACCTTCAAGGTCGAGTTCATGGTCAGATTCAAGGTCACCATTGGATGGCCAGGGAAAAATCCTAAATGTGTTTTGTTTAAAACATTTTTCTTCAAAATGTCTCCCTCGAAAGTTATTCCACCGTTTCCATACATTTGGCTCACCCCGTATGAAGTTTGATGAATAAATGTATGTTGCTTTTCCAGTCAATAAGAAAGAGCTTGAATAAATAAGATTTTATAATTGTATTATTCTTTTCTCAATATTTTTCTAAATTTATGATTGCATATTTTGATAAATATTCTTGCATAGACGCAAATTGATAGTAATAAATAAATAATTATATGAATGTTTATTCATCCTACATTAACACAGCTCCACAAAAAAAATCGAAAAAATGGTTTCTCTGACCAGACCAGCATATCTTTATGTTTTTGGGGTCGCTGGATCCGATTCCGGTGTCCGTTTGTCTCCATCACGTCACGTTCAAGGTCTATTCAAGGTCAAATCCTGGAAAAATAGTCAAATCTATTCAAATTATTATTCCTATATATTTTTGAGGTCGCTGAATCCAAATCCGATGTCCGTTTGATCCGATAAGGTCAAATTCAAGGTCATTTCAAGGTCAAATATATTTATTCTGCCAAAAATGAATTTTTGACTGCAGATTCTGAAAGAACGGGAAAGTTTACGTCTAGATATATATTCAATTTTTTTGATAACATAACTCCCAAGGTCATTTCAAGGTCACTTCATGTTATTGTATGGAAGGATCATATGACAATTCCAAAAATAAGAAAATGTGTCTTCACGGGAATAAACTACTACGTCAATATGTTTTCGAGGTCACTGAGTTAGAATCCGAGGTTCGTTTGCCTCCAGTATGTCAGGGTCAAGTTCATTTCAAGTTCAAATCCAGCAATAATTATTCAACACAAAAAACCCCAAAGCCATTAAATTCTTAAACTCCATAACCCATAAACCTCATAAACCCTTTACCCCATAACGCTGTAAGAAGGAGACTTGCATATCATTAAACCTCGAAGCTTGGTATGTACGAGCCATATGTGTATTTTAACCACTCAAATGATAAATTTCATAACACCATGACCTTCCAACTTCGTGACCGCATAACCTAGTAATTCATTGGCACCGTAGTTGTGCGAGGTAATGATATTTTATGCTAAACCCCCCCCCCCCCCCCCCCCCCTACTATCAGCCTAACCCGGGAACAATGACGTGGACGTAATAGGTTTCGGTTCCCTTGGGGTACTTTTTGAACGTGAGTTCCCCTTGCCTCTCACTAATAATAAGACCGATAACAACGAATAAAAATAATAAAAATTGAATAAATACGAAAAGGAAAAAGAATAAAAGAAAATTGCATTAGTCCTTACTTCGTTTGTGATACCTGACTTGCTTGTCTTCAAACGATCGACGTAGAGAACGTCGCTTATTACTTTTCTTATCCTTTACAACATTTTGTTTCAAATTCCAGCAATAGTCTGCCATCATATTGACACCCCACGTCCCTTGATATCGTTTTTCCATGTCCTTCATGTCTAAATGGCACCTTTCTCCATGTTCTTCACTGAAGTCACCTAGTGTTTTTGGAAAAAAATCGATATGTGAATCTAAGAAATGCATTTTAATAGTCATATTGCAACCTAGACCTAGAACTTGAAACTGTTGTATCTTGTCACTCACCAGCTTCTTATAATTTGTACTTTTCTTATTTCCAAGGAAATTCTGGCATACATCGCGAAAACTTATCCATGCAGCTCGCTCCGTTTTCGTCATATGATCTGTAAAAATGACATCGTTAAATAGTTTCCGAATTTTCGGGCCGTAAAAAATACCTGCCTCTAATTTGGCGTCACTGAGAGAGAGTGTATGCATTTTCTGCGCAATATATTTAAAGCATTCGTCCGACTTATCCAAAATTTTGACGAACAAAGTCATTAGGCCAAGTTTGAGATGTAAAGGTGCAACTAAAATTGCTGATACATCCACATGAGGCAATTTCAAAACATTTTTGGTGATCCGGATTGTAAAGACTTGCGCTTTGGTCATTCCTTCTTTTTATAGTGATTTGATCGATCTCTGCTGTCAAAGAGACATAAAAAGCAGGGATATTTGATGTTTCCGCTCTGCATCCCGAGAACGATTCCTATCATTTTTAAATCACCACAAAGAGGCCAGCTATGATCAAAGTATTTTATTTTATCAAAAACTATACTCACGTTATCATAAGATTCCTTCAAGGCTGTTGAATGAGCTATAGGTATCGGAGCTAGAATGTTCGTGTTGTGGAGTAGTATAGCTTTTAGACTACGGATTGAGGAGTCTATGAAAAGATGCCACTCTTCTGGCTTATATACTCCAGTCTCCAAACTATTAATTAGTCCGATGACATTGTCACAACTATATACTAAATATACTAAATCTAATTTCTTATCCTGTATAAAGAACTTTCTCAATTCTTTCTCACGATTTCTCTATACAATTATCGTAGTGCCTTTATCCAAGAGATTTTTCTCTTTCAACCTAGACGCCAAAAGCTCATGAGCTTCCTTTGATAGACCCAGCTCTTTGCCTAAATCACTCAATTCGGCTTGGCTAAATTTCTGTGGTGCTTCATTTCTTTTTTTGAATTCCTCATCACTTGAACTTGATTCCAGATCACTTGCACTCACTTCCATGTTACTGTCTTCATCAAACCCTAATTCACTTACATCAATAGCTGGGTCTTCTAAAAGTTTCTTCCGACGACCACTATTCTGTTGAATAGTAATGGCTGGATTCACTTTGTTTGTGTATACATATTTGATTTGAATTCTGTTTTTGGAATTATATCCCGATGTAACTGTCATACAAAAGAAACAATGTTCTCTTCTGTTTGGTATGCCCCATACGACTGGTGATGGAAATTTCAAATTAGAAAGGTTCTTCGTACTGTGACATGTCTTTAAAATTCTGTAGCAGTTGGCACAGACAGTGTGAGGGACCCAGTCTTTATGTTGATTCGAAATTTTAGATCAAAAACATTATTCGTATGCATCTTGAACTTTATCGTTGATTTTTTTTCTGGTTTTAGGAGGGGTAAACAAACCGCAGACATAACAAAAGCTGTAAGGCTTGTTTTTATCATCATGAATGTATCTTGTAGCTTTATACTCCGTAGAAGCCAAGGAACCTACTTCTACGAAGCTGCGGTCGCATGATGCGTCGTCATCACGATTCCGGCCCGCTGGCTCACCCTGACCAATCGCCGATACTGGAGTTCCTTGTGAGAACCCCTGTATCGTAACACATTTCCGTGTGCCTGCCATGACGGCTTGCACGCTTTCATCCAAGGATTTTGCCGGAAAAATGAACAATAAAAAAACCGTTGCCCGCCGTCACCGCGTGGAGGTACCCTGGGTGCAGGCACACCACGTATATTCGCTGTATCAAATTTAAAACGATGAGCTCCAATTCCGACTGACCGCTCTGCCACAGTCTCACTTACCACAGACCCGAGCCGGCGCGATCGAAGCTGCACTATCCACTCCACGCGCGACCCGGCGTCCTCTGAGTGGAAACACCTCGACCGGCACTCCTATGGGGGTGGGGGGTGAGATTGGACTATAGATTTGAACATTTTTACTGGATTTGACCTTGAAATGAACTTGCCCTGACATACTGGAGGCAAACGAACCTCGGATTCTAACTCAGTGACCTCGAAAACATTGACGTAATAGTTTCTTCCCGTGAAGACACATTTTATTATTTTTGCAATTGTCATATGAACCTTCCATACAATAACGTGAACTGACCTTGAAATGACCTTGGGGGTTATGTTATCAAAAAAATTGAATACATATCTAGACGTAAAATGTCCCGTTCTTTCAGAATCTGCAGTCAAAAAATCATTTTTGGCAGAATAAATATATTTGACCTTGAAATGACCTTAAATTTGACCTTGTCGGATCAAACGGACACCGGATTTGGATTCAGCGACCTCAAAAATATATAGGGATAATAATTTGAATCGATTTGACTATTTTTCCAGGATTTGAACTTGAAAAGACCTTGAACGTGACACGATGGAGACAAACGGATACAGGGTTCGAATTCAGCGACCCAAAAAATATAAAAATATACTGGTCTGGTCAGAGGAAGCATTTTTTCGATTTTTTTTGTGGAGCTGTGTAATTATTGCTGGATTAGACCTTGAAATGAACTTGACCCAGACATACTGGAGGCAAACGAACATCGGATTCTAACTCAGTGACCTCGAAAATACATTGACGGAGTAGTTTATTCCCGTGAAGACACATTTTCTTATTTTTGCAATTGTCATATGAACCTTCCATACAATAACATGAAGTGACCTTGAAATGACCTTGGGGGTTATGTTATAAAAAAAATTGAATACATATCTAGACGTAAAATTTCCCGTTCTTTCAGAATCTGCAGTCAAAAATTCATTTTTGGCAGAATAAATACATTTTACCTTGAAATGACCTTGAATTTGACCTTGTCGGATCAAACGGACATCGGATTTGGATTCAGCGACCTCAAAAATATGTAGGAATAACAATTTGAATAGATTTTACTATTTTTCCAGGATTTGACCTTGAAATGACCTTGAACGTGATGTGATGGAGACAAATGGACACCGGATTCGGATTAAGCGACCCCAAAAACATAGATATACTGGTCTGGTCAAAGGAAACATTTTTTCGATTTTTTTGTGGAGCTGTGTAATTGATTGTCTTTCATTTACTTTAATAATCTGTGCTTTTTAATAAACAGTATAGTTTATAACTTGTTCAACATACTCTGGAGACTCGAAATGAAATAATTTATTGATTTAATAATTGAACAAATTACAATTTTTGTCCATTTATTCACAAATAAATTTTCAAGTCCCTATACATGCAGGAGACCGAAATTTTTCTAAGTCTCGTTCGTCATTAAAAATGACGGAAAAGTTCCGTCAAAAAGACTTTGAATTTTGACGTCCAAGGAACGTCGTAAATATGACGCCCCTGTGACGTTAATAGTACGACAACTGACGTCTGAAACCCTATACTGACAAAAAAATGACGTCTGAGACGTTATTCTAACGTCAGTGTGCTCTACCGGGGAAGGTGATAATCCTTCGGTTTTACGATCCAATGCCTTTTACTTCCGGAAACGGGACAAACTTTTGCATCAACCCAATATTAAAAACACGTTCGTATTCGATTGCAATGTCGTGCCAAATTTCAAAGCAATTGGTGAAGAACTTTCGGAGATTTAAGATTTCGGACAAATGAACATTTACATTTGTAAGGAATATTTTAACACAAGAGAGAGAATACTCGATATAACGGAATGATGAGTCTTTAAGCAATCCTCGATAGAACTCTTGGGTCACGATCTGATGTGTAAGACGGTTCAAGCCCGAATGCCCCTTTCCTTGTTCAGTATTAAGTAAAAAATGCAAGACATTTTTTGATGCATATTGTTAGAAGCATTCGAAAATAATGAAAAAAATTTTAATTTTTGAAGTTTTACTTTTTACGAAGAAAACGTCGGGTGACTCACGCCTAAGTACGCCACTAGCTTCAAATAAAAATTGACTTTACACTAGAAATGTAGTTCTTTACTAACGCATAAATTAACTCCAAAATTTTGAGAATGTAGTACTGACAATTCAAGATTTATTTGCAAAAATATTGATTTTTTTACATCTTCAACACCCTATATCTCGGAATATAAGCGTCTCCGGACACATGTTTATATAAGTATTTTCTATTAAAATATTGCAAGGAATTACACCCTGAAGTTACGAACCGTACTTAGGAAACACCCTGTATATAAGATGGAGAAATACTCATGTTGACCATTATTTATAACAGTGTATAATTATTACTAAATACAAACTCAACCCAAGTAGACATCCATAATCATCACACCGTGTATATAATCCCGCAAATTGAGATCTTATTGACTGAATTGTATGAAGTATGCGGATATGTTATATATATACAAATTTGGGCTACTTATTAAACTAAGTATGCTATATATTAATGCAGGCACATTCATGCTATCTTGAATTCATATTGCCATTATTTAAAAAACTACATTCTGTGTATGAAGAATTTGTGTCATATCGAATTTATTTCATCATATCATTTCATGAAGCCATTATGTGGGAAGTTCTTGTCACCATTTAGTGCTCTGAATATGAGCTCAATATGATCATCTTTGACTGAGAACATTTTGTGCAATCAATGCGACGTCATTATGAGCTCTCAGTGTAACAGTCACGCCATAAGTAAATACAATATGACGAGGCTACTCAGCATGTCGATACGATACCGACTGGACGGATTTTGTCATAAGTGGTCCAATTAGCATTTGGCTGGTATATGTACAAGATTTAAAGTTATCTCATCACAACTTATGCGATTATAGAATTAAGACAGCGATGCGAAATTGCGTATAAGCGTTTCTGGGTGACAGTTTACGAACGTTCTTCGTTAAAATATATAAAAATTAGGTCTAGGTATGTATAAGTATATATATATATATATATATAATTGCAGTAAAGATATATCCCATGAGCGCCTTGAAAGAATGACCTAATTCGCTGTGTGAAGCAATACGCAACAAAAATATCTGTTCGATTAGGTTAAATTATTTTTTATTGAAATTATTACATTTTTTCTCAGTGTAAAGCTAACCCCAACTGGGCCTCATATTCAAACCGGTAGGTTTACATTTTTTAGCCCTTGACGCAAGACTTTAACGAGTCTTGATTGCTACATAGGATGGCGGTTCTATCTCAATCACGATATGTTGCCAATATGAGCTCAATATAACGATCTAGTTTCTGTCACGCCGTGACGTCAATCTGTGCTCAGCATTGACAATTTACCGTGCATAATGAAATGATCTAAATACAAGTGCAATATGAGGACGCACAAGAGGCGCAAAGCTACATACAGGGTGAGCCAAATGTATGGAAACGGTGGAATAACTTTCGCGGGAGACATTTTGAAGAAAAATGCTTCAAACAAAACATTTAGGTTTTTTCCCTGGCCATCCAATGGTGACCTTGAATCTGACCATGAACTCGACCTTGAGGGTCATTCCAAGGTCAAGGTCGCTTTTTTAAATGGGAACCCCTATTTTTATGGCGGATTTGGAAGGAGCGGAAAATTTTACGTCCGAATATGAAAATAGATTTTGAAAATACTTCAATACAAGATGACGGATCCAAGATAGTGGCAAAATTTTGGAATATCCACCGATTTATCCAAAATTTTGTGCTCATGTCACCTTGCCTTAAGTGGCCGGTTGCTAACACCATAAAAAATGTAGGTTGCCATTTAAAAAAGATACCTTGAACTTGGAATGAACTTCAAAGTCGAGGTCAAGGTCAGATTCATGGTTACCATTAGATGGCCAGGGAAAAAACCTAAAACTTTCCTATTTGATCGTTGACCTTTACCTTGAATCGAAGGTCAAGGTCAAAGGTCATATTCGGACGTAAACTTTTCCGCTCCTTCCAAATCCGCCATAAAAATAGGGGTTCCCACTTAAAAAAGCGATCTTGACCTTGGAATGACCTTCAAGGTCGAGTTCATGGTCAGATTCAAGGTCACCATTGGATGGCCAGGGAAAAATCCTAAATGTTTTGTTTAAAACATTTTTCTTCAAAATGTCTCCCTCGAAAGTTATTCCACCGTTTCCATACATTTGGCTCACCCTGTATGTGGACCAGCGTGACTCACGTCTGACCGCGATGTGATTTCAGTATGATGAAGATCTGTCTATCTGGGAAATGAGACAATATAATTTTATGACTATACTTACTCTGAAACTGCTTTAATAAAATGTACGCCTTCCTTTCATTGTTATAAAATCGTACTGGTCCCTGAAACATCGAATGAAAAATGAATTTAAAAATTCAGATAGCGAGAATAATGTTAAATTGCTTTCATACTGATGAAAAAGATGGTAGTAAGATGTTACGCTACTACTTCCTTAACTTCGTGATGATATGCTAGCATCTAATACCCAAATATAGTGCTAGCTCGTTATAAGCTTCATGCTAGCATTAGTTGCATCTTAGTGTTCCAAATATATTATTTTAGGCGTTTAAGGTAAATTTAATTTCAAATTCGCTGTATATACGAGAAGATAATACTTAAACTTCTGATAATGAAGAATTAGTGAAACTTAATTAATGAGTTTCTCCTTTTTAACATTATATAGATTTAATTAAGCTTTACATATATCTAGTATATTAGTTTAGCCACTAGATCTGGTGTGGCTCGCGTCAACTAACAATGGATGGCCTACTCTGTCACCCTTTATCTCATCTTGAGTGAGCATCGTGGCTCTCGGTCGAATATAACCAAAGACAAATAATGAGAAATATTAATTTACCGATAGCTGCACATGATTATTAAATAAATTAGTTTCTCAAATGGTAGCTTTGTTGATCGAGCATAAATATCATTAACAGGACTTATAATATTAATCATTTGCTCCACTATCTTTGCTCATTGAAAATTTAGATTAATTTTTAAGAGGGCGGAAGAGTAAGATATACAAGTACACATACACACTGCTAATGCCACCTATTTACCTTCGTGTAATGCTCTGCTGTTATGGAGATACGCCTAAAAAGTTGCAAGTAGTTATTATCGCAATAGATAAGCGAGCGTGGACAAAAAGTTATTTTTGCATTGCACGCATTAATAAATAATACCCAGCCATGAGTTTATGCCCAAGTAAGAATTTGGATGAAAAGATTTTATTTGTTGAGAAAAATGTTGGAGACCACCAAATGTCCAGACTGCGAATTTGGCAGGTTAAAATATGCTTTAAGTCATTTCAAGCCTGACTTTAAGTAAAAGTGGGTGGCTGCGAGTTACAAGCAAGAGCGTTTTTTGAAAAACAACGAACAATGGCTTAACAATTTTGACTTTTCATTTTTTTAAACTGTGTTCTTTTCCTTACTTTACTAAAATAAACGTTCAAAAAGTAAATGAAATTGTCTAAAAATAGATTCCGATATGATAAATTACATAAAATAATTTTGGCCACGTTTCTGGCACAAATACTCCTCTGTGCGACGGAAGCGAGATTATATGGCCTTGAATGACCTCGCGCAAATAACTATGTATTCTTTGAAACCAAATATTCACGCGTTAACAATACGCATATGGGGAGGTAAATTCTTCCCTATTTATAATCACTTAGATAGAGATCGCCGGGTTACTGCGAGAACCAGATAAGTAACATTTTGGTAGTTTAGCATATAACTGGTTTTCGCTGCCGAAAAATATAGAAAAGCGGACTTAGCTATTTTGATGCCTTGCGTCTTTGACCTTTATACTTACGGAACACTTACCTTTCACAGAACATTTCTTGATAGCTTTTATAATCAAAGCTGTACTTAACCATTAGAGGACGGGGGTGGTCCCCTTTAGGGACCACCCTGAGAACACAAACTATTTTTTAAAAAAAGGTGTGAGTGCCGTTGTACTCACGGAGGATGTGTAAACATCTTACAATTATCTGCGGTCCGAGTTTAATTGGGGAATATGACGTCGTAGTTCGACATAAAGAAGTTAAATTTTTTCTATAATAAAATATTTATTATTATTATATTAGATTTATAACTTACTAGCAGCCCGTTCCGGCTTCGCACGGGTAGATTGTGGATTGATTTTGTCCGTCCACCATTGTTTAAATACATTTTTAATACAAAACTTTAAGTATTTTTCCCGGGCTACGCAATGGTCATATTGGATTTGACCTTGACCATGACCTTCAAGGTTATACAAGGT
Source organism: Xiphydria camelus (assembly GCA_963678675.1). Lineage (NCBI taxonomy): Eukaryota > Metazoa > Arthropoda > Insecta > Hymenoptera > Xiphydriidae > Xiphydria > Xiphydria camelus. The sequence continues at coordinate 7,476,559 of OY783194.1, forward strand.
CAAATTAATTTTTTTCACGTTCAAATGTGTCCTTGACCATTTTTTTCATGTTACCTTTATTGTCAGCGGAGGTCAAATTTAGGTCAAGTATAGTTCGACTTTTTGAATACCCTGTATAAGATTTACTAACTCAGAAACCTTCGCGGATATGCGTCCAACTGTTCCCCAAAATTTCATCGCAATCGGATGAACGGTTTAGGAAGGCATAATAACCATCCGTACCGGTACTTTTTGAACACCCTGTATAAGGTTTACTAACTCAGAAACCTTCGCGGGCATGCGTCCAACCATTTCCCAACTTTTCATCGCAATCGGATGAACGGTTTAGGAAGGCATAATAATCATCAGTACCGGTACTTTTTGAACACCTTTTATAAGATTTACTAACTCAGAAACCTTCGCGGGCATGCGTCCAACCATTCCCCAAAGTTTCATCCCAATCGAATGAACGGTTTAGGAAGGCATTTGATATTACTTTAAAGGTCACGGTCAAGGTCAAATCCAATACAACCACTGGGTAGCCAAGGGAAAATCCTTAAAGTTTTGTATTTAACATTTTTCTCTAAAATGTTTTCCCGTTGAGATAATCCAGCTTGCGCGAATAGTATGCGCAGTAGCGCCACACATACACTGACGCAGTCACATCTACATGACTTACGTCTGACGCTCAATTTCCCAGGAAGGTCGTACCGCAGAGCTATAGCATAGATGTTTACACATCAAAAATCCCCGTCCTCTCTAAAGGTTAAGCGAAAAATGCTAGTAATGGAGTTATCTTGTTTTTGCAGTAATGCGACGAGATAATGTAAGCGAAACTTCAAAACTGAAGGAGAAATCTACTTATGACATTTTCAATCGTACAGCTGTACACGCACGTCACTTATACTGTTGCATTAAAGTGGCGAAGTATCCGTGAAGCGATGGAACGAAGTTCGAGGTGTGGCCGATGGATGGCACTAGCAGTGTATATGCGCACACACACATAAACATTCAGCTCGATCCTCTCCCCTTTTAACATACCGTATGTCCGTCTCTGTACTGGCCAGTTTGAAAGTTACCTTCGGATAGGCTTGGTCGGTACTCGAGTCATTTAATACGGTAGAAATCGAGTCGGCAGTTAGAGTTGATGTCAATTCGGGAGATCGAAGCGTCTAACCTCGAAATTGTGAATTTGTGAATAATGGAAATTACGAAAATAATTATAATTACGGTATAAATGTCTCGATTACCGACCAAGCCTATCCGAAGGTAACTTTCAAACTGGCCAGTACAGAGACGGACATACGGTATGTTATATCATGTGAGGCTAAACTTACTCGCCAGGAAAGAAACTTCAATCACTATTATCTCATTATTTATGCATTTTTGGTCTATATCGATATAAGACTTTATTGTATTGGGTTGGATCATAAGTAATGGCATTTTTTCTTCAAGTTAAAATTGCGCATAGAAAAAAAATCTTGGCATAATGTTATATCTTATTCGAAAGACTAATTTACGCTCTACTGGGTAGTGTATTTGGCTTCTTTATTTGATTTCATTTTTGTAAATCTTCAAATCATTAAAGTGGAATGTGAAGTGGACAAAAATGAGCATTTTCGACATTTTCTTTCCATAGAGTTTAATCGAGGTGTTAAAGCCATTGAAGCTGCTCGCAAGATTTGCGATGTTTATGGAGGTACTACATACCTATTAGGGCAGCAAAAAACTGGACGAAAATGTTCATGTTTGTCCACTTGACATTTTACCTTAATGATCTGAAAATTAATAAAAATTAAATAAAACGAAAAAACCGAGCACACTATCTTGTAGAGCATAAATTAGTTTTTCAAATAACATAATATTACCATAAAACGTTTCTTTTCTGCGTCCACTTTTAAATTAAAAAAAGCGCCATTACTTATGAGCCAATCCAATAGATAGAAGCATAACCTTAAACAAAGTATAACACAAATATGATCTAAAAGCTTATAGGTAATAAGACAATAGTGACTGAAGCTTCTTTTCTGCCGAGTAAGTATAACCTCATATATTATGGTAGATCTACATCACTAATTTTGATTAATGTTGTGAATCCTGTCAATGATATTTTTATCAAGTTAGCAAAGGACTACACGTCCGACTAATTCATTTGAGAATTACGTATAACCATCGGTAAAGTCGGTACTTTTTTTTTTGGGCCATCTTTGGTCAATACTTGTATAGCATCCCCCACGAAGGGTGGTGTTTTTATGTAGAGGAGGGGGGGAGGGAATGGAGTAGCCCATTGTTGGTCGCTTTAAGCCATACACCAATCCTAGAGTTTATTGTTAAGCAAATCAGTCTGTATAATTAGATACATCTCTATACTGTATGTCCTACGATAAACCAAGTAGGAGCATGCTAGACTTTTTATTTGAATTTGATTCCGGTGGTATTGGTTTGAATCCAACGTGTGAGATGGCGTTATGAAAGGCTCCGTCAGGCTCGGTCTCTATCTGCTAGAGCTGTCAGTGTAAAACAGATCAAGTTTTCGGCCTAACCGTAAAAGAATGCCGGCTCTTCACTAACAGTGAAATTTGGCATTATAACCAAGTCTCAACTCTTTATCCAGCAACGATCATGACCTCAGGGTTACGTTGACAACTTTGACAGTTTCGTTATGTTTCACATTCGTGAGTGTATATTAATTGTACGTAGGTGATACGTAACCCATTAGGTATTCTTCAACGCCTGAACAACGTATGTACGATTAATATTCACTCGCGAATATGAAACATAATGAAACTGTTAAAGTCATCGATGTAACCCTGATGTCGCGCACGTCGTTGACTGAAGAGTCAACACTTGGTTATAATCCCAAATTGCACTATTAGTAAAGAGCCGGCACTTTTTCATAGTTAGGACGAAGACATGATCTAGCTTACACTGATGGCTCTATCAGATGGAAAATAAAGCTTGACGGAGGCCCATGATGACGCTATCTCACACACCAAATTCAAACCAATACCATCGGTGTCAAATTCAATGAAAAAGTCTAGCGTACCCCTTCTCGGTTTACTGTAGGACATATGGTTTAAAGTTATATAATACTATGTGTATTTACTATGTATGTATACCGTATGTCCAACGGCAAACCTATCGCTTTCCGAAACCTTGAAATTTGACTTTGGCAGTGTTTGGACGGTGCTCGAGTCATTTATAGCAGAAGAGTACGCTGCGTAAGAGGGAAAAGTGTCAAACTTCTAATTTCCCGATAGCTATCAATTCGGGAGATCGAAGCGTCTAACCTCGAAATCGTGAATTTGTGAATAATTGTGAGTAATTTGTAGAAGTGATAAGAAATAATCATTCGGTTTTCTTCGATGAAATTCCCCCCAAGTGTTTAAAAACCAGTATCCGACTGGCCAATAATTTTTATTCGAATAAATTCACTATTTTGAGGTTGACGCTTCGATCTCTCGAATTGACAGCAGTCGAAAAATTAGACATTTGACACTTTTGATGTATAAACATCTATTACGACGGTATGAGGGTAAACCTCGGGAAACGGGACGGAAATGTGAAACCGGATGTGATTAGTGCGCAGTGATTCGTGCGCAGCTACTTCAGCGCTTGCGGCCTAAGGTGGCATTACATTGTCATGTCGATGATGTCGATGTAGTAAATCGCTATACAACCTACTAATAGCGCAGCTAGCATTGGTGACGCACACAAGCCTAGTCACTTTCTCCTAGCTTCCCCACGCGCTCCGCAAACAGCTACCGTAAAATGGGGTGACTTTGTGCCTAGGTGGTGAATATGTGCCAAACGTGTCTTTTTGGATGCAATCGCTATCTATACTCCGCGAGAATGAACTAGCGAGCACAGCCAAATTCCACCAGGTCGCAGATACCTAGCAAACTTAAACCAGCTGATTTAAATACCTATGAGTGTTACCGGCTGCAGTTTAAAAATAGTTTAGCAAGACCCAAATTTTTGTGATTATTTGCAAGTTATAGGAAATCTCTCTCAATACTAATACGTGTAACTGTATTCCCATTAAGGTAAGCTGATAGTTCAATTCCTATGTTAATGAAGGACAAATATACCATTCGTCGTATCTAAATATTTGTTTGTTTACGATTTATGAAATGATACCCTCGAAAAATACACTTTGGGTGGTGACTATGTACCGCCAAAGGAATGTTGAAGAACTATCTGTTCCGTCATGCAAGGCGATATTGACATCTCGCAAAATTCTGACGATGATGCTAATGTTATGACATAGCGTTTCGGTGATGGCCCTCGGTGCCCTCCGCTACGCCACTATAAAGCGGCTACGATGCCGCGCGCATGACGACGGAACGATGGGCGTCAGGCGGGTCACGATCCCGCCACTCAGGGAAACGAACGCGGTCCCTGAAAACGGACGAGAACCGGGGGATCGGAAACGGTCCGATCTCCGTCGGGCTCGGCTACCTCTAGCAGATGGTAGAGGGGTGGTTCGAGGTGCGCGGGCTGGGACCCGGGAGGATAGATTCGCGGACGGGTTCGCGAAAAAGAACCTCGACTACGTCCAAAGAGAACAACGTTTATTTGACGGGGAACTCAACGATGGTCCCCGAACGACGCTCGCGAGCGTTAAACAAACGAAACACCGAAACGGTGCCGCACAACATCGCGGACACCGCTCGATTCGCCGACGAAACGAAACGCTCGCGCGGAGGCGCTGACGGCGCGCTAACGGTACGCGTGGAGGCGCTACCGAAATGCTAACGGCGCGGAGGCGCTGACGGCGCGCTAACGGTACGCGTGGAGGCGTTGTCGAGATGCTAACGGCGCGGAGGCGAGTCGGAGGTCGCGCGCTAAGAGGGAGAAGCGTACCGGACTCGCTGGTGATCGCCGATGGATTCCGCTATCCGTGACGGAGGTCTCCCGGGCTTCCCGGGTCCTGAGGACGGCTTCGAAACTCCCTCACGATCCTTCGATCCGATCTCGTTCTCCGCTTGGCTCTCGACGTTCTCCCTATCTCGCGCTGCGTAATCGCACCTCACTCGCGTCGGACATTTTAGAAGCACGTTCAACGAACGTGAAAACAGACGGTGCTATCGTTACGTGCGATATAAACGATCTGGCTCGTCTCGCGGTTCGTACGGGATTCTGAACGATCGTGCGTTATCGAACGCAGACGAAATCAGACTGACTCGCCGGTACGGTACCGGAACGTGCGCTCTACCCGGGACCGTCCGGATTCGCGTCTTCGCCGCGATCGCACTCGCGATGTTTCGCACGGCCCTTTCGATGGCCGATTCGCACGCGTTATCTCGAAGGGGCCGATTGCACCCTTTTTTGTGACGCGAAGCGATTCTCCACGTCACAATGTTCAACGCCCTGGGATGAGTTATGAGCGTTCAATTCAAGCAGGATAAACACAGAGACGATGAAACATCTGAAACCCACGACCAAGAACGTGTAGTAGCCCAGGTCGAACCAGAACAAGTCTATGTTGTCGTTCAATATAATAGAAAATTGTATCCAGGACTGCTCTCAAACATCGACGACAGTGGGGAGGTCTTAGTGTCTGCAATGACCAAAAAGGGAAAGTTCTGGGCATGGCCTGATCCACCTGATGCTGTTTGGTACCGGCAAAACCAAATTAAAATGTCAGTCCAGCCACCGAAGAAGATTGCCAACAACATATTCTATGTAGGATTAAAACCTTGAATTTTTGTATTTTTTCAATTTAAGATTTCGTTTTGACTCTCACAGTTTATATTTGCATATTTCAAGCTTGTTTTTTATTAAAAATTATCTACAATTGAAGCAGTTTCTATTTCCACATTACCTCTCCTCAGAAATTAACAAAAAAAAAACAATTTCTGCAAATATTAAATTGTTAAGGTAAGTGGATGTGTAGGTTACAACGGTAGCATATACGGCAATGTGCTAGAGGCGATTTCAAGTCTGATGTAAAGCCAGAAAAGAAGTGGCCCATAGTCACCACCGCCAGGGGAGGTGAGACTGTGCCATAAAAAAAAATTTTTCCTTTTTCTCCTTCTTCCATTGTATAATTTCTTTCGACCTATGGTCTGAAAGCTGAAATGTGTAAATGTGTTAGGTAAAATTCTAAGCCATCTGTATCATAAATCTAAGGAGATATTTTTGTTAATCCTTATAAAGTGGCACATAGTCACCCCATTTTACGGTAACACTTGTATCTCTGTCTAAATAATCTATATATACCATAATACCGTATACCGCACGTCCCGTAAGAAACGCAACAAGCGACATTTTTCTTCGGCAGTATTTGCCGACGGTGTTTGAGTCTTTCATAGGTACCCCGATATCAAAGTGGCGCCACCTTGACTGTACACTACTTTCACGCGGTGCATTCGAGTCCATGCACTGGGGTGTCCATCTGGACGTCCAGCGTGAAGCCACACTGCAGTTACGCAGTGTAAGCACGGCGAAAAAAGTAGAATTTTGCAAAAAGGGGACGATAAAGTAGGATTTCCCGCCTGCCTTATCCGCCTTAGAGAGAGAGTGTCGGTTTTTTTTTCTCAAACCCTACCCGGCCAGGACTCGAACCTGCGCTCTTTAGGAGATTCTTCGAGACTGGGAATGCTTTCGCATTCTACCAATTGCGCCATCGACTCTTTGTGGTGGAAGTCGACTAAGAGAGTTATACATATCATATATCGATACCTGAAAGCAACAGTACTGTGACTAGTGAGATAAACCCGAAAGCCGATTTCGAGCTATGTCAAACGTAAGCTAAAACCGGCCTTTATGCAATGTAGCACTGAGATATCTCGGCAAAAATATTTAAATAAATATTTAATTTAAATATTTTTGCCGAGATATCTCAGTGTTGTATTGTGTAAAGGCCGGTTTATGTATATATATCTCATTAAATTTTTAAAAATAGTTTGATACTTTCTTGTTCAAAACAGTAGCGATTGTGATAATTAATCATTCATTATTTATGGAATAATTCAGTACAATTTGCACTGTTTGAAGTATCATTATAATATCAATTTTGTTATTTTCTAAATTAAAAATTTTTCTATCGGGGTGTGAAATCAATTAATTGTAAATTTACAACCGCACATGCGCAGATCAAAATTTGCAACTAGTTATAAATTGCTTTCTGGGAACAAACCTATTATTATATCAATTTTGTTATTTTCTAATTTAACACATTCGCTGCCACTTTTAGATTGATTGCATCGCGCTCAGTGCCGGTAACAGACTGAATAATGTAATATGCACGACATTGTGTCTACGATCGGAGCCGGCAGCTCATGCGCAAAGTGTCGACTGGCTCCGATCGGAGCCGGCGGCAACGAACCTGTTAAAAATTATGTGAAGACAGTAAATTTACCGACATACATGGTCGGTAAATTTACGAAGTGTGCACGTCGAAAAGGCACCGTGACTGCACTGAGTGTAGACACTGTGTCTTTACGCTGTGAACCACGCACACGCACGTTGTTAGTGTGTTCACTGTGTAGCCACGGTGTTCTTAGTTTGTGCACGTCACGCGATCATTCCACGGTGAGACCACAGTAATGCCACTCTACGTGGCAGCACTGCGTGCGGCTAGAGTGTAAATGCACGCTTTGCTATCGAGGACGGGATACCGTATGTCCCACTCTGTATCGTATGTCCCACTCTGTACATACCGTATGTCCCACTCTGTATTGGTCAGTTTGAAAGTTACCTTCGGGTAGGCTTGGTCGGTACTCGAGTCACTTAATACGGTAGAAGTCGAGTCGGCAGTTAGAGTTGGTGTCAATTCGGGAGATCGAAGCGTCTAACCTCGAAATTGTGAATTAGTGAATAATGGAAATTACGAAAATAATTATAATTACGGTATAAAATGTTTCGATTACTGACCAAGCCTCCTGCCCGATGTTAACTTTCAAACTGGCCAATACAGAGTGGGACATACGGTATTGGCCAGTTTGAAATTACCTTCGGGCAGGCTTGGTCGGTACTCGAGTCATTTAATACCGGTTGAAGTCGAGTCGGTAGTTAGAGTAGGTGTCAATTCGGGTGATCGAAGCGTCTAACCTCGAAATTGTGAATTTGTGAATAATGGTGAGTAATTTCAATTATTCACAAATTCATAATTTCGAGGTTAGACGCTTCGAACTCTCGAATTGACACCAACTCTAACTACTGACTCGACTTCTACCGGTATTAAATGACTCGAGTACCGACCAAGCCTGCCCGAAAGTAATTTCAAACTAGCCAATACAGAGTGGGACATATGGTATGCGGTATACCGTATGTCCCATCCAGAACCGCACAGTTACAGGGACCTTGAAATTTACCTTCGGCCGGGCTTAGTCGGTATTCGAGCAATTTTTACCGGTAGAAGTGGTGTCGGTAGTTAGAGTTGGTGTCAGTTCGGGAGATCGAAGCGTCTAACCTTGAAATCGTGGATTTGTGAATTATGGTTGAGTAATTTCCATTATTTACAAATTCATGATTTCGAGGTTAGACGCTTCGATCTCCCGAATTGACACCAACTCTAACTACCGACTCGACTTCTACGGGTAAACATTGCTCGAATTCGCCCCGGGCACCAAGCCCGGCCGAAGGTAAATTTCAAGGTTATATGGACATCGGTCATACGGACATCAACATACGGACATCGGTTATCGAAATAACCGATCTGAACTTGCTGAGGACGCCAACGTGGATGACTACGCATGTGCATTCACGCTTCTCCGGTGATTCTATTGGACGAGGAGACCCACGGGGGTGCTCATGCAAAACTCGCAATTTTGCTATGGTCTGATTGATCGCGGACATACGGTACATGTAAATTTGTGCAGTGTCGCATATGCATTTAGATTAGATCCTAAGGCCGTACAACCTTCAAGGGTTACTAGATTTTATAGCGGTAAAATTCAAATATTCTATACTAATTTAGGATTGCTATTCTATCGAGAAATAACGAGCGGATAAATGGAATTCGACACAACGGTTCGCACCGTTTAATAGTATCAGAGTCATAAATACCTCGCCAATCCTTAGCTAATTCTAAGTTCTCCGAAACGGCATATTCCGGGAATATAAGTTGCGAACACCACGGTTTATACCTTTCCTGGAAATCAATTATCGGACGGATCGTCGCGAGCCATCTAATACGGTACTCGGCTTATCCAGGTACGAGAGAAAAAAAACAAAACGAGTCTGCTAGTACTCGAGACACTGATGTGTAAACATCTCGTGAGCGGTAACTATGGAACGGAAATGTGATTGGGATTTGTGAATATTGGTATCTGTAATCGAAGTAATTTCAAACAATTTTAAATCTTATAACTGTAGAAAAATATTTTTCATTTTCATTTTCATTTAATAATGCCGCACTCGACACAATCGGCTTATGATAGCTAAAATAAATAAGTGAGTCGGAGTAGAGCCGATCGACGAGGAGTTACTCCGACTAACTTACTGTACATGGCGAACACCACTGCCATACAAAATTGTTCTGCTAGATGTTTACACATCAATTACAAGTTAGAATGACTAATTGATGTATAAATATCTGGCAGAACAATGTTGTATGGAAGTGGTGTTCGCCATGTACAGTAAGTGAGTCGGAGTAACTCCTCGTCGATCGGCTCTACTCCGACTTACTTATTTATTTTAGCTATCATAAGCCGATTGTGTCAAGCGCGGCATTATTAAGTGAAAATGAAAATGAAAAATATTTTTCTACAGTTATAAGATTTAAAATTGTTTGAAATTACTTCGATTACAGATACCAATATTCACAAATCCCAATCACATTTCCGTTCCATAGTTACCGCTCACGAAATGTTTACACGTCAGTGTCTCGAGTACTAGCAATTTCTTCTTACGCAGCGCACTCTTCTGCTAGAAATGACTCGACCACCGTCCAAACACTGCCGAAGTCAAATTTCAAGGTCTCAGCTAGCGAACGGTTTGCCGTTGGACATACGGTATATATAATTTAATTATATATAGTTCTATACAGAGTGAGTAACTTAGAAGGGAGGTAAGAGGGATGATCGGTGTGTAGCCTAAAGCGATTAATAATAGGCTATATTATTGTTTCCCCCTGTTTGATCAAGTTTCTCTTCGTGATAACTACAGCAGCCCTCGCCATAAAAAAAAACTTGACCAAACAGAGGGAAAACAATGAGCTAGCCCATTATTGGTTGTGTTAGACCATACACTGATCTTACCTCTTACGACATTCACCCTGTATAAAAAATGTTTAATTATATATGACTGGATATACATATAACTATACAGGGTGGACCAGGTTAAACGTCATCTTTTTTGATATGTGATAGAACAACCAAAAAAAAAGTACTCGTAAGAAAATTTTTTTCAAAAATATTTTCTAACATAGATATAGGGTGTCAAAGTTTCGAAAAAATTGTTTTCTCATCATAACTTCTAAACTACTTGATCGATTTCCATGAAATTTCGCACGCAGGTTAATGTAGAACAGCTCTAAGCAATAATTAAATAATTTTTAAAAATTCTCCAGTGGCGTAGATACTAGGGGCCGGTACCCCAATTTCCCCCTCCCAATCTTCGGCTCCACTGGATATTTTGCAAAGAAAATTTAATTATTAGATTCCCCGTTTAATTTAGAGAAAAAAATCACCCTTGCAAATGTTTGATTTATGGCTTCGTTTTTGAGATATTTATTTTAATTTATTGGGTTGCGTTTAATTTAAAGAAAAAAATCTCCAAAGCGAAGTCACAAATCAAAAATTTGCAAGGGTAATTTTTTTCTTTGAATTAAACGGGGAATCCAATAATTAAATTTTCTTTGCAAAATATTCAGTGGCGCCGAAGATTGGGAAGGAGGAAAGGGGGTACCGGCCCCCAGTATTTACGCCACTGAAGAATTTTTTAAAATGATTTAATTATTATTTAGAGCTATACGACATTAGCCTGTGTGCGAAATTTCATGGAAATCGATCAAGTAGTTTAGATGTTATGATGAGAAAACCATTTTTTTTTCGAAACTTTGACACCCTATATCTTCGTTAGGAAACATTTTTGAAACAAATTTTCTCATGAGAATCTATTTTTTTTTTGTTGCTCTATCACATATCACAATTAAAGGAGTTCAACCTAGCTTTGGCCTGCTCGCAACCTTATAAATTAAAATAAATATCTCAAAAACGAAGCCATAAATCAAAAATTTGCAAGGGTGATTTTTTTCTCTAAATTAAACGGGGAATCTAATAATTAAATTTTCTTTGCAAAATATCCAGTGGCGCCGAAGATTGGGAGGGGGAAAGGAGGGTACCGGCCCCTAGTATCTACGCCACTGGAGAATTTTTAAAAATTATTTAATTATTGCTTAGAGCTGTTCTACATTAGCCTGTGTGCGAAATTTCATAGAAATCGATCAAGTAGTTTAGAAGTTATGATGAGAAAACCATTTTTTTCGAAACTTTGACACCCTGTATCTTTGTTAGGAAACATTTTTTAAAAAAATTTTCTTATGAAAGTCTACTTTTTTTTGTTGTTCTATCACATATAAAAAAAATGACGTTTAACCTGGTCCACCCTGTATATACTTTTCTTACCCGGGGTAAAAAAATGATATATTTTCCCTTAGTTTTGAATTATATTTGATGTAAGAAGAAGGTGAAACCTACCGTGACTCCTTCGAAGCTCGTATTTGTCAGAGCATCCAAGAAGAGTTGTTCCCATAGTATGTCTCTGTATTTGAAATCCGCCACAGTTTGATTGCGACGGAATCGTCGTATTCTGCGTGCCACATGTTGGATCGCTAGAGCCACTGCCCAAATACCATCGTACGAGTAGCCATGAAATCTCGAATACTCAGTGCCCCGTCTAGAGTCGTACTCGACTTTATACTCATCCGGAGTCTAAAAGAAAGAAAAACATTATCTTCTTCATTTATCGAGATTGGCTCAATCTGTAGACAAAGTATTCCGTTAAAAAGTGCATTCGAGGTGTAGTTTAATTTCGCTAATACTTATGCTGCCGACAAATAGTACAGCTACAAGGATAGACAGAATAAGTGTTGAACGCGAATGTAGGTTAATACTTATTCCATCGACTAGTACCGTCTTGCAATTTGTTGATGAAATTAACGAATGTTTCTCTTACGATTCCAGAAATTGTAATCTGCTGTTCGGTAGAGAGTGGAAGTAAGTCAGTTAAAATGGCGGCCTGCAGCGCTTCTGTTAGTTCGGAAGGTGCACATCCTCCGCCTGGGCGCAGCCACCACTCTTCACCGTATGTACCCATAATCACCCACTGATATTTTCTTCCAAACATGTCGAACCTGCAAATTCATTTTGTTCTCGAATAATCAGTAGTAAGCGACATCGGATGCTCCGGCGCGTTCGATATAGTTGTTTTATAGTTAAAATAGGTAGCATAATGATTGCTGGAATTTGATGTACGACTGGTTCGGGCAATCTCGAACGAAACTCACTTGTAAGCCTCGCAGAATATTCGCCTAGCCCACACCTCGTCGAAATTTCCCAGAATGATTCTGACATCTTTCTCCTTCAACTTCTGAAGAGCGGTCGATACTTCTGTTGCGAAGCTTTGCGTTTCGACGACTTCCATCTTATTTGCGTCCAAATCAGCTACTAGTCTATTATGAGCCTAGAATGGAATTAAATTTTAGCTAGGAACGAAATAATATACGTATACACTCCGTATACACGGGGTGTTCCGCTCAGGATGGTTATGGCGGGTGTGGCCTAATTTGCCCATACTTGTCCCACCGAACAATAATGGATCGACGGCATAAATATTGACTGACAATCAAGTTCTGACTAACCGTCAATACTTGGCGGGAGTGAACAGGATTCTCCCGAGGCACGGGTGTGGTCACCAAGCAGGAAGACTAGTCGAACGATACAAAAATATCCGACTCGCCCGGGATAGCCTGGGGGGTCTTTCTCGAGTCACTCGCAAGGTTACGTATACGCATCTTAGCCAATAGACCAATCAGGATCAAGTATTCCGTTGTGGTGGGGGTCTCGATTGGTCTACTCGCTTGCGAGTGACTCGAGAAAGGGGGCCCTGGTTGCCGGGTGATGAAGCGTAACTGAAGCCAATAGTGGGCCAATGCCTTCCTGTCTAGTGTATTCATTCATCGCTAAGTCAATGTCCTACCTCCTCGTGGTTTCGTCGGAAACCTTCTCCGTCCGAGATATCGGGGTAGGGCGAAATGGACAATTAGTGAAACGTTTGACCCTACATTGTCTAAGGGTACCTAGAGAAGGACTGAGAAGTCGAACACACCTTTCTCCGTTTTTTAGGACCGCGGATTATATCCGGGGCGATGCCTTGATCCGGCACCCTTTCCGGAAGGCTAGAGTCGAATCTGATTTGAGAGTCCATGGAGGCTGGGACAGACCGCCGGATGAAAACACATTAACCCTTTCGCTACCTGTGTACACAGTTGTGTACCGTGATGTCAGTAATTTTTGTGTGGAAGATTTGAAGAATTTTACCCACCTGCTTCCACTATACTCAATCAATGTTTTCGATTTACCTTAACCCTTTCGCTAACTGTGTACACAGTTGTGTACAGTGATGTCAGTAATTTTCATGTGGAAAATTTGAAGAATTTTACCAGCCTGCTTCCACTGTACTAAATAAAAATTCGATAGTGAAAGGGTTAACCGCCGTGGAAAAGCTAATCCCCCCCCCCCAATCCAAACCCAAACCAAAGTTATCCCACAAGGACCTAACCAAGGCGTAAGACTAACAATAAGGGAGGGTCTGACTGGGAAAAAGAGGGCGAGTCGTCGGCTCTGGCGCGATTCGGGCTGAAAGATGTCAGGGTCGTGCTGGGGAGAGTCGATGAGCCCAAGTTGAACGCAGAAACAGCCCCCTTGGCTTGAGGAGGTGAATGGGTGTTTTGGAGCCGAGTCCCATTCAAGAACGAGCAATGGCTGAAGGAGGCGCGGAACCCGCAAAGAGGCAGACCGGACTGTTTGCCTTCGACATGACCAAAGGGCGACACTCGAAGATGGTGAGCCCTCGAACGCAAAGATAGCCTCAAAGGATCCAACCATGGTGTAATGCCTAGAAGGGAGTCAAGACGGCAAATAAGAATGGACTGCCGCCTCGAGAGCGATGGAGGTTCAAAGAAGCTAAAACCGTACTTATAAGAGGATTGACCGGGCTAAATTAAAAGACAAAGAAGTACAGGTGGCAACATGCCGGGATCCTGAGCTGCAACTCCGTGGGGGGGGGGGGGGGGGGGGGGTAATACACGTGCCGACGCTGTACCAGCCCTACGAAACTACACTAGTATGCCTTATATGAATTTTGTACCCGCTATTGAAGCCGTTGGAAACAATTTCGCTGCGTGGCGCCACTCATACGTGATGTTAATAGATCATTATAATAACGATCATGTAGTGTTATTCGAACACTTCGAACATAATTCCGTTGATTGTGTATATTCGTGATATTCTTTTATGTTTAAATGTAAAATAATTTTTTTTAAATTTATTGTTAACGATGCCGTGCTATGTGCGGAGGACATGGAGGGGGTAATATCACATTACTGTTGGCGCCGCGCTGCGGCGGACACAATAGCGGGGATACAAAATTAGGCGAGTAACAGGGGGCTGCGCTGAGCTAATATCTGGGACTAACGGGGAAAGAAACGCGTCGCTCGAAATGGTCCCAGTACCGAAAATGTCGAACGAGGCTTCAAGATCAGAGGGGTCTTTGCGGATTATGTAGTTAAACATACAGAGGTCTGTGAAGGTCACTGATGAAGCCTATGTAGCAACATGGGAAAAAGGCATCGATGTCCTTCTCATGCAGGAACCTTACAACGTTCATGGAAACGTCATGGGTTCTTGTAGATGCGATAATGATAGCCACGGGTGGTGCGGCCGAAAAATAAATTAAGGCCGCAATTGCCAGCCGGGACAGGAGTTGCACCGTGCTAAAGATTGGGCATTTTTGTTACTCGCATTGTGTCCTGGTACAGGTGGAGGGCGGATTTGGCAAGTTTTGCCTCATAAGCCAATACTATTAGTACTCCGATGACATTGAACCTTATCTAGACCACCCGGGGAAAGTGCTAAACGAGCTAAAATGCTCCAAAATATTTGTCGGCGTCCATGCCATGGCCAGATCTTCCGTGTGGGGAAGTGATCGGTTGGATGAAAGAGGCGAGGAGTCCGAACGTTTAATCATGATAGTAGATAACGAGGCAGGCAACCCGTGCACGTACGCCAGTAACAGAAGCGAGTTTGACATAGACGTTACGCTGGTAACGAGCAATGTCGCTTCCGCGGTAAAATCATGGAAAATCCGTAGAGACTGAACCTCTAGCGACCATAGAGCTACAGAGGTTGTACTGGTGCAATGATTTGGAGCGCCCAATGAGACCAACGTTCCTCGTGAGCAAGGCTGATTGGCCGAAGTTCGGAAAGGTCCTCTAGAGGTCGTGTAAGGAACTCGAACGATATAAGGTCACAAAATCTGAGGATGTCGAAGAGCTCGCGGCCCGTATAGAAGACGCGGTATTCGGGGCATATGAAGCATCTATGCGACCAAAAGGGTGGCGACATTAGCCAGCCGCCTGGTTGATTAAGTCCTTAACCACCCGCAAGCATAGGATATGTGCCCGAAGAAGGCAATACCAAGTTGAACGACGAACGCTAAAACTCGCGATTAAGAAGATAAGGTACCTCACTGAAAGGCGTGTTTATAAAAGCTGTCAAGCTGGAGGCAGTTTGTCTTTTCGCACTGCAATTAGAAACCCTGGGGCCTTGTCTATATAATGACTAGTCAAAAACTCAAAATCGAACGCCCACTGAGTTCTATTAGCACAGAACGGGGGCTTACGAGTAACAGGCGCGAGCTCTCGAGCACCTTGTTGAACGCGCTCATTCCGGATGACCCTATCCAAGATAATTCTGCAATCCAAAAGGCAATGAGAGAATATATCCGTGAGCCTCCCAATAGTGAGGACACACAGGACTTCCTCTAAAAGGAAGTGTCCGGGGCAATCTCCAACCTAAAGAAGGGAAAATGCTGGGGCATGTTCAGAATTGAGGTGGACGTACTTTAAAAGGCATAAGGCATTATAAGCTGGGATTTGCTAAAGCTTTACTACGGATGCTTAAAGTAGGGCACCTTCCTTAGAAGGTGGAAAAAAAGGACCGTAGTGGTCATCCTTAAAGAACCTAGCAATGGTAGGTTCCTAACAATAGATTATGGGAAAGGTGCTAGAATAACTAATCTTGAACAGGCTTGGCTCGGTGTTGAATGGCTCGGAGTGTTGCTCCTACAGGCAGTACGGATTCTGATCTGGACGCTCGACAGAGTGTGCCTTAACAAGGTTTAGGGATCTGGTGTCTACATTTCAAAGGAGTGCTATTTCGAACTGAATCCATATTGTTCGTAAGGAGTTTCCCTTTACACTAAAAGGCGAACAAGACAGAGGGAATCATGCAAACTGAATCATGGGTCTTAAACCAAAGTCGAAGGCCTGATAGGCGTGCGTCGTAACGCAAAAACGGCTGAGCTGACAATGGAGAGGCCTCGAACGATAGAGGGGCCAGCATCCATGGCGCGATGGAGGCTTATGGAAGCCAAAATCGAGCTGAAGAGGATTGCATTACGTTTGTCGAACGTACGATCGGAACCCCAGACGCGACGGAAGCTCAGAGAAGTTAAAATCGTGCTGAAACGGATTCCCTGGATCAAGTTGAACGATCCAGTGGTGCCGGAGGTGGCAGGCAAAGAGCCTAAGTCACTGCTGGATAGTGGCGAGGGGCTCAACAGCCATAGTGGGCCGGTGCTAGCTCGACGTCAGTGACTGATACCGGTGGAGGGGAAATACTCCCTGAGTTGGCCACTGACTCGAACGAGGCTTCAGCGCTGAGCCGGACGCTACATGTCTGAATGGTCCCTCCGGCTGTTGACCACAATAAATTTCCATATTTGCTGCATAAAATAATTTAGCATCGCTTAGACAGAAAATTTGTATGCCATATTTATTTGGCTTGGAAGGTATATACTGCCGGAAGCCACATCTTCCCCGAAACGCGGGCAGCATTTCATCTATTGTGACATTCTGTCCAAGATGATAATGAGTTTTGCAGTTTGCAATAAAGGAGGTAAATAGTTCTCTGACTGCTGCTAATTTATCAGTCGTACGTCGTATTTCTCTTGTTTGTTTATTATCGAATCTCAAACATCTTAATAAAAACCTAAAACGTTTCTCAGACATGACCATTCTAAAGATATCAATTCCTAATCCATTTGATACCCAAAAATCAGCTAAATTCCGATGACCGCCTCGAAATACACCAGCTAGATACAGCAGTCCTAAAAACGCTTTTATTTCAATAACATCTGTTGGCAAACAATCTCTAACTCTTTGGAACTTTGCTTTTAGAGTATCTATATACTGATTTGTGTATTCAGCAAGCATAGTGAGAATATTCTCACTAAAAAATAGGTCCCAACAGTCTATTTCTGTTTTTGCATCTAATGCACTTTGACCAACAACGCCCGGTAATCTCGCCATGATATTATGTGGTCTCATTCGAGTTGGCTTGGCAGGAATTTTGTCCCACCGAGTCCCATCTTTACCTAAGATAAACAACTTCATGTAACATAATATCCCCTTACTGCATGATTTTTTATATCTTCAAAAGAAAAATTCCTGTAGGTTAATTTTGACTTTTTATAGAAGAAAATAACACTAAAAAACTATTTTTTACAAAAATTAATATTTATTTTCGATTGGCTGTCAAACTATTTATTTCCCAGAAATGAAGTTTCATTTAGTAGGTAATGCAGATTTCATGTAAAATAAATGTAAATGGACAGATATTTGTGGTTAAATTTAGGCTATTGTTCAATAGATGGTGCAAACAATCAAAATATTTCATATGCCATATATGGCACACCATGCAGTAAGGGGATATACTTAAAAGACAAATTATATTCACTCACTAAGAAAACAGTTTTCCTGCTGTTCTTCCTCAGATTCATTATCGCTGACCTCATGGTCCGTTTCAGAATCTGTTGACCTGGTTTCTACGTAGTCCTGTGTCTAAAGGCACGAAAATCAACTACACGCAGCTTAACGTACGTTTCTCACCAAGACAAAACTTACGACTGAGGCGGACCGACAGTTACGAGAATAGTCGCATTGTATCTCTCAAGTACAAATTCGTGCGCCCGTGCGGTTTTATTTACATTGTAATCTTCCAGGTAAAGATCTGGTCTTATAAGCTAGGCTATTGTTCAATAGATGGTGCAAACAATCAAAATATTTCATATGCCATATATGGCACACCATGCAGTAAGGGGATATACTTAAAAGACAAATTATATTCACTCACTAAGAAAACAGTTTTCCTGCTGTTCTTCCTCAGATTCATTATCGCTGACCTCATGGTCCGTTTCAGAATCTGTTGACCTGGTTTCTACGTAGTCCTGTGTCTAAAGGCACGAAAATCAACTACACGCAGCTTAACGTACGTTTCTCACCAAGACCAAACTTACGACTGAGGCGGACCGACAGTTACGAGAATAGTCGCATTGTATCTCTCAAGTACAAATTCGTGCGCCCGTGCGGTTTTATTTACATTGTAATCTTCCAGGTAAAGATCTGGTCTTATAAGCTTAGGACAGTGTTAAATATAAGTTACCTAAGGACTACTACAAACGATAAAATTGTAACGTTATTCTGTTTTGAGAAATCTGTATAAATAACGTGCATGTATCTGTCAAGTACATGCGCGACTAATGGAAGGTTAAAGACCCTAGTAAGGATCAGATCAGTGCCAAGTCGTATAGACTCATATCTCTTCTCTATGTAATGGGGAAGGTGCTGGAGAGGCGTATCTTGGGGAGACTTGACCCACTGTTGAATGACCTGGAGTTCTGGTCTGACAGGCAATTTAGATTCAGACCTAAACGCTCAACGGAGGAGGCTCTAACGAGGTTCAGAATTTCTGTATCTGGGAGCAGTATATGGTTGCCGGCGGTTCTGATCTCCCTAAAAAGACGGAACTGCCAAAGAAACCTACAGGGTAGGATCAAAAAGTAGTAGGACTGAATTTCTGTAGCGCGAACGGAGCAGTGGAGGGGGGTCAGATCACCTGGGCGTGGTAGTCGGGAGCCTTCCGAAAAGGGACCGATTTTTTTTCCATTTGCCTGCGGGTAAGTGGAGAGTAAGCACGTCGATTTCCGTGAACCTCTATTAAGAAGTGTCGTCGCGATCCAAGATGGAGAAAAATCTCAAACAGCGCTACGCCATCAAATTCTGCGACAAACTCAGGGCGTGCTTCACAGGTTGCACAAATGCGTCCTCCGTGTGCGGCCAGACATCGCCGATTCTTGGAAGCTTCACCGCGACAACGCGCCGTGCCACACCGCGCTGCTGGTAAGGGAGTTTCTGGCCAAGCACAGGGTTACCACGTTGTCTTACCCCACCTACAGTCCAGATCTGGCACCGCCGGACTTTTTCCTCTTTCCTCAGCTCAAGCGGGACCTCAAGCGAAACCGATACCGCTCCGTAGAAGACGTCCGAGGGGCTGTTACGGCATCTCTGAAGGAGATCCCGGAAAGCGAGTTCCAGAAGGCGTACGCGCAGTGGGAATTGCATTATACGCGTTCTGTCGAAGCACAATGGTGCTATTTCGAGGACTACTAAGGATTTGTACTGATTAGTTCAATAAAAAAATGTAAATTAATTCAGTCCCCTACTACTTTCTGATCCTACCCTGTATACGTGTTGATGGGAAGCTATTTCGAATTCAGAGAGGCTTGGCTGCACTCAAGGTGCGCCAAAGTCGGTAAGAAGGTCACGAGGCACCCACAAGGATCCATCCTCGAATCAAACTGCTGGAACCTGGTCTTTGACGAGGTCCTGCGCCTGATCGCGGACGGTGACTGTGAGTCGATAGCATATGCTGATGGCTTCCTCGTCTTAGTCAGCGGTAATGCAAGAAGAGAAATTGAACGTAAAGGCCAAGAAGTCGCCGACAAGGTGACCAAATTGTGCGAAAGGCAAAAACTGCGGATCTCGGTTGCAAAGACTGAGATGCTGCTGGCGAAAGACATCCTTGATGAGAGAAGGCCGCCAACAATAAAGCTCTAGGGACAGTCAATAAAGCTTAAGCGATCCATTAAGGTTTCTCGAGTGGTACAGGGGCTTTTTCCCTGCTAAAAGTTAGTCCACTGAAGTACAGTAACCTCTAAAGTATGTTCTTCGTGCGATGTGGCGACAACGTTTGACGTACAGTAGTATGTGTGTATCTGTGAGTTCAAAAATGGAGCCCAAAACATCCGATCATGGGATAACCCTCTCTGCCGCAATGAAAGAACGGAGATGCGAGGGACCCGGAACGGCAAACCAGACTCGCGCTCGACAGCTGAGACAAGAGGGTCGGAAGAATGAGGCCCATTGAACGAAGGAACTCGAAAGCTGTAAAGAAGAACTAGGTGCCGACTGAGGAGGGTGAATTCCGTTTTGGCACCCAAGGTCGTCGAGATTCAATGACACGAACCCTGATTGTTCACCAGATCGGTCGACCTAACCGGTATCGAACATATATATGGACTTCACAGCCCGCTGCAAAGGTGGTGTTTTTAGGTGTACTAGAGAGCCAGTTGAACGATGACCGGTACTCGAGCTGACTTAGCCTATTTAATTACACAGCTCCACAAAAAAAATCGAAAAAATGCTTCCTTTGACCAGACCAGTATATCTTTATGTTCTTGGGGTTGCTGAATCCGAACCTGGTGTCCGTTTGTCTCCATCACGTCACGTTCAAGATCATTTCAAGGTCAAATCCTGGAAAAATAGTCAAATCGATTCAAATTATTATTCCTATATATTTTTGAGGTCGCTGAATCCGAATCCGGTGTCCGTTTGTCTCCATCACGTCACATTTTTTTAATCTCAAAGAACCATCAATAGATCATGATTTTCAAAAAGTTAATAGACTTAACCCAAATTCGTTATAGGGGGTTTTTTGGGTCGCTGATCACGAATCTGAAATCGGATTTCAAAAATTCAAGATGGCGGATCCAATATGGCGGAGGAGATTTTTGAAAATCGACGGCTTCATGCCGAATTTGGTATAAGGGTGTGGATTAGGTCGCTGATCATAAATCTGAAGTCAGATTTTAAAAATTCAAGATGGCGGATCCAATATGGAGGACGAGATTTACGAAAATTTTGAATTTTTGTAAATTTAACTTCATATTCGTCATCAGCGATCAAAAAAAAACCCTATACCAAATTTTGCATGAATCCGTCGATTTTCGAAAATCTCGTCCTCCATATTGGATCCGCCATCTTGAATTTTTAAAATCCGATTTCAGATTCGTGATCAGCGACCCAAAAGAAACCCTATAGCGAATTTGGTTTAAGTCCATTCACTTTTTGAAAATCATGATCTATTGATGGTTTTTTGAGATTTAAAAAAAAAGGTGACGTGATGGAGACAAACGGATACCAGATTCGGATTCAGCGACCCCAAAAACATAAAGATATACTGGTCTGGTCAGAGGAAGCATTTTTCCGATTTTTTTTGTGGAGCTGTGTTATCAATCCTTATTGACGAGAAACTTTTCTTAGTCTTTTTTGAATCGAGGTACAGTTAAGTATTTAAATCTACGCTTACCAAAGCATATCTGGGTTCGTTCTGATAGATTGTCCCAACTCTCGTCCAATTGAATTGCTTAAGGAGCGCTACTCTCGGTGCATTGAAGGCGTTTTCTGATGGAACCACCCGGAAAAAGTTTGGAAAGCTGTCGTTTGTAAACATAGGATGGGTGTCTGCATAGCTGAGCTGAAAATAAATAAATAGAGAAGATGTAAAATATATTGTATAAAAATTGAGTAATATCGAACTTACAAGATCCCGGTAAAGCTTTCGTTTATACTTTTATTTACACGCTTTTATATGTAGTTTATAGTGAACTTATAGTAGTGAAGACAAGATGCACATTCGAGAGTAGCTTATTATTGGCAACTTTGATTATATACTCCTTATCGAAGAAAAAGTACAGTTTTCACTGTACTATAACTTAACTTTATTACAGCGCCATCTCCTATTTTTCTGTTTTATTCCGATTCCCGATAGTGAAGGGAACTGAAGTTGGGACGATTGACTACAGACTTACACTTCTATACCTAAGATACGTGTATGTGATAGCATTTTTGATGTAAAATAGTGCTCCACATCGGGAACCGATTTTGCTAGATTTCCCAACTTATCGATATTCCTTCTTTATCAGTATAATATTTCCCCTCTCACACTTTCGCAAGTCCTGTTTTGTATGTACATTGATCTTGCCAACATGAAGAGAGAGAGAGAGAGAGAGTGTACATATTTCCCTATCACTTATTATTTACGTCTCTGAATGCAAATTCAATGAAGTCGTCAATCCCCCTTTAGGTATCGCTGTAATATAGTTTTTTCTGCATGCAGAGCGATTCTCAGGATGGAGGTCATAGGACGGTAGGTTATGTGGCGTTTTACAGATTATAGGTTGTACGCTATTAGTCCGAGGACACTATACGACTCGTCGCGATGGCCTGCAGTATCTGGCAAACGTTTCGAAATGAGATCCCTGGTGTTTGAATCAGGTAACCAGATACTAGGAGTCTTTTTCCGAAACAGTTGGTGGACGCTGCTTGCACGTCCTCAAAGCCAATCATCGAGATGCAGGCTATGTCTAGTTGTGTCTGAACACCTATAGTCTTCCAAGCGCCGCGTAGCATATTGTCCTGTAACTTCCATCCTGAGAATCACGCTATATATGTCATACAGCAATACTAACAATAAGTTCATATAAGTGCGTAAGTACGATACTACTGGAGCATCCACATTGCGCTCTGATTTCTTTTGGTCTTAACGTGAACCTCTATCGAAATTCTTGATGTAATTTTAGTAACTATGTGTATTTTGTAGCTCTGTAGGTCTATAGTAATTATAATGATTTAGCATAAATAGTATGATTTTAAATATAATCTTGATGGCATACAAGCATAATTTTGAATATGTAACAAAGATGCTGTGTAATCCTTAAGAAGCTATTCTGGTGAAAATATACTCTAGAATTTGTCATAATTTTTTAATAAATAACCCTTATTGTAAAAAAAGAGGCCAATAAAGAACGCTTCGTGTGAAATTTTCTTACCGAAATATTACCGAAATGACGAGAAGTTCATTGCTTATTTCTTTGGTTACTCAATTAAAAATAGGCCAAACAGTTATTCTAGATATTTTCTATTTTGGTAATAATAATTCACGAAATAACCGTAATATGTCGGAATTTTTTTGTCAAAAACCGAATTATTACGAAAAAATATTATAGTGGAAAAATACCACATATGTGGTTTACTGTGTATCCTGGAGATAAATACAGAAGATTACAATAACTCACATACGTACTAAACCTTTAGTTTACTGTAATCTTCTGTAGTTAATCACAGGATATTACAGTAAATTACATTATGTGATATTGTTGCGCTTCTTCGTTAGGTAATTCACGAGGGATTACCTAAAATAGAAAACAATTAAGGAATTCGAAGATATAATATTCAAACACATATTCACTAATGCATATAGCATGATCACTAAATGTTTCCTGGATAAATTGGTTTAGGAAGATTTTTCTGAATTTCACAGAAAAACTACAACCACTGTCTTTCGAAATTTCTCTCAAAATTTGTTCCTTACTTTTTTTGTTAAAACTTCTATGAGTTCTCAGAAGAACACCGACTGTCAGGTTTTCGAAATATCTCTACAATTCCTGTAATTTTTTCTAGAAATTTCATCATTTTCTTCAAATATTTCAGAAAGGTATTTTGTTCTGAATTCAAAGACGAATTTTTCCAGAATTTTCGTGAATTTCTCAGAAAAACTGACCATTTCTTTGACAATTTTGCTAGGTGTCTATTTTTCTTTATTTTTTAGAATTCCCATGAAATTCTCAGATCAACTCAAATTTATGGTTCTTGAAATGTTCTTTAAATACTGTTTTCACTTCAGATTTCAGATGTCCCCATAAGAATAAATCGCAGGGAGTAAGATCAGATAATGGAAATCACTTCGAAAATTTATTGTAACGTAATTGACCTTTAATAAATAAATTGACAACTTACTTCTAGCAGTTTCTTTCTCGAATTGCGCAAAAACTACGCATCGAAAGGTACCAAAATTTGGTGTTGTTGTAAAGCATTTTTAAAGAGCTTTCCAACGCTGTATCACACATGGGGGGTTGCTATTTAAGATTACAAAGTTGGGGGGGCTACCCCTAAGAGGGTTGGAGGGGGTGCATCTCCGATTATGTAATTTTGGTTCCCCCTATCCACTGCCGAAACCGTATTTTTGTTTTTTAGAAAATCTCTGTAATTTTCTGAGATATTGGGGTGGCAAGTTTTCAAAATGTCACCCTGTATATGATGTTAAACAATAAAGCGCCAAATTCAAATGTTCGTGGGTTAGGCAAGTATAGCACTGAATCACTCACACCTTTGGCACTGACATATGACTTGGAAGATACACACTTCTATAATTATCAAGAAGCCAAAAATTTGTTTGCTGAGTGGATTAACTCAAAAAGTAGACAATTCTTATGTCGCGGAATTCAACTTCTGCCAGAAAAGTGGGAAAAAGTTATAGCTTCCGAAGGCAAATACTTCGATTGAAGTATTCGAACATTATATTACATCATAATGTTTTAAAAACAAGAAAAAAACAGCGCTTTCAATCCAATTGCCTAATAAGTTCAAATTTTAGATTAAATATTTGCTACAATTAATCTTATAAATGTAATATACAATCTGTATCCGAAGAACGTGTATGCGATTTTTTTTTAAAGTACAAAAGATATTTGTTTGTAACTTCTTTTACATGGAAGTATAACCCATTTTCCACGGTGCAATTATTTAGTAAGTCGTGTAGTCGCCATCATTTTCGAGTATGGCTTCACACCTTCTGGGCATACTTTCGACTAGTTTGTCCTGCTTTTCTGTGGTTGCTCGCTTCATCGTAGTCATCGACGTTTTTATACACCTCAAACCGCTCGGCCCATTTTGCAACGAAACTTTTTGACTTTTTAATTGCTTTCGCAGCCGCTGAAAATGATAATTTAGATCCTTTTTGGTGTTTGCAAAGGAAAACTGCCTCAAAACGCTTCGCATACTTGGCACTCATTTACTCTTCCACTTCGAGGTCTCGAGCGACACTAAAATGAATCGGTGTTTGTGCCGTAGCCCTCTCATGGTACAATTACATCCCGAAAAAAAGACAGAGATATCTCTTGTACTTTAACCTTTAACTACACGCGCTGGTGTACTATGTACACCACTCTGTTTAAAACCACCACCATTTTTTAATACGAACAGCTGAGCCGCCGCAGCGCTACCTAACCTTTCATTATTATCTAGATCAACACTACGTGCAGTATCACTGCAGCAGCCTGATTAGTAAAGTCGTTGTGCATCGAAATTAGCAGCAATCCGTTGTGGTGCCTAAAATATACCACGCGTGTATTTTGTATCATGTAAGTATATATTTATTATTGTACAGATTTCCTGGTTTTTGGGTGTATATTTTTATGTATAATTTAATATATTCTCAAATAATTTGATTCTCTAGTATTTTATTCCTTTTTTAGAGATCAAATAAAACTTAGAGATCCAAAAAGTCTCACTCTAAAGATGAGCTCCAAGTAATGGCTCAAGCAATATTTGATAACGAGTCTGAGGAAGAAGTAGGAGGAGATGCAGATACGTCAGAGAAAGAGGTTATAGAAGAAGGAAATGCGGATACGTCAGATGAAGAATATAAAGAAGAAAGTGATTACAGTTTGGCCTCAGTAGAAGAGTTTAGCGAAGAAGATGAGGAAGGAAACAATTCAAATAATATCGACCTTATTGAAGATTACTATGTGGCTAAAGATAAAAAAACTCGCTGGAAGAAAAACCCCATTGTAAGTAAATATAGCAAAACGAAAAAAAAAATTTAGTAAAAATATTTTCCGGGCCAAAAACATATGCAAGATCTATCACAGATGAGAGGAGTGCATTCGAAAAATTGTTTACCGACGATATTATTCAAAATATTGTTGATTGTACAAATCCGGAAATTGAAAAACTGCGACCGAACTATGACCGACAACGAGATGTAAAAAATGTTACAAAAAATGAACTTTTGGCTTTTTTCGGACTATTATTTTTCGCAGGGCTAAGGAAGCAAAATCACACACATTTTCTTGAATTGTGGACCACTGATGGGACTGGTTCAGAAATTTTTCGAGCTTGTATGGGTTGCAATCGATTTTTATTTATACTGACCGCCTTGAGATTTGACGACAAAAATACAAGAATTGACAGAAAAAAGTCTGATAAACTCGCGGCCACTAGATTTGTGTTGGATCGGTTTGCAGAGAACTGTGCCAAAAGTTATTCTATAGGTGCTGAGGTAACAATTGATGAAATGTTAATACCTTTTAGAGGAAGATGTAGTTTTTTACAATACATCCCAAGCAAACCAGCAAAATATGGATTAAAAGTTTTTGTGTTATGTGATGCGCAAACATTCTACGTTACAAACTTTGAAGTATATTGTGGAAAACAGCCAGAGGGCCCCTATCAAAACTCAAATACTCCATCTGATATTACCCATCGGTTGCTCCAGTCATGGAAAGGAGAAAACAGAAACCTTACCTGTGATAATTGGTATACCAGTTACGAATTGGCTAAAAGTCTATTGAAAGATAAAGTAACAATGGTGGGAACCGTAAAAAAAATAAAAGGGAGCTCCCATTAGAGTTTTTGCCAAACAAAAATAGACCTCCAAATACATCTATTTTTGGATTCCAAAAAGATATAACTATTGTGTCTTATGTGCCCAAGAAAAATAAATCTGTGATTCTCATTTCAACTATGCACGATGATTCAACAATAGACCCTCAAACAAATAAGCCAAATATAATTTTGGATTGCAATTTACACAAGGGGGGCGTTGACACAGTGGATAAAATGTGCAGTACGTATTCTGTGTCTAGAAGAACAAGAAGATGGCCTTTGGTTCTATTTTTGCAACTTCTGAATATATCAGGCATAAACAGTCAGATCTTGTATAACGCGACCCACATAAATAACCCACACAAATATAGAAGGAATTTTCTAAAAGCCCTATCTATTTCTTTGATGAAGCCGTACCTGGCGGAAAGGGCTGAACTAAAATCTCTACCCTCTTCGACATTCAGCTATTTCTCAAAAAATACAAGAATCAGCCAGAAGGAGAGCCGGAAAATGAACCACCTGCAAAAGTAAGGGGAAAGGAGGGGGGTAAGGGGGGGGGGGTTGTGGCAGACAAAAAAATAGAGTCACTACTATTTCATGCCAAACATGTAATAAACCAGTTTGCAAGCAACATGCAATAACCACTTGTCCAGACTGCCAAAATCAACCAGATGTCGATGAATAGTAAAATGCAGACAAGGTCTACTCTTGGGAAATGACTACATGCTAGGAATTTCTTATACATAATTAGTTTAGTTTACTAGTTTCCGTTCATACCTATAACTTTTAATGTTGTTATTACATGTATTATTATTAAGTATTAAATATGTGTTGTTTTTAACATCAAAATTTTATTTGCTATTATTTTGTGTTTTTTAGAAATGCAGGTATACATATTTTTTGAAAGAACATTTAATAAATTAATTTTTAGCACTATTTCTTTTACTGGTATAAAATACACCATGCGTGTACTTATTTACAATTTTAGAGCGCGTGTAGTTAAGTGGGTTTTTGTACCTAAACCCAGTAGATGAACATCTTAGAAGTATTTTTTCAGCTGGTGTATGAAATACACCACGCGTGTAGTTATGTTATATTTTTGGGCGCGTGTAGTTAAAGGTTAAACAAAATCGCGTACACTTTCTTTTGGCACAGACTGTATCTCGAATCGTACCACAGATAGAAAAAAATTTATAAGTGTTTTTGTCGTGAAAAATACCTCTTTTCCATTCATTAAATTTCTCGTTTGGTAAAGAAATTGATTACTCTTGAAAATTAGCAAAAGAGAAGAAAATCATATTTTTGAGCTCGATTAAGGAGATTAAAAAACTCGGCAGTTTCGCGCCAAATACTTTTGCGTAGTGCGAAGCTCTCAACCGGGTATACTCAGATAACATTCGATATACTATGTATAATATATACACACAGAATCCATAATGTGAAAAATATATCGTGTATATTCCATATATCTATATACAATATTCATTTATGTATATTCATCCATGGATGTACGAACTGTATCCTATGAACGGATACGAAATGCATATCCGAGAGGGTGCGTAGCATGTATGTGTATGAAATATCTACAACATACACCCCAGGTATATTTGTTCTTATATGTATGTACTATATTCTATAGACACACATACATGAAATATATAATATACTCCAGAGGATGTGTAGCATATAAGGTTATTCACTGGACCTGCAACATAACAAACATAACGTCTACGATTTGTGGAACTATAGATGACGAGCATCTTCCTTGATTGGTCGTGTTGTGTAGTAGGGGATAAGCAGGATTTGCAACTGTAGTGATAAAACTCTTGAATTAAGGTAGGTACTCCTGATTTTAACTAGAACTTGAGTGAAATCTGATAAGAATCAGGCGTACCTTCCTCGGTTTAAGAGTTTCATCATTACAATTGCCGATCCTGCTTAACCTCTCCTACCCACACGACCAATCAACAATGACGCTCATCGTCTATAGTTCTACAAATCGTAGACGTTATGTCTGCTATGTTGCAGGTCCAGTGAATAACCCTGTATATGCGTGTGTGGAATATTCACAACATTTACGCCACGCATATTATTTTGTTCTAGTACGTACGCACTGTTTCTTATGGAAATAATAAAATGTACATTCAAAAGGGTATGTAGCATGAATATACATGGAATATCCTCAATTAACATGTCATGTATATTTGAAGGGCTCTGAACTAGGTATTAATGTAGAAGTTACAAAATGTAACTAAATATACATATTTTTTCATTGTTTAAACAGAATTTTTAGTATATTGTAATAACATTATTCAAACTGTGTGCTTTGTATATAGTGGTCGTCCTCTTCATCTTGAATTTCCTCACCTTCTTGATGAATAACTTGTACAATTCTCTATTTTTCTCCTCTTCAATGAAGGATACCAGAAACTTGACATTTTCCAGATTAGCTGCTTTTATTTTAATGTATTTCTATTAAGCTTCTTGTAAAGGTAAAGACACAAAATTACGTATTCTAGACTGCCCATTTTTATATAGTGACAATTCAGTGAAATATTCCCCTGTCATAGTTTCCCTTACCATAGGTTTTGATATAAAGGAACATAATACAGAACGACACTTTGCAATACCTGGAACTGAGATGCTTTGATTTTATTAGAGTATGCTTTCTTGTAATCCATAACCTTAATGGTTTCAAAATCATTAGGTATTTCACTCTCTTTGGTCAAAAGAGTGTGCTGAAGGAATGTTATTTCAAATGGTTTGGTCAGCCTAGTACTTTTTATTAATCTCACGTAATAATCAGGATTACACTGGTCAACAAAATTACATTTTTTTCTATTACACGAACCAGACCAGGTATGATTCTTATAGATTTATGTGCGCTAAAAACGAATCTGACTCTCAAATTTGCGTATCACATCAGGATTTTGAAATACTTATACAAAATATACGAAATATACGAAAACGGGCGATTTTGGAGATATTCACGGGTCTATTACAATGAAACTAAAAAATTTTTCTTAATTGCACTTACAGCATTTGAAAGTGTCGTTTTTGAACTTTTCAATACGTTACTTGATTGTTCCTAAACGATTTTACAAAGCCAAATTTCAGTACGACAAGTCGATCATGTAGGTCCACCGCATCACGCGCCTGATACATTTAGGCGCGTGGCGCGGTGGACCTAAACGATCGACTTGTCGTACTGAAATTTGGCTTTGTAAAATCGTTTAGGAACAATCAAGTAATATATTGAAAAGTTCAAAAACGACACTTTCAAATGCTGTAAGTGCAATTAAGAAAAATTGTTTAGTTCCATTGGAATAGACCCGCGAATATGGCTAAAATCGCCCATTTTCGTATACATATTTAATCTCAAGTATTTCAAAATCCTGACGTGATACGCAAATTTGAGTCAGATTCGTTTTTAGCGTACATAAATCTATAAGAATCACCTGGTCTGGGTCGTGTAACAAAATCACTGTTGACCAGTGTTATCAACTTTTTCTTCTTGTAATGTTTTTTTCTCAATCAGTGCAAAACATCTGTCAATGGGCATCATTGAATATCCAGATATCGGGTAATAATAATATATCACAACAAAATCAAATATTCTAGAAGCACAGAGTAAATATACATACGTAAATAAGAACCCAGAAAAACAGATTCTCTGTAAAAAAAGGCGGCATGTTCATTCAGTGCCAACAAAAATTGATACGTAAAATACTCTCCAAAAAAGATTTGAAATCAATTAAGATCGCCATATTCAAGATTTATATATAAAAAGTAAAAAGCATCATTTAAAAGGAAAATTATTGTAAATCAAGTTACTAAAAAATTCGAATAAAAAATTTGAATAAAAAAGGACTTGCCGCGTTTAAGTTTTCATAGTTTGTCCACTGTACCGAATAATTGGTAGTGCTTGGACGGTGCTAGAGTGATTCATAAATTGCACTGCCGAAGTCAAATTCAGAGAAATTCAGAAGGCCCCCGCCTGATCGGTTTCCTGTGCGACATTCGGTACACTGGCGGTACTATCATATAAGTATATGAATTTATTTAAAATCATAAGTGCATAAACATCGAGTATAATTCTGTCTGAATTTTTTATTTTGAAGGAATAAAACGCGGCAAGTTCTTTTTTAATAAAATTTTTTTAGTCGAATTTTTTAGTAACTTGATTTACAATAATTTTACTTTTAAATAATGCCTTTTACTTTTTATATATAAATCTTGAGCATGGCGATCTAAATTGATTTCAAATCTTTTTTGGAGAGTATTTTACGTATCAATTTTTGTTGGCACTGAATGAACATGCTGCCTTTTTGATGTGTAAACATCTATTATGGCGGTTTGAGGGTAAACCACGGGAAATGGGACGGAAATGTGAAGTCGGATGTGATTAGTGCGCAGTGATTCGTGCGCAGCTACTTCAGCGCTTGCGGCCTAGGGTGGTATTACATTTTCTTGTCGATGATGTCGATATAGTAAATCGCTATACAACCTACTAATAGCGCAGCTAGTATTGGTGACGCACACAAGCCTAATCACTTTCTCCTAGCTTCCCCACGCGCTCCGTAAACCGCTAACACCTGTGTCTCTGTGTCTAAATAATCTATATATACCATAATACCGTATACCGCATGTCCCGTAAGAAACGCAACAAGCGACATTTTTCTTCGGCAGTATTTGCCGACGGTGTTTGAGTCTTTTATACCGTATGTCCTTCTCTGTACTGGCCAGTTTGATAGTTACCTTCGGATAGCCTTGGTCGGTACTCGAGTCATTTAATACGGTAGAAGTCGAGTCGGCAGTTAGAGTTGATGTCAATTCGGGATATCGAAGCGTCTAAGCTCGAAATTGTGAATTTGTGAATAATGGAAATTACGAAAATATTTATAATTACGGTATAAATGTCTCGATTACCGACCAAGTCTATCCGAAGGTAACTTTCAAACTGCCAGTACAGAGACGGACATACGGTAGGTACCGTATGTCCCACTCTGTACGGGCCAGTTTGAATTTACTTTCGGGGAAGCTTGGTCGGTACTTGAGTGATTTAATACCGGTAGAAGTCGAGTCGGTAGTTAGAGTTGGTGTCAATTCGGGAGATCGAAGCGTCTAACCTCGAAATTATGGATTTAAATGGAATGGAAATTACTCACCATTATTCACAAATTCATAATTTCGAGGTTAGACGCTTCGATCTCCCGAATTGACACCAACTAACTACCGACTCGACTTCTACCGGTATTAAATCACTCAAGTACCGACCAAGCCTCCCCGAAGGTAAAGGGCCATTTGCACGGTGATAGTTTTTGCGATAGTTGCTGTCATGATAGCCCGTAAATAACTCGAAAGTAACTGTCATGCTGACGCGACAGTACTCTCGCGCTATCTCGTCAAGCTAGATAGCGCGAGAGTACTGTCGCGTCAGCATGACAGTTACTTTCGGGTTATTTACATGGTGCTAGTTCATGTGATAATGGCTATCGTGACAGCAACTATCGCAGAAACTATCACCGTGCAAACAGCCCTTAACTTCAAACTGGCCCGTACAGAGTGGGACATACGGTATGTGCACCGTTGGCAAATACTGCCGACGGTAAATGTCGCTTGTTGCGTTTCTTACGGGATACCGTACCGTATGTATATAATCGTGAATTTATGAATTATGAATAATGGTAATTACTCACCATAATTCACAAATCCACGACTTCGAGGTTAGACGCTTCGATCTCCCGAATTGATACCAACTCTACCGACTCTATACAGATTCGACTTCTACCTGTCGGTAAAAGTTCCTCGAATACCGACCAAGCACGGCCGAAAGAAAATTTCAAGGTCCCTGTAACTGCGTGCGGTTCTATGCGGGACATACGGTAATGCAGTACCCGGTTTATCCAGGTACGAGAGAAACAATTAACCGTTCAAGGTAGCCTGGCGGGTCCTCGCGGTCGACATTCTTGATCCCTGAGTGCGGCGCTCGGGAAAGCGTAAAGTTAGCAACGGTACCTTCGACCTTCGGACACTTACTCTGACAGCCCCAGCGTCATCGGCTGTTTTACCACTCTCCTCTAATTAGCTAATCAGGGTGGATAGCGTCGCCCACGCAATCCCCTCCGTTGATCGAAAAGTTGCTACGTTCCGAACTATGTAAGACGAAACCAGGAGGCTTCCGGCGTCTTCTCTTGCCTTCTCTTAATTGTATCAGTCATCAACGCATCTTGTATCACTTGAATATATCCATACCAGTCTTATAGTGAGTGCAGTATTCAGTTTATTCGTTACGCGTTCCCGCACCTTTGAAGCAGAGTGGTTTAGCGCTCCACGGCCACGACCCGCCATCTACAGACGACCTGGACCGGCTCGGTATGCAACAGTAGTGAATTAATCCACTCCGATTGAAGCTGCTAGTAAGTATTATTATTACAGAATTTTACTGTAAATATTAAATGCTGTACTGTGCGATGTTATTAGAGTATTTTTAGAGTATTTTGAGGTTACGAAATATTGCCATGACATATATACATATATATTATACAATTGATTTAATGAATAAAAACACAAAACGAGTCTGCTAGTACTCGAGACACTGATGTGTAAACATCTAGTGAGCGAGATTTGATAGCTAAAATAAATCGGCTTATGATAGCTAAAAAAAATAAGTGAGTCGGAGTAGAGCCGATCGACGAGGAGTTACTCCAACTCACTTACTGTACATGACGAACACCACTTCCATACAACATTGTTCTGCCAGATGTTTACACATCAATTACAAGTTAGGATGACTAATTGATGTGTAAATATCTGGCAGAACAATGTTGTATAGAAGTGGTGTTCGCCATGTACAGTAAGTGAGTTGGAGTAACTCCTCGTCGATCGGCTCTACTCCGACTCACTTATTTATTTTTTTAGCTATCATAAGCCGATTTATTTTAGCTATAAAATCTCGCTCACTAGATGTTTACACATCAGTGTCTCAAGTACTAGCAGACTCGTTTTGTGTTTTTACAGAGAATCTGTTTTTTTGGGGGGATTTCACTACTTTTTGGAATGTATTCATGAGGAGAATACGTACATGTAGGAGAATAGCTTTTTATTACCACAAAATTAAAGTCTCACATTTTATACCGGTACGAGCTAATTAATTATAACCACGTTACTTTTGATTTATTCTCGTGATATTTTGAACGGGATTTATAGACTAGAGAGTCCTTATATTTTTCACTTTGCCTTAGTATTTTGGAGAAATAAAACATGTACCGCTTTCGAATTTACAGGCCATCGGATTTTTCTTATATTTTGGGTTGTCTACAGAAATCCATGTAGACGTTTTACCTTCAACTCTAAGTATACTCTTCCAATGACCATGACGAATTGTTGCATCACATGTAAAGATACCACTTATGACAGTATATATGTTGTTACATATATTAACTCAAGACGTTAGAATAGTTTTAAGAAATCCTTTTGCATGCACCGCTGAAATTTCGACCTTACTCGTAAATAAATTTAATTTAATTATTACCACATCATTTACCGCTTCGATGCTGACCTTACGACTCATTTCAGTCCGAGTAGAACATTCAATGCAAATATCCTCATAAACATGCCAATGCGAATAAAAATCATCTATTAACTGTTGCAGATCAAGTATTCCGTTGTGGTGGGGGTCCTGATTGGTCTACTCGCTAAGATGCGTATACGTTTCTTAGCGAGTAGACCAATCAGGACCCCCACCGCAACAGAATACTTGATCCTGATTTGTCTCTTCGCTGAGTTGCGTGCACGCAAGAAAGGCCCCCCTGATCTCCCGATAGCTGTCAATTCGGGAGATCGAAGCATCTAACCTCGAAATCGATTATTTGTAAATAATGATGAATAATGTGTACAAGTGATAAGAAATAATTATTCGGGTTTCTTCGGTGAGTTTCCCCAAATGTTTAAAAATCGGTGTCCGATTTTTGCCAATAACTGTTGCTTCAACTTCCAGTAATATTAAGTATTACTGCAGAACAAGTAGGTTAGAAGACTTTCATGAAGACTCACGATTTTTTGACATGTCATCTCGTACAGGTGCAACCGAAGAGGACCTAGCTCGTGTCCTGTCCGTAAAAAGATGACTCGATGGACATCGGAGAATGTCAGGCTTGTCACCGAGCGCCTATTACCCATGGTACATTAATTGCAATATGCGCTTTTTGTTTCAATTATTCCTGCTTTAAATAACTTTCACTTCTTTCAAAGTATTTACCTTGTACACACTGTTCATCGTAGGGGCAGCAATCAATGATTGTGACTAATCGTAGACACATTATTCCTGCGATGATGTTCCAGTTGCAAAGCATACACTAGCAAGTCAGCTTACAGAGCATCCGATGTTTAGTATCAACTTTACCTCTTTTGGAATACCCATTACCCGAGCATAATCACGATTACGTTAACGTTAATCGCAGTATAGACGGTGAGCTTGGGAACATTATCGCAGTAGTAGTTCGGAACACCGAATTGCCTTTTAGTTTTAATAGACAAACTTGTCTACGACGAGTCGCTATTATCGATCGCTGCCTCCTACCACGAACAGTTCATAAAAGGTTATTAGCTT
This sequence comes from Xiphydria camelus, assembly GCA_963678675.1. Lineage (NCBI taxonomy): Eukaryota > Metazoa > Arthropoda > Insecta > Hymenoptera > Xiphydriidae > Xiphydria > Xiphydria camelus. The sequence continues at coordinate 7,511,946 of OY783194.1, forward strand.
GAAAGAAGTATAAGTTATTTAACGCTGGAATAGTTGAAACGAGAAGCGTGTATTGTAATTAATGTACCGTGGGTTATAGGCGCTCGGTGACAAGCCTGACATTCTCCGATGTCCATCGAGTCATCTTTTTAAGGACAGGACACGAGCTAGATCCTCTTCGGTTGAACCTGTACGAGATGACATGTCAGAAAATCGTGAGTCTTTATGAAAATCTTCTAACCTACTCGTTCTGCAGTAATACTTAATATCACTGGAAGTTGAAGCAACAGTTATTATCAAAAATCGGACACCGATTTTTAAACACTTAGGGAATTTCATCGAAGAAACCCGAATGATTATTTCTTATCACTTCTACACATTATTAATCATTATTTATAAATTAACGATTTCGAGGTTAGATGCTTCGATCTCCCGAATTGACAGCTACTGGGAGATCAGACGTTTGACATTTCTCGCTCGGCTCGTAAGGCAGCAGGGCACTCTCCCGAAACCAATTCTAACTATGAATGACTAGAGGACCAACCCAACCACTTCCGGCCAAATGTTAGGGAAATTCAAAAGTTGGAGTTTGCCATCGGACATACTGTTTACTTTTCCAATGACCGTGACGAATTGTTTCATCATATGTAAAGATACCACTTATGACAGCATGTATGTTGTTACATATATTAACTCGAGACGTTGGGATAGTTTTAAGAAATCCTCTTGCATGCACCGCTGAAATTTCGCTCTTATTCGTAAATAAATTTCCAGCACAGCATTGACATTTTGCTGCAGCTGTATTCTTCTGGGACGTCCTAAAATAATTATAAAAATCCCATATAATTCAGCCCTAATGAGTACAATCTTATCGAGCTGTACCTTATCGAGGAGACCTTTCGACGTAATGATTCCGAAACGTTTTTATCGAGAAAAATATATTTCCAACATACGGTAGTGTTCACGAATATTGTAAAATATCGCAGGAATGTTACAGAAAAGTTACTTGCAAAAACGTGTTTTGTGGGGTGTAAGTGATGATATTTTGTAATTTCCATCGTTACACCAGAGGCGAAGAAGAGATGAAATAGAAGTGAGGTACATGTACACTTCACGTTTGACAGGTCTGATAGTGAAGAAAAATCAAATTTATTAGCTGATCCATCCACTATCAACAAACAAAGTCGTGGAAGAAAAATAAGTGATACAATGTTATTTGATTACAATAATGGAATAACTACTTTATTATTATTTTTTCTTTCTCGATATATTTCCTCTTTTGTATTATACTATCACAAGTTCCAATTTATATACCGACCTGTCAAACGTGAAGTGTACATGTACCTCACTTCTATTTCAAATCTTCTTCGCTTCTGGTGTAACGATGGAAATGACAAAATAGCATCATTTTTACACCCCACAAAGAACGTTTTTGCAAGTAACTTTTCTGTAACATTCCTGTGATATTTTACAATATTCGTGAACACTACCGTATGTTAGAAATATATATTTCTCGATAAAAACGTTTCGGAATCATTACGTCGAAAAATCTCCTCGATAAGGTATAGCTCGATAAGATTGTACTTGTTCGGGCTGAATTATATGGGGTTTTTATAATTATTTCAGGAAGTCCCAGAAGAATACAGGTGCAGCAAAATATCGATGCTGTGCTAGAAAGAATAAGGAATAACCCTCGAACGAATATTCGGGCTATGGCAACAGAGATTAGAATCAGCAAGTCTACGGATCGGAGGATATTAAAGGATGAATATGTTCATCCATTTAAAGTGATGTACGTCCATGCACTCGAGACAGCAGATCCAGCTCGCCGAATGCAACTGGTTCTTGGAACAAGTGGATGATCCCTCGTTCGAAAGAAACCCCCTCGGGTTCGCATACGATCTGTAACAAATTGTAAATAACACAAACAATCATATGCAACATTTCCCTATAAATATACCGAACTTACTAAACGTAGAAATTAAGAAACTATATTAATCTGAGTTAACCAACTCTAATAATGACAGAATTAATAAAAATGATATATTTCCTCTTTCGTATTATACTACCAATTTATATACCGACCTGTCAAATGCAATGAATGCAACTAATGCAACTGGTTCTTATTGGAACAACAAGTGGATGATCCCTCGTTCAAAAGAATCCTCCTCGGATTCGCATACCATCTGTAACAAATTGTAAATTACACAATCGTATGCAGCACATTTCACTATTTAAAATATACCGAACTTACTCAGCGTAGAAATTAAGAAACTTTATTAATCTGAGTTAATCAATTCTATTCTAATAATGACAGAATTATTAAAAATGATATATTTCCTCTTTCGTATTATAATATTACAAGTTCCAATTTATACATATACCGACCTGTCATACATGAAGTATACATGTACCTCATTTCTATTTCATCTTTTCTTCGCCTCTGGTGTCTGGTCTGGTGATGGTTTGATTTACTTTAGCCTTTTCTTCATTCCTTGTAAAGAGTCGCGCAGTGGCAGATTGGTAGATAAAAGTCGGATAAGTTCGTATAAGTTTCCGTATTGAAAATGAATACGGTTCTGTACAGTTCGAATACATGTTATATTGTTTTCGTCTTAAACCATATAAAGCCGTATTTATTTTAATATGAAGACTTTTACGGCCTTATTCAGCACTTATCGGTATCAGTCATTCCTCATTGACCGTCGTTACACCGGAGACGAAGAAGAGATGAAATAGAAGTGAGGTACATGTACACTTCAGGTTTGACAGGTCGGTGTATAAATTGGAACTTGTGATACGAAAGAGGAAATATATATATAGAGAAAAATAATGATAAAGTAATTACTTGATTATTGTGATCCAATTCCATTGCATCTCCTATTCTGCCACGGCTTGTATTGATGACTGTGAAGAAAAACCATCGAGTCGTCCCGTGCTCGCATGACGTTGAAAACAAAAAATGGAATGAACACAAAGATATTTGTCCTTCCATCGAAAATGAGGTTAAAGCTGTCAGATGGCAATTAAACTTATCTGATGGCAGTTCTTCTGAGATACTGCCATCTCCTTTCCTGCTCTTGATGCACAGGCAACTAGAGAAAAATACCACTGCATCCATTCACTATCTCGATATGAAAAAAATGCAAACGATTATCAAGCTATCACATTCACCACTATTGAGATTTACTACTCTGATTACACTGAATTTTTACTTTTTATTAACAAGCGCGTCCGAGGATCGAAATAAACGCGAGGGAAATCGTTTCGCGAATGGAAATATTTTATTGATTAACTTTGAAAACCATGACTAAACATTCAAGGAATATATTCTCTCACACACTCTCACATACATTTGATGGCGTATGCGTGGGGCCGCATCTGTGTACACATTTCCGATCATGGCCGACTATCGCCGAAGATAGGCGGAAATTGTATGACATTTTGACATATATATATTGCCCGAGAAATCGGATTCTCGACTTTTAGGCGCGAGGGGCGTGGCTTCGCGTTGCTAAGGAAGAATCTCTGTTAATATGTCACTTATAACATTCATTCTGGTCTCTATCAATAGAGAATAGTCGATTTATATGGCGTAACTAAGCATAGATTTGATTATAACCGTACATTTATTGAGAAAATTCGATTTAAAAATTGAGGGGTGAAGGGGGCAGACATTTTTCCTGGAAAGATACACGGGTGCCCGCGGCGACAGCGCTGTCGGCGTCGTTCAAACGAACTACTTGAATGAACATGCCGCGAGACACTGCCGTGTCTCTTGATTTATTTTTAAGAACAGAAGTGAGAAGCAGTTATCACAGAATATTATTAATTTTGTATGGATGGCTGTTCTATACTTTGCTAAATAATGGTCGAGAGCTAATATCACTTCATTAGGTCTCTTTAATGCAAAATTCTTACAAGTGAAGTTAGGGAAACCCGGAAATTCAGAAAATTCTGCCATTCCGTGTGGAAGTAGAGTAGTTCAAGAATAATATAAAAATACATTTCTTTGGTGCCATATTACGGTCTTAAGGGATGAAATCATCCCTTGAAAGAAATGCAGATTTTTCTTCTTCACTGAATAACTCCCGAACGGTGAAAGATAAGGGAAAAAAGTTGAAATAAAAGTTTTATGGTTTTTCTCGGTCTATGAAACTGGTACGAAAAAATTCTGGAAAACAATTTTTTTAAGTTATCCCTACCACTGACCCATAAAAATGGGTTTTTGGACTTCTTACGTTTATGTAAGAATACCTCTCAATGATCTCTTTCCATACATCCCTAGTTTATTATGTATCCTTTTTTTAATTTAGAAAACCTCGAACTTTAAGGCCGTTTTAACGTAAACAGTGAAACGTTCTTATGAAACGATATCTACATTTTTATTTGCATACATTTCATACAGTTTTTAATTATTTTAGCAAAAGACTTACTTACAATTACATGAAAAATGAAACTTATTGAAATGAATCAATGACAAGTATTTTTCAAACAACACAAATAAGATATCGTATGAACCTCAATGATAACGTTGAGTGTCGCAGGATCTATATCGACACTGACGCCGATAACCTTTTAGCAAACATCCCGGTTCGCGTTTTGCAAACATGTTTGGCTCGTGACTATTATCATTACATGTAGATAAGATATCCCTCTTCCGTTCGTAAAAAATCTTATATAAATGTGGAATCTTTTGAATGAAATTACGAGGTTTATTGCAAAACAATTATAGGAAAAGTAAAATACTTCGTAGTCGATACAGAATCAATCCGAGTCACTTTGCGCCTCCTTAAGGGAGTTCCTCCGCGACAACCTCAACCAAAAGTTACATACCATGTTCATGTTTAAAATATTGATAATTGGTTTAATTAGTAGTAAATAAAATTAAAAACTACGCAATATTGACTCGGTACTAATAGATAATACGATGGATATCATTTATTGCCGTAAAATATATTCTATATTGTGTTTTTGATCTACCATTGCTAGTAAGCTTTTTGCCGGGACTGTCCGGGCTTTGCCCCAATACACGAAATAGCTTGTATACCGCATGTCCTATGGCCAACCGCGCAGGTGAGCTGCGGCCTGAATTTTTGACTTCGGCAGTATTTATGGTACAGTTAGAGTGGGTTTCAGAAGAGTGCGCTGCATAAGAACGAAAAGTGTCGACTGCTCTTCTAATAGCTGTCAATTCGGGAGATCGAAACGTTTCGTGTAACCTGAAAATCGTAAAGTTTTGAATTAGTAGTAAATAATTTGTAGAAGTGATGAGAAATAATCATAAATAATCTTCCGAATTGACACCTTAGGTATCGCTCACGCCACTTCGTAAAACTACTTCCTAGATACGCGCGGTGCTAGCGCGGAAATAATTTCTGAAACAAATAGGCATGAGGCGTGTAATTCGGTTGGACATCGAAAAAACCCGAATGATTGTTAACTCTCACTTCTGAACATTACTTACCATTTATTCAAAGATTCACGATTTCGAGCTTAGACTTCGATCTCCCGAATTGATAGCCATCGGGAGATCAGACGTTTCACACTTTTCGTAAGAACGCAGCGTAAGAGCGAAAAGCGTCATCTGATTTCCCGATGGCTGTCACAATTCGGAAGATTATTTATGATTATTTCTCATCACTTCTACCATTTTTTCACTACTAATTCAAAACTTTACGATTTTGAGGTTACACGAAACGCTTCGATCTCCCGAATTGACAGCTATTAGAAGAGCAGTCGACACTTTTCGTTCTTATGCAGCGCACTCGTCTGAAGCCCACTCTAATTGTACCATAAATACTGCCGAAGTCAAGAATTCAGGTCGCAGCTCACCTGCGCGGTTGGCCATAGGACATGCGGTATACAGACGACGCACTCTTCTGTGTGCGTGCGAGCGACGATCGTAGCTCGCTGTCCCGTTCCCCCTCCACGCACTCGTTCGCTTGCAGGCCTTGCAGATAATGCTATACGACCAAAATTGTGAGGGCTTCTCATGGTTCTATCTTGGAAACTAGATGGTGAATCATTCTCATTTTTTTTCACATTATTCGTGATATCCTATTCCACTTTATCCTCGTTTTTTATTAACTTCTTAATTTTAGTTTTGACGGTAGAATTAATGACGTACTGTTTTGCCCATCATAACGTATCTGTTACGTGTAAATCAAGCCAACTCCAAGTGTAAATATCTCAGGTTTGGGGTGGTCAAACTTATTTAAATTACACAGATGTTTGGATAATGCATTAAATAACATATGTCAAATTTAAACCATTTTTTAATGCAACGATCTCGTGGAGGTACTACCTTAATAATCGGATACAACCATGTAAACTTCGTGAATGAGTCCACAACGACGAAAATGTATCGGTAGCTTTTTTGTGGTCGATTCCAACGGGCCCAAATAGTCGATGTGATACGTGTAAAGCGGAGTTTCTTCTTTATGCAGCGGATGTAGGTATCCTTCCTGCTTGCCGTGTTTTCGGTTAACCAAAATACATGGTACACAGTTCGAGATGCAACGGTCGATCTTCTCTTTCAGTTTGGGAATGTGGAAATCCTGTTCAGCATCGGTCTTCTGGGAAGTAAAATGACCTTTCTCGTGTGCGTTTCTTATGACTTCGTCCAGCATCGCAGTCGGGACAACGAAGATTTCGCGTCCGTCGCTTAAATGATATAAAAGTTCGCCTTTCAGGATATAATTTTCGTAAGGCATCCTCTTCAGAATTTTTTTGGATGGCTCGAATCCCCTGATCTTCTTGAGCCTTCTGGATAGGTTGCATGATGCTGTTGGTCGTGATCGTCATCACTGGGTACCTGCTTAATGCGTCGACGTGTGGTATTTTCGAACCAGCTCGATGTTCTAGGTCATACTTAAAGTCTTGTAGCAGTAAGGCCCACCTTGCGACGCTTGGAGGGAGATCTTCTTTCTCCATCGTTTTATGGAATGCAGAGTAATCGGTAACGATTTTAAATCGGTCACCCAAGAGGTAAACTCGAAATTTCTTCAGGGCTTCTACAGCGTTCGGCAGGGAGGTATGATGTTTTTGAAAAGAATGACACACGCTTGTTTTTGAACGAATTTGAAAATCTATTGTTTTTAGACATTAGTCGCATATTGCCATTGTAGAATACATAACATAATATTCAGTTGAGAAAAATCGCGTCAGTTAGATGGCGTTCATTTTTGTCAAGGCATTCTTGTAGACGAATGGCAAAATCATCCATACTCCTTTCGAGCATGGCACGAGGAATCGTTTCAATTTCACGCGTTATGGTTTCGGAAAGATTCTCAAGAGTTTGCGGTTTGTCTATGTAAACTTTCGATTTTAAGTAGCTCCATAAAAAGTAGTCACAAGGTGACAGGTCTGGTGACCGAGGAGGCCATTCCAAATCCCTACGCAATGAAACCAGACGTTTAGGGAAATGTTCCCTTAAAAACTTCATTGTTGCCCTTGACATATGGCAGGTCGCACCATCTTGTTGGAACCAAACTGTGTTGAGGTTAATGCATCGTCTTCTTAGTTCTAGCAACAAATAATCACGCAACATGACGAGATAGCCATTAGTGTTAACAGATACAGTTCGTCCATTTTCACGACAAAAATACGGCCCAATAATGCAAGTTCGAGATATGCCACACCAAACAGATACTCTCTCGGAGTGCAAAGGTTGTTCATGCTATTCTTACGGGTTTTCGAATGCCTAGTATCGAAAATTCTGTTTGTTTACTATCCCCGATAAATAAAAATGGGCCTCGTGACTCATGAACAAAACGTTGTTTTCGGCCAGCAATTTCAACATCCTTTCTGCGAACCCCTGTCGTCTCACAAAGTTATCTTGATGCAACTTTTCGACAATCATAAATTTATATGGATGAAAATGAATGTCCAAGTGTAAAATTCTGCGAAGTGACCTGTCTGATATTCTAAGAGCGCGAGCGTGATGTACCACTTAACGACGAGGGCTATTTTCCACTGCTTGTCGCACCCTTTCAATGTTTTCCGGGGTTCGTACAGTTCGATCTCCTCCCCGTGCAGTCCCAGGTCTCAAAGATCCTGTTGTTTGAAATTTGTTTACCCACTTCATAATGGTATCTCGTTTTGGAACGCGACCATGCCGACCAACATTAAAATGGTTTCGAAATCGTCGCTGTATGAGCACCACAGAATGACTAGTTTCAATGAAAGTGTTGTAAATAAACACACGATGTGCCACAGACCATGGCTCCATGGCTACTGAAATGGCATCCCGCAACGAGTTGATATCAACCATCCTGAAAATATTCGCTCCACACAAGCGTGCATAACAGTCTTTTCAAAAACATCGTACCTCCCTGCCGGACCCTGTATAATCGCCAGCACTTCTAACTCATAACTGCTGTATTTTTTCTCCACGTCTGTTGTCTTCCGGCTGGAATAGTAAATCGGGTGTAAACCATTGTCCTCGTAAGATCGTTGAAGGAGAATCGCGCCGTAGCTTTCTTTACTGGCATCCGTGTGCAATCATAACTGTCCTCCTTGTTTGTACACCCCCAAACCAGGCTTCTCGGATAGAATCTTTTTGAGCTGCTCGAATGCGCTCTTCTCCGATGCTCCTATTCGAAACGGCTTGTCTTTCTTGAATAAATCACTGAGCGGCCTGGCTATAACGGAGTAGAAAGGAATTAATTTCCTAAAATATCCCGTCAAGCCGAGGAAACTCTGCACTTGTTTCTGGTTGGCGGGCTCTGGAAAGCATGGTACGGCTTCGACCTTGGTTGGAGAAGGATAGAGCTTTCCGCCTTCAATCACATGACCCAATAATTCGACTCATCGCATCAGAAACTGGCGTTTCTTGATGCTGATCTCCAATCCGTATTCGTTGGCTCTTTGCACAACCGTTCCGAGTCTTTCAAGTCCTTCATCTTCGTGGGTGGCTGGAATGATGAGGTCGTCCATGTAAGAAAACGCGATGCCGTCGTTCGTCATATCTCGGAAGATAGAATTTATAAAACGTTGAAATATGGAGGGTGCATTGCACAATCCAAATGGGACCTTTAGGAACTGAAAATGACCCTTGTGAGTCACGGAAGCTGTATATTTTCTGCTTGAGGCTTCTACTCCCACGTGAAAGAATCCGTTCTTCAGGTCGATCGTGCTGAAAATGCGTGCGTCTTGCAACCGGTCGAGTAGGTCGTCGATTAAGTGTAACGGGTATCGATCTTTTATCGTCACTTTATTTACCTTCCGATAATCTATGCAGACTCTTGGGGTACCGTCGTTCTTCTTGACTACGATGACTTGGCTTGCAAAATCCGACGTACACGGTTCAACGATGCCATCTCGGATCCACTCTCCGACTTGACTGTCAACAATTTCTCGCTCGGTGAAAGGCAGACGTTGAGGTCCATGATACACAGGCTGCTCGTCTTTGAGTACAATTTTCATCTCGATGTCGGTTGTCTTCATTTTTTCGGGTTTGTACTGAGAAGTCATGGCTTCGAGTGTATCCTTGTGAGCCTTGGAAATCTCTTGGCCTACACGACCCTGGATCCGCCCTATGTGTCGATTTGCATCAGGAACACCTTATCTTCCTTGGTGATTTTAATCCCGTCGCAATTGATTGGCACTTCCGCGGTACCCAGCAATTCGTTTCCGATTATTGCTTCTATCTTCATTTCGTCGTTTGGAACCACGTGGATGGTCGTCCGAAATTCTTCATCGTCTATGACGATTTGAGTGTGAAGATATCCTATTGTCTTCACTTGGTTCTTCCCGAAACCGGTCAGAATGAGGTTTGAATCGTGAAGTCTCGGCTCTTTGTTGATTAGATTTATTTGACTCCCGGTGTTGATAAGTGCGTTGAGGTCTGCGTCGCCAATCCGAATCTTCTTTATACATGTTCGTCAGCGATTTCGTCGAGAGATTTCTGATGTTAGCTGGTTAAGTCGACGGTTTGTTTTCGCTCGTTTTGGAGCAGTCCGCTGCTCGGTGCCCAAACTCGTTACATTTGAAACACTTCGGTCCCAAATTCTTCGACTCGTATTCTGATGACTTGTGACCTCGACCTCCGCATTTAAAACACCGAACTTCCCCTCGGTCGTTTTTTCCCGTCGTGTCGGGCTTCCTCTGAAAGCTGGAACCTGCCTTTTGACCTGTCATCTTGGCCGAATTGCCGGTGCTCTTCGTCGCTTGGCTTGATGTCTTCTTCCTAATGTCGTTGTAAATTTGCATCTACCTTTTGAAGTCTTTCAGATTTACTGAACCGTATAAAATCATCTTCGCGTTGATGTCGTCCTGAATGCCGTCTATGACGTATTGGATTAAAGCTTCGTCCTCGATTAACCCTCGGTTGGCTCGTTCCTTCATGACAAGAAAGTATTCTTGCATAGTTTCTTCTTTTTTCATCTTTCTTTTGAACAGCATCTCGTGGAGCTGCGCGCTGTTGACTTTTGTCACGAATTCTTGGATTAAAGCCGGAGTTTAGTGCGATATTCGTCTGACCAGTCGGGAAATTGGAATCCTGAAAAATTCTTTAATTCTTTCCGGATTTTCCTACCATCACCGTCTACCCCGAAAATAAACTTGTAAAACGCTTTGACGACTTTCGTGTGAGCAGCATTAATATTTTCTTTTACGGCTCCGATCTATCCCAAACTTTCCATCTTAAATCACTAACCTCGAAATATTTTTGCGCGACTTTGTTACGTGGCAACAGCACTTACCGGGGTTATTCCGTTCGCCGTGCGCGTAGGTTTTCTTTCTCTCTCCGACTTACGTATTCTCCGTCTTTCTCTTTCGCACCTTCTTCGTCTCTCCTTTCTCTGTCGCACATTCCTTGCCTCGTCCTTCTCTCACGTTCGTTGGCGTAAGAACGGCGTCTTTTCGTCGTGAAATGGGAATCTATGGCCGATATCTGTTGCGTCTTGCAGGTCGTCTTCGTCTTTGACCCAGCTTTGGATTCCGTTTTTCACTTTCCGTCGTAGCGCATCTAAGCTTCGTCCCGTCTTGACTCGTCTTAATGGCGTCTTTCGCTTCACTTGGGTCGTCTTTCCATTTCCTGCTGCACTGTCCGCGATTACTGACTCGATTTTCACTAGTATCCCGGACGAGCCCCCATTTGTGGGATCTTTTGAGTGAAATTACGAGATTTATCGTAAAACAATTACAGGAAAAGTAAAGTAATTCGTGGTCAATACAGAATCAATTCGAGTCACTTTGCGTCTCCTTTTCCACTGCCTCCTCGCTCGTCCGTAAACCATCCCCTTTCCGTCTCGTTCCCCGTTGGAACGCCAGGTGACGCATCCTAGTTTGAAATTTGGTTTTTTGCGCCCACATAAACATGTTCTTTTGTTAGTATAATATAAATATGGCTGAAAGATGTAGCTTATTTCCAGTTACATTTACGACTGCAATTAGTTACCATTCTATTGGAAACAGTTATTAATCATTGCTCCAAAGGCTTTTCATTTCATAATGACGCCGATTAACATTTGAAATGTAATAAACATGTTAACGACTACGTTTGAAATTATGAGGTTGGCACAGACACCTATAACATCAGATGAAATTGAAGTTCATAATCAAATTCGTGACATTATAAACACTTTTAGAAACGTAGGTCTCGTACCATTAATTGAATACGATTACGCATTGGATTTTGCTACTCCATCTGAACCCCAAGGAGTACAGGTTGTAGAGTACCCTACAGTTTCAGCAGAAGAGGAAGATAATTTTGAACCTGCAGAATGCATTGTTGATGACGAAGGTGGAAAAGTCGACTTAAGTTATAAGAGAAAAGCGGTTGAATTTTGGAAAAGCGGGAAAAAAGCCCGACGACCACTCACTAGTGTGCAGACAAATTTTCGCAAAGTTAAATCTTTGCAACACAGCTATATAGATGGGAAGAAAGTGTACAAAAAGGTGGAACGAATGCAGATAAAATTGCATTTATTACGGAGTACGTACTGCAAAGATATGAAGAAGCTTATGACAGAAGATCTATTACACAGCTCCACAAAAAAAATCGAAAAAATGCTACCTCTGACCAGACCAGTATATCTTTATGTTTTGGGGTCACTGAATCCGAATCTGGTGTCCGTTTGTCTCCATCACGTCACGTTCAAGGTCATTTCAAGGTCAAATCCTGGAAAAATAGTCAAGTCTATTCAAATTATTATTCCTATATATTTCTCTAGGTCGCTGAATCCAAATCCGATATCCGTTTGATCCGACAAGGTCAAATTCAAGGTCATTTCAAGGTCAAGTGTATTTATTCTGCAAAAAATTAATTTTTGACTGCAGATTCTGAAAGAACGGGGAATTTTACGTCTAGATATGTATTCAATTTTTTTTGATAACATAACCCCCAAGGTCATTTCAAGGTCACTTCATGTTATTGTATGGAAGGTTCATATGACAATTGCAAAAATAAAAAAATGTGTTCACGGGAATTAACTACTACGTCAATGTTTTCGAGGTCACTGAGTTAGAATCCGAGGTTCGTTTGCCTCCAGTATGTCAGGGTCAAGTTCATTTCAAGGTCAAATCCAGTAAAAATGTTCAAATCTAAAGTCCAAGCTGACCCCCCACCCCCATGGGAGTGCCGGTCGAGGTGTTTCCACTCAGAGGACGCCGGGTGGCGCGTGGAATGGATAGTGCAGCTTCGATCGCGCCGGTTCGGGTCTGTGGTAAGAGAGGCCGTGGCAGAGCGGTCAGTCGGAAGGCTGTCGCCTGTAACAGTTTCCTAGCTCTCTCGTGTCTTCAATGCATTACCGCGGATTGGCGTCCATGACCGAATAATCCGTTGAGCGGTATACGTCTTTGACCTTTAAAAGACGCGGAGGTCTCTTTGCAGATCTGCCAAGTTTTTTTTTCCAAGCATCAACTCACTCAGTTCCGAGTGAGAATAAATCTGTTCTCGTACCGCAAAATAAATTTTGAAATCCAGTCACGTGATCTCTCACTTCAAGTGAATTGGAGCTCATCGTTGTAAATTTGATACAGCGAATATACGTGATGTGCCTGCACCCAGGGTACTTCCATGCGGTGATGGCGGGCAACGGTTTTTTTTATTGTTTATTTTTCCGGCAAAATCCTTGGATGAAAGCGTCCAAGCCGTCATGGCAGGCACACGGAAATGTGTTACAATACAGGGGTTCTCACAAGGAACCCCAGTATCGGCGATTGGTCAGGGTAAGCAAGCGGGCCCGCAATCGTCGTCATCATGCGACCGCAGCTTCGTAGAAGTTTGTTCCTTGGCTTCTACGGAGTATAAAGCTATAAGACACATTCATGATAATAAAAACAAGCCGGACAGCTTTTGTTATGTCTGCGGTTTGTTTACCCCTCCTAAAACCAGACAAAAAATTAACGATAAAGTTCAAGATGCATACGAATATTGTTTTGGATCTAAAATTTCGAATCAAGATAAAGACTGGGTCCCTCACACTGTCTGTGCCAACTGTTACAGAATTTTAAAGACATATCACAGTACGAAGAACCTTTCTAACTTGAAATTTTCATCACCAGTCGTATGGGGCATACCAGATAGAAGAGAAGATTGTTTCTTCTGTATGACAGTTACAACGGGATATAATTCCAAAAACAGAAATTAAATCAAATATGTGTATACATAAACAAAGTGAATCCAGCCATTACTATTCAACAGAATAGTGGTCGTCGGAAGAAACTTTTAGAAGACCCAGCTATTGATGTAAGTGAAGGAGGGTTTGATGAAGACAGTAACATGGAAGTGAGTGTAAGTGATCTGGAATCAAGTTCAAATGATGAGCAATTCAAAAAAAGAAATGAAGCACCACAGAAGTTTAGCCAAGCCGAATTGAGTGATTTAGGCAGAGAGGGTCTATCAAAGGAAGCACATGAGCTTTTGGCATCAAGGTTGAAAGAGAAAACTCTCTTGGATAAAGGCACTAAGATAACTGTATATAGAAATCGTGAGAAAGAATTGAGAAAGTTCTTTATACAAGATAAGACATTAGATTTAGTATATTGTGACCATGTCATCGGACTAATTAATAGTTTGGAGACTGGAGTATATAAGCCAGAAGAGTGGCGTCTTTTCATAGACTCCTCAATCCGTAGTCTAAAAGCTATACTACTCCACAACACGAACATTCTAGCTCCGATACCTATAGCTCATTCAACAGCCTTGAAGGAATCTTATGATAACGTGAGTATAGTTTTTGATAAAATAATATACTCTGATCACATAGCTGGCCTCTTTGTGGTGATTTAAAAATGATAGGGATCGTTCTCGGGATACAGAGCGGAAACATCAAATATCCCTGCTTTTTATGTCTCTTTGAGAGCAGAGATCGATCAAGTCACTATAAAAAGAAGGAATGACCAGAGCGCAAGTCTTTAGAATCCGGATCACCAAATGTTTTGAAATCGCCTCTTGTGGATGTATCAAAAATTTTAATCAACTTTACATCTCAAACTTTGCCTAATGACTTCGTTCGTCAAAGTTTTGGATAAGTCGGGCGAATGTTTTAAATATATTGCGCAGAAAATGCATACACTCTCTCTCAGTGACGCCAAATTTGAGGCAGGTATTTTTGATGGCCCGAAAATTCGGCAACTATTTAACGATGTCACTTTTACAGATCATATGACGAAAACGGAGCGAGCTGCATGGATTAGTTTTCGCGATGTATGCCAGAATTTCCTTGGAAATAAGAAAAGTCCAAATTATAAGAAGCTGGTGAGTGACATGATACAGCAATTTCAAGTTCTAGGTTGCAATATGACTATTAAAATGCATTTCTTAGATTCACATATCGATTTTTTTTTTTCAAAAAAACTAGGTTACTTCAGTGAAGAACATGGAGAAAGGTTCCATCAAGACATGAAGGACATGGAAAAACGATATCAAGGGACGTGGGCTGTCAATATGATGGCAGACTATTGCTGGAGTTTGAAACGAAATGTTGTGAAGGATAAGAAAAGTAATAAGCGACGTTCACTCCGTCGATCGTTTGAAGACAAGCATTTTAGGTATCACAAACGAAGTAAGGACTAATGAAATTTTCTTTTATTCTTTTTCCTTTTCGTATTTATTCAATTTTCATTATTTTTATTCGTTGTTATCGGTCTTATTATTAATGAGAGGCAAGGGGAACTCACGTTAAAAAAGTACTCCAAGAGAACAGAAACCTACTACGTCCACGTCTTTGTTCCCGGCTTAGGCTGATAGTAGGGGGGGGGGGGGGGTTTAGCATAAAATATCATTACCTCGTACGACTACGGTGCCAATGAATTACTAGGTTATGCGGTCATGAGTTTGGGAGGTCATGGTGTTACGAAATTTATCATTTGTGTGTTAAAATACACATATGGCTCGTACATACTAAGTTTCGAGGTTTAATGATATGCAAGTCTCCTTCTTACAGCGTTATGGGGTAAAGGGTTTATGAGGTTTATTCGTTATGGAGTTTAAGAATTTAATGGCTTTGGGGTTTTTTGTGTTGAATAATTATTGCTGGATTTGACCTTGAAATGAACTTGACCCTGACATTCTGGAGGCAAACGAACCTCGGATTCTAACTCAGTGACCTCGAAAACATATTGACGTAGTAGTTTATTCCCGTGAAGACACATTTTCTTATTTTTGCAATTGTCATATGAACATTCCATACAATAACATGAAGTGACCTTGAAATTACCTTGGGGTTATGTTATCAAAAAAATTGAATACATATCTAGACGTAAAATTTCCCGTTCTTTCAGAATCTGCAGTCAAAAATTCATTTTTGGCAGAATAAATACATTTGACTTTGAAATGACCTTGAATTTGACCTTATCGGATCAAACGGACATCGGGTTTGGATTCAGCGACCTCAAAAATATATAGGAATAATAATTTGAATATATTTGACTATTTTTCCAGGATTTGACCTTGAAATGACCTCGAACGTGACGTGATGGAGACAAACGGACACCGGATTCGGATTCAGCGACCCCAAAAACATAAAGATATACTGTCTGGTCAGAGGAAGCATTTTTTCGATTTTTTTTTGTGGAGCTGTGTTATTCACGATATGGATTTAAGGTTATGGGCTTTGACGGCGAATGACTTGGTGGACTTTTCCGAATTCAAGGCAAGTAAATGGTGGATTTGGAAATTTAAAAGTGTGCATAGAATCGTGTCTCGTAAAATAACATTCAGGATGCAATCTACGTTCCAAGATATTGACAACCTGCAAAATATTGCAAAGACGTTTGTATCAAACGTAAAATTAAATATACCAACTATTCGATTTGAAGAAATATATAACGCAGACGAGAGTGGCTTCAACCTCGAAGTACATTCAGGGCGAATATTGGCAAAATTAGGAGTAGAAACGGTAGAAGCAACGGTCCAATCAGTATTATCTACGATACACAGCTATACTATGATGCCTATCATTTCGGCAAGTGGTCGTCTTGTTTCACCACTGTACATAGTTTTGAAGGAGTCTATAGGAACATTTGGCCCAAGGGTGAAAGAATCTTTATTTCGTTCAGCTAACATTTACACATTCAAGATTCAAAATCAAGTAATCTTACGTCTGAACATTTTAAAACTTGGTTCATCCAGGTGTATTTACCGAATACTGGCCATAAAAGCATGCTACTACTCGACTCATGGACGGGACATTGTTCGAGTCAGCTAGAGACGTTGATCCCACAAGTCAAAGAAGTAGCATCATTCAACCTTTAGATGTATTTGGATTCCGGATTTGGAAGAATTGCGTTCGAACATTTTCTGATAATGTACTTCTTCAAGAGAAAGATATTAGTTTGCACTCGCGCAATGAAATAATTAAATTGCAATCATTAACACACAACCAGCGATCGTCGCCTATATATAAAAATCTTTTCCGATATGCTTGGTTCAAAAGCGGATATCTAGAAACGCATCACGGTGAATTTCAAAACCCTGTAGATTTTTGTTACTTTAGAAGTGTAAAGCATATACCCAGATGTATTATTTATGGAGAAGTTGCTTTCATACGCTGTGCATGCTGTGCCGAGTATTTCTGTTTTGAACATTTCTATGAACAATATCACTACTGTACAAATTATAATCCGTAATTTTAGTGTATTTGCCGTTTTCTACCATTACAACTGTTTTAATGTATAATCCATTAATAAAATATGTACAATATAGATATAAATATTTTGTTTATCAGGATTCATTGAATGAATGAATGAATGAATGAATTCGTTTATTTATATGTCATAATTTGATCAATGTAACTGTGGATAAGCTACATCTTCCAGTCACAAATATGTATGTATAGTATAAATATAATAATCATAAAACGTACTTACATAAGATTTTTAACGAATGATGAAGGGATATCTCACCAGCATGCAGTGATAATAGTCACGAGTCAAACACATTCCCATTATGCAAAACTTTATCGGCTTCAATGTCGACATAGATCCTGCGTCATTCAACGTTATCATTGAGGTTCATACGATATCTTATTTGTGTTGTTTGAAAAATACATGTCATTGATTCATTTCAATAAGTTTCATTTTTCATGTAATTGTAAGTACGTGTTTTGCTAAAATAATTAAAAACTGTATGAAATGTATATAAATAAAAATGTAGAAATCGTTTCATAAGACCGTTTCACTGTTTACGTCAAAACGGCCTTAAAGTTCGAGGTTTTCTAAATTAAAAAAAAAGGATATATAATAAACTAGGGATGTGTAAAAAGAGGACATTGAGGGGTATTTTTACATAAACATAAGAAATCCAAAAACCCATTTTTATTGGTCGGTGGTGGCGGTAACTTAAAAAAAATTTGTTTTCCAGAATTTTCTCGCACCTGTTTTATAGACCGAGAAAAACCATAAAACTTTTATTTCAACTTTTTCCCTTATCTTTCACCGTTCGGGAGTTATTCCGTGAAAAAGAAAAATCTGCATTTTTTTCAAGGGATGATTTCACCCCTTAAAATCGTAATACCGCACCAATAAAATGTATTTTTGTATTGCGCTTGAACTACTCTACCTGTACATGGAATGGCGGAATTTTCTGAATGTTCGGGTTCCCTAACTTCCCTTGTTAGTTAATAATATGGCTTGTGAACTTTACTTCTACAATATATGCTTTAATTTCGTTTCACTTTGTTTATAAAAATCGGAAGAATGATTGGTATTAAATGATACCAAATGAGGCAAAACCCCGCAGCCCTTCTAAGGCAAAGCCCCGCATGCCTCAGAGGCCCCAAATAAATGAAGAGCCCTTCATTGCTGAGAAAGATATTATTTTAAGATTGTCAAAACCTATGATAATGACTCCGCTAGGTTTCAAAATGTGATCACCTTCACAGAGGATTTGAGTACTTTTAGCATCTATTAATTTGTTTTTGTGTTTTTTTTTAGCAATAAAATATTATGTTCCTCTATTTCTAAGAGGACAGAATATTAACAAATGTTAATATAAATGTATTTGTAAAAAAGTTTTTTTTGTCCTCTTCAATCAGCATTCTAGTGTTGCGGGGCTTTGCCCCATTTGGTGGGGCAAAGCCCCGCAAATTTTATTTGTTTTAGATGTTTAATTTTATAGTAACTAACAGTCGGACACCACAGGAGTTGCAACCAGGTTATAGATAACATCCCTACCTAAGACTTTCACCATATACTAACAAAAAATACACCCTCAATTTCAAACAATCCTGTAACAAATAGAAATTGCGGGGCTTTGCCACCACCTACCCTATGCTGTCTGAGGCGGGAAAATTTCTGAGTTTACGGCTGGGACAGCATATGTCCCAGCTACTGAAAAACATCTAGGAACAGAAAATAACGCCAAATTTTACGTCTCCAAACGCATAAATGCATGAATTTCTCATCTCAATCGCTCCCCAGTGATCAAACAAGCGACAACCGCCAATATTGCTCAGTTGTTGACTCTTACTTTGACAGAAAAGTTATTTCATCGTAATAATCACGTGGAGGAAAAATAACTGTTCCCGGTAATGGGGCGCACTGAGCTCCGATTTTCCCCGGGTCGAAAGGGTTAAACGGACTTTGATAAAAAATATCGAAACAATTTTTCAAACCGTATTTCTATAAGATTTTCAAGTTCTAAATAGAAATTGCTGATTTACAAAAAAGCACGTACCGATCGATTTTCTTAAAAATACTTTGTAAAAAGTTGTCATTCATTCCACAACTTTTAAGTCTAAGTAGATAATGGGATCGATAACGATGGGATCTATTTTTTTTCGATTTTTCAATTTCCATATTTTAGTTATCCGTGTTAAAAATAAATATTAATCTTTTTTTCAGGCTCATCGGCAATGGTTAATGGTTTTTATGAAATAAAATAGATATATCTTGATCACATTTAATGAACGATGATGGATAACTTTATTTGAATATATCACAATATAATATGATTAGTGCAATAATTATTATTTGATTATATTTTTGTCGAAAGGACAAACAAATTTCAACTCCTCAACAATTATATAATTGGGTGATAAAACCGAATTGTTTGCCAAATATTTATGCTTAATTCTTCTCTAACAAAGATTATATCGAGCCAAAGAATCATTAGAGAAACGATGTATGAGAGCAAAGACAATAACAGGGACGTAAAAATATCATTGTGTAATTCTAGACGGAGAAGACACTTTGAGATTTAAAAAATTTTTATCATCTGTTGAATCTCGAATTTATAAAATATTTTAAAAAGTATGAGAAAATAAATGCTACTTATTAAAGAAAACTTTATCAAGCATAATATAGGTAGGTACTTTATTTCGCCTGTATCTTTTTCCTGAAATCAATCTGTGAACTAATTAATAATCACTATGTGTCAGGTAATTATTAATAGTAGCTCCTTTGTATAGTATTTTTTTCAGATATTTTTCAACACGAATAACTAAATTATGGAAATTGAAAAATCGAAAAAAAAATAGATCCCATCGTTATCCCATTATCTACTTAGGCTTAAAAGTTGTGGAATAAATGACGGTTTTTTACAAAAAATTTTTAAGAAAATCGATCAGTACTTTTTTTTTGTAAATCAACAACTTATATTTAGAACTTGAAAATTTTTTAGAAATACAATTTGAAAAATTGTTTCGATATTTTTTATCAAAAGTGCGTTTAAAAAGAGAAATTTCAAAAAAAACGTCCCATTTTGCCCATTTTTCGCAGTTATGGCCGTTTAAAAAAAGTAATGTACCTAATTTAAAAAAATCGGTATCTTGAATACGGTTCGACAAAAAGAAATTGAAAAAAATCATGAAGCCTCTTTCAACCAGTACTAAAACATAAAAAATTTTCAGAAAAATTGGAGATGCAAAAGCTAAATGGTGTCCGATTTGGCGTGGAACGCCCCCCCCCCCCCCCCCCACACACACACACAATTATTGGATACATCTATCCTACGATTTATTGGACAGGTGTCCAATAACTGCTTAGAAATAGAATATTTCAGCGTAACTTATACTAGAACAAACGGAATCCAAAAACCTTGCATTTTTTGTAATAAAACCGAAAACACCGCCGAACTCAGTTATTAGACAGATGTCCAATAATTGAAAAAGTAGGGTTACTCATTCCAGTCATTGGACACCCCTTAAATAATAACCTAACTAAAGATATCTTTCGCCGGTTACCTTTAAAAACTTACCTTAATCACGTCTTCAGGTATCACAAATATCCAAAGCAAGATAACCACACACTCTCTCTCTCTCTTTTATACAAAAATCAAAACTTTATTTCTAAATAAAACTGCAAGATAAGGCCCCGTTGTTTGCGTACCGAAGAATAATACGTTTGTGCGCTAAATTAAAGTCGATACTGCATAGCACAACAATACGAACAGTTCAGACCTAATATAAATATGCCATCTATGATGTTATCGATGAAATAATGGAACTAGGAATCTTGTTTTCATTTATTTAAATCAGACTGTCCAATAACTGCAAGGTGTCCAATAACTGGGTGGTTTACCCTACTTCAGTGATTTTTATTCAAATTTTCGTTTCAAATTTTTATGAAGAATACCCTGTTCAGAAGATCCGATAATTGAAGAGCACTGCTTATGAGCCATTTCATGTGAAATAAACTTTTGCCGATACTCGAAAATCTTCCAATTCGATTTTATTTGTAATTCCAAGTTTTATATGAAAGAAATATGTATTAGGTACAATTTTTTAGAAATTTATTTGTTTTTGTTTTACTAATTTTGTTCAATGATCTCAATATGAACAGTATCATACCAAAGATCTTGTTATAACGAAATTGTCATTTTTTTATTTAAATTATCTCTAAGGCTAATTTAAATATCGAAAATATTTGAATTCCACGATCAGCACAGTCTTAAAAATTTCAAGAATTTTTTCGAAAAAAATCGAAGGTGTCCATCATTTTTAAAAACTGAGATTTCTTATGTGGAAAATCGAACGAGATAGGTTCTGTACGAACGCTTTATTGGCGATGAGTTCGACATCGCTAGAACGACGGGTCTACAGTCACTACTTCCCGAGCTAGTCAAACCGCGTCTTATGTGCACCCTGGTGCCCTGTACTGAGCCAATCATAACGCTTTCCGAAATACCGTAAGGGTTCACCGTTCGTAGGGTTGACCGGTACGCTCACCCGTGCGTCATCGAAAAAATTTCGCCGAAGGTCCGAAATTCCTGGGTTATCCCCGTCAAGCCATTACCTTACGTTACTACTTCCCAGGTGGTCATGATAGGTGCGAGTGCACATGCAGTGACGCAGTCGCCACACATCTTTAAACCAAAAAAGTAGTGATAAAAAATACCAACTGTTTCAAAAAATTCTTCTCATAAAAGTATATTTCAATAAACAAAATCTTGTACTAGATTTTCATTTAAAATGTTTATAAAATCGAAATTGAAAAAGACAATAAGTCGGAAACAAAAGTAGGTAAAAGTTTTAAAATTACAATGAATGTTTCATATAGAACCGGATAATACAAAAAAATATCATTAAATTGGAAGACTTTAGATTATTGATAAAAGTCGACTTTACAGGGAATGCCCCATAATGAAGGTCATACGTAAGGATGGAGCTCTAGCCATGTTGATTGTATCAATTGAAGTTCAAAATAATAATAATAATTAAATAATATAATTATTATGGTAGTTTATAAAAGCTTGGTATTGCTTTCTGGTTTCAATACCTTTTTGAAATAAATATTCAAAGCAATTTCCATTCGTTTAATGTTTGTAAGTTTTATTTTGTTTAGGTATCGATTGTTCGAAAACACATACCTTGGTTGATACCTTGTCGTGAGCGACAAATCGTGCTTGGGAGTCATTATACTACTAGGAACTCTCTGTATATATATTGTTTTTCGTTCTATACTGATTGCTTACCTGCGTGAGGCGCCAGTGTTTCGATGCCTTGGCTATAGGATCCGTGACTTGCGTGCAGGCGGCACCGAAAAGCATTACTTTATGAGGTCCACTATGCATCATGTCGAAAAAGGCCTTGACTCCGACAGCGGCATTGCACTGAAACAAATTCAATACATTCGTATATATATATATATATATATATATATACATGCATACATGTATGGGTGTATGCATGCACGCGCGCACGTGTGTGCGTGTGTGTGTACATATACATAAAAATGTATAAGATAGTATAAAGTAAGTTCCTCCTATGTAACAACTTCAATGCGAATAGCTAGGAATTAAAAATAAGTTAACTAGATTTATGGTGAAGTAATGGGATTATATAATGACCTCTTTTTCAGATTTTGCGAATCTCATATTTTATAGACATTATTACAATATAATGACACTACGGCAGAATAAGTTATTTTTGCTTATATAGTGAGAAAAAAGCTTACAAGCATAGACAAGGCGAATCATCCTCAGGGGTGGATTCTTTATCGATAGAACTTTATAAATAGAAATAGAATAATAGAAAGCCATAGAAAAAAAGTCTATCTTCCATATGTATCTACAGTCAATTTGAATTTGAGCAGTAATTTGTAACAAATAGTAATGAAGTACTGCAAAGTATAAGAGCACTTGTGTTCATCAGATCCTAATAACAGAATTAAATTCGCTAATATCTATAATCAGAAAAGCCTTTAACGTATGTTAATTCCATTACTACTAAAATTAGTCTCGCATTTGTATCCCATCATCCTGATACCAAAAGTAATGGCATAAAATGCTTTACTTTATAAAATTATAGCATAATGTTATATATTTTATGTCCGTTTCAGTGCTTGTACATATTAGCATTTAATGTCGAATAACTAATGGTTATTCTTTTTTAGCATCACGCTATCATTATTTACTAACGACACATCAGTGACAATTAGTATTAATATCAAATACAATCAATATACTAACATTATTTGCTAGGTACCTTAGATAGTCGAGCTTGCCAAAGTAGAATTATGGTATTAAATGCTAGCAATATTAATGATATATATCCGGGATAGTAAATCCATGGGTAAGAGCTTGCCTGAAATAAATTTCCAGATAGCCAAAGGAAGGGCATAATGTTAACACTTTGCTTTACAGAATCGTAGCATAACGCTGTCCATTTACGTCCATTTCGGCGATTATTTATGCTAGCATTTCATGCAAACAAATAAATGATTATCCATTTTCAGAATTATGGGAGTATTATTTGTTAACGTCATCACACACAGTAGCAATTAGTGTGAATGTCAAATGCAAGCATTATGCTAACATTATTTGTTACTCTAGATAGCCCGAGCATGTCCAAGAGCAATCAAACATACACTTTGCTAGAAAAGATATAGCATTACCTAATTGTTAGCATTTAATGCCATAGTTTTGCTTATAGGGCCCTATTTCACCGGGCGACTACGATCGGCCGATTAGTCGCGCGGCCAAACCAAATGTATACAGCTCTATGGAGGGTACCTCACTTGGCGACCAAGTGGTCACTAAACAAATTTAGTCGCGCTGCCAGCATCGACTGGTCAGAGGAAAGTTACTGGCGGCGCGATCACGGTGGTCGGACGGCCAGTAAAATGCATAGCGCTGCAATGGGGTCTCACTCGGCGACTAGTTGCACTACCAGTGACCCTTCTGCACCTGCCCGACACAGTCAGTTGCGTTGCGTTAATTGCGTTATTTGTATTAATTGCGGCAGTTAATTGCGTTGTGTTGGTACATCGAAAATGGATAATAATTTTGACACAGAGAAGTTTATTATTGAAATCCAAAGTAGACCAGCTGTTTGGAATACTTCTTCGCAGGATTATTCCAATAGAGACTTGAAAAAGAAATGCTGGGAGGATATTGTGAATTTATTTGGAGGACAGGAGCTAACTGTTGTAGAAAGAAGAGATTTAGGTAAGTGTTAAAAACTATGTTTTTATTCATAAATGCAATTATTCTGCCATGGAAGTGGATTTTCGTTGACAAAGTAGTCTGTAAATGCCTGTCGAACTGTAGTGGCAGACCGCCCTCCTCTACTCAAATTTGTAGTTTGCGTTGTATTTTCAAAGCCTGCTATTTCCAAAGTATCATCATACGAATATCCATCTCTAGCACGCACAAAATTGTGCAACACACAACAAGTTTTCACAATTGATTTTGCTAACTCTATGTGAACATTTAATGGCCGGTGAAAGATTCTCCACTTGTTTGATAAAATACCAAACGTACACTCGATGTATCGTCGAGCTCTAGATAGCCTGTAGTTAAAAATTTTTTTTTCAAAACTGAGGTTGTTCCTCCATATGGACGCATCAGATTTGTGTGTAAGCCGAATGCTTCATCGCCTAATATTACGTAGGGGAAATGAGTTGGGCTATTTTCTGAAATTTGGAGAGGCTCAGGAATATTTAAAGAATTGCTAACGAGCTTCTTATAGAATTCAGTTTCTTGGAAAATTGATGAATCGCTACCTTTCCCGTATGCGCCGACATCTATATAAATGAAGTTATAATTTGCGTCACATACAGCAAGCAGCACAATTAAAAAAAAATGTTTGTAGTTATAATATAATGAGCCAGAATCTTTTGGTTGAATAAGCCTTATATGCTTCCCATCAACACTACCAATGCAGTGTGGAAAATTAGCGTGCTTTTCAAATCCATCTGCTATTTCGATCCAGCCATTCGCAGTAGTTGGTAGTGACAAACATGTTTTCAGCTTTTCCCATATAACGGCACACACACTGAGGGAAAAATTTCGTAGAATCAACTAAATATTTCACTGCCCGGTAGCAACTAAATATTTCACTGGCTCAAATAATATTCGCTTGCTCCAACAAAATATGTTCTTGGCTCAACGACATACTTTTTCTCAACAAAATATATTACTTGAGCCGAGAAAGTATTTTGTTGGAGCAAGCGAATATTATTTGAGCCAGTGAAATATTTAGTTGCTACCGGGCAGTGAAATATTTAGTTGATTCTACGAAATTTTTCCCTCAGTGCACTTCCCTGATTATTGTAGCTATTGTTGTATGTCCTAGGCGATAGTTGTAATGAAGTTCCATGAATGAACATCCAGTTGCAAGGTACCTGCAAATAAGAATACAGGTTAATTTAAATATGTATTTTTTATTTTCAGGATCGGTGTTACAGACAAGGTGGAAAAGTATCAGGACATGCTACACACGTGAAGCAAAACGCCAAACAAATATAAAATCTGGATCTGGAGCCAATAATCGGAAAAGTGAATATATATACTTTAAACAGTTGCAGTTTCTTCAAAAAGTAGTGGCTATCAGGGACTCTCCAGAAAAAGAAAATTTGGAGGGCAATGAAGAAATAGGCGATCGAACTAATAAAATAATGTATTGTACAACAAAAGAAAACAGCAAATGGCTGGAGACGACGATCCCTTCATTCAAGCTTTAAATAATTCAGTTCAGCAGAGAGAACGACGAAGACAGGCTGTCTTTACTTTCTTTGTTAAAAACATTTAAAGGAATTCCTTGTAGCAGAAAAATGGCAATAAAAATAAAAATACTAACTTTATTGAATGAAGCATCGGAAGATAATTATAGTGACATGATAAGATCTTATGATTACGTCAATCATCCATATGGGCACTTTTCCAACGTTAATCCAGGAGTCAGACGAGGTTACCAAAGGAATTATCGTCCTGAATATTGGACGCAACGGATGGCCACTGTTACGAGTAATCACTCTGAATATTCTCGCAATTTGTATTATCCGCGTCCAAATTCAACTTCAACTTCAACTGATACAAATAGTACTAATCCTGGATACGCGACTCAACATATGGAACTTAACACAAATTCTAACTCAATATTCTCAAGATGTAGAGTCACCTAGTAATTCATTGTCATCTCCAACGTCAAATATTTCAAATGAATCCGAAACATGCATGGATCTTTTCACACAGAACACACCGGAGTAAAGTTACCTGCACTTAAATTTTGAGTATGACCTCTTTATTACTTAATAAAATTTACTTTAAAAAAATATTCATGTGTTTTAACTAACCTTAATGTCACAAACAGCTTTTCTTCTGGATTTACAGCCGTTCTTAAGATTGTATCTTGTTTCAATAGATCATTTTTGCACAGGGTTAGTAACTCGTCGAATGATGTTATAGACATTCTATCATAGTTAAAAAATTTATTTGGATATTTTCTCAAATCTTCATATATATTGACAAATTGTCCATGTGTAGCACGATTAGCCAAGAAAGGATGAACCCACCACTGCTTTTTCTTTCTTTTATTTGACTTCCTCTTACGTCGTACATACCAGAGTAGTGCTACTTCTTCCACGTTCATTTTGAAACTGCTGGCGTTTTCTCTTGCGTCTTTTCTGGCATCTGGCATTTTTTGGCATTTTCTCTTGTGTCTGCACTGGTTGCACGACTGTTGTTCCTCACTGCACGACTGATCGACCGACCGTGGTCGCCCGGTGAAATAGGGTCAGTCGGCCGACAGTCGGCCGATCGTGATCGCCCGGTGAAAACGGGCATTAGGCACGCTTGGCTATCTGGGTGAAGCCCAGAAACATCATCTGATTGCTGTTTGCTAGCATAATGGCTCTTCAGAATTCTCGGTTATACTTGGATTATATAAGTACTAGACTTTAGAATAAGCAATGATATTGCTTGCCGATTTCAAACATTGTATGCACTAACTAAAGGTATTAACATTTTTTGCCTGGAATAGGTATTGTGTTTAAAAGTAAGCATTACCTACTATTCTAGCATATTGTTAGCATTATACTGCAACATGATACTATCATTTTACTACACGGAAAAAGATTAATTGTAACATTTACAAAGTTTGTGATAAAATACAGGACAAGTCCAATTTATTGTTAGGATAACTACAATTTTAGTAAAAATTACAGTAAATGCTTGCAACTTCTACAAGTTTTATTATAATTTTTACTAAAACTGTAGTTATCATAACAAGAAATTGCCTTGTTCTGAAATTTACCACAAATTTTCTTCCGTGCAGCTTAAATTGATGTAAAAATTTTGTTTGGGTATAAAACTGATTCAAAATAGTATATTATGTCATAAGACGGAAATCCGAGGTGTTTTCAGACTGTGTTTAATTAGGTCGTAGCACAATTGCACAATTTATTCCCCATTAATTATCATTTAATTCTATTTAATAATTAAAAATAATATTTCTTTACGTCAATTACACCTAAAACTCTCAATTTGTCTAATTTTTCACGGGGAACTTTTTTTACCGTAGAAGGAATTAGCACTAAACCAACGATTCAACCATTTCACCGTGTTATTCAAATGGAAATCAGAAAAAGTGATTGAGACACCCTTAAATATTAGGTTTGTTCTTGCTGCCTACACTTTCTACACTTTAGTGTAGCGAGTGTAAACTGAGTGTAGCCGAGTGTACCGCACTTTTTGGTAGTGGGGGAAAAGTGTACACCTGGCAACCAGAACGTCATAGTGCAATCAAATATGGCCAATGTACTCTAGTACACGGAGAGAAATCGTCAGTACTATTTGCCTGAAATTCAGGGAAAAAATACCCAGCTAGTACGGTAATCGTGTTGCATTTGGTCAGTAAGGTAAAAAATATCATGCATTCAAAGAGTTTTTCATGTTCTCGAAAGTAAAATGTGACCTCTGTATCAAATAAAAAATGTGGTTGGAATAGATGAAAATTATGGCTGAGATAGATTGAAAGTGTCAAACAATGAGAAAGATTTTACTGTTTTCGCGGGGTAGAAACTGCTGCACCGGTACGGTAAAATATACTAACCTGTACTGTGTGAAATTATTACTAACCTCAAGGATTATTTTTTTCCCACCAATTAGAATATAAATTTACCGTTCAATGTGATACTTTTTATTTTACGTTTTTATATTTTTTATTTATCCGTGAGCAAATTTTCTTCACCTTATTAAGTGAAAATTAATTATTAAATTAAAAATTGTATGGAAATTTTCATATATTTTGTTCCAATTACTTGTTTAATATCGGGAATTGAATTCTTTTCCTGACATTTGAGCTAAGTGCGTTTATTTGTGACCGTTGCTATCGAGCGTCGCGTCGTTCCGCGTCTTTCGTACCAGTGCAGTGCCGAAAAATTCGCATCACACGGAGGAAGTCGCGGCATCGGGATACGTACCCGCGCTTGCCTGTGCACGAAATAGCAGTTTATTGCGGCCAGGTAGTAAACGATCGCTGCAAACGACGAGTATTTCTAACTTCCTTGTTACGCGTTCATTACTAATGAAAATTCGACAGCTTTTGTAGGAAATATTTCAGGAAAGAGAACAGTTTATTGATGAATGCGACTGATTGTGAGTTACAACGTGATGAATGTGACTGCGACTTGACTTCGGCTCTTCGCCGAAGTAGCTCTTGCGATGGTCGAACGAGAGAATGACCATCAAGCTGCCCAAGCTGTCCTTACGCCCGGCTCGTCCCTTGTTCCGAGCCGATCACCGTGCGTTCTCAGGTAGCGTCGGTGTCCTGTTAGTCGGACGATCGGTATGGTCGTCCGTGCGCCATCGAGGATGTTCCGTTAACGGCCCACAGACCCTAGGTTTTCTCCGTCAAATCGTTCCTCACACTTTTCTGCTCAGAAGAACAAATGACATACAAAATTAAATAGATTTAAATTTTTCAATGAAAATCTTATCTGCTGAGACTCTATGTATTGTAAGCTATATTCGACGCGGTAGACTCGACGCGGCTGCACGATAAGTCCTGAAGCAATCCTTGATGAGACTCGGATCACGTTCCGATATGCACGCTGGTTGTCGATCGAATGGCTTCCTTCGATTGCCTGGAGGAGCATAAGACTCCCTTACTCCTTCATCCTGGGCCTGCATTGGAAAGCCCCGTTGCCTTGACGTCATTATGGGGGAAACTGTCCGCTTCCACCTGGCTTCGTGAATCACCCTTGCTTGACGCGTCCACTCCTAACGGCGCCTTGAAATTTCAGTATAGAATTTTTTTTGCATGAATTTCCCCTAATTTTTCTTCTAATCTTCTCTTCTTATTTATAACGAAAAAGAAATCACCAGAATTTCCCATCAAATACTCCTGGTAATGGACAAAAATGGTGAGACACTTCTCCGTATATCAGGCAAAAAATATGATTAAAAAATCTACTAACATTTCCCCATAAATCTTTGTAGTTTTTACAAATTTGGAATTTTTATGGACTTTAAGAAATCGATTCGATTGACATCTGGGGTCAGTTTGGTCTTCCCAAATATGCCATTCATCAATTAAAAACGAATATTTATTTGATCATACTCCACTCTACTATTTGTTGATTATTCACGTGAAAACAAAACTAATTCATTTTTATTTTCATGCAAAACAAACTTTGGAGGCTAGGTCCATCAACATAATTACATTCGGGGTGCTCTCACGCTCATATCTCGAAATATTCTAAATAAAATTACTTACCTCAAAAGCCGCTTTCACCAGTCAGTAATTCACCTTTTTAAATAATTGTTTTTTTTTTATAAATGTATTAGTTTAAGCACTTTATTTTTTCTGGAACAACTCGCACCGGTTCTAATGGCTACAACTCACAACGTGCGTCGACTTCTGACGATCGGCCGAAAACGGCCGAACTAACGCGAACTGACGCGAACTGACGCTCACGTGATCGCCTTTATAGATGTCATTGGTAGAATCTATCTACCCGGATAGGTAAAAATTCCGTTACTCTAGGGTAATTGTGCAGTAACGTAATGATGAAAATTAAGGCGCACAACTTGTTACAATTTAAGGGCCGAATGATAATTTTTGCTGCTATTATACGATAACGTTTATTAACGGAGGGATACTTTCTATATTGTGCAGGCATAAAAATTCCTGTTCGGGTAAAATTGTAGAGTTGGAACGGTAAAAATTCTGGAACGTTCGTCAAAATATATCGGTTGATTGTTAATTCCTGACCAGCGCCTCTACAAAATTAACCGTAAAACACCGAATGCTACACGCTTACCCTACTATTTAGGTAATTTTTACCGAAAATTTCTCTCCGTGTACCGTCACCCAAAGGAGGTTAATCTAACGTTAGGTGTACGCAGTTATTCTGTGGATGAAATAAAAGTAATATCTGTGTTATCTGGAATTGTGAAATGGATCAAGCAGCACAAATTGCTAATATTTTAGCGATAGTCTCCGATTCCTCAGATAGTGAGTCAGACGAACTCCTCAATCTTATACATCCCGAGGTTATGTTCATCGAAGATAATGGTAAGTAATATAATAATTAATATAAATATGTAGTAAGGAACATGTAGTAAGGAACTACATAGGAAATGATTTTATCATGCACTTTCGCCTATCCCGAGCTGTTAATTATGATTTGATTGGCCGTTTTGCCGTGTCCCCAATATTTTTATTATTGCAAGGTATTTTATATTTAATTATTATCCTAAGATTATGTATCTATTTTTTCTTCTTATAATTCTGTTTTTTAATGTTATTTTAACAGAGCATGCAGGATATTTACCTATAACACTAGAGAAGCATATCTTATGTTATTTGTGGTTTGTCGGACACGAATGTGCCAGTTATCGAGATGTTGCAGACAGGTTTGACATCAGCTTAAGTTCTCTGCATGAAGTGATATCAAGAGTTACGGAATTCTTACTGCAAATGGCTCCAAACATTATAAAGTTTCCTACATTGGAAGAAAAAGAAATTACGAAGCAACACTATCTTCAAGAGAAGAGATTTCCTGGTATAATAGGTAAATTGAAATGAATTTACTCATCCTGATTTACCTCATCCTCGTTCAAACATTGTATGTAAAAGATCTTTTCAATAACTAATAATAATCTGCAGGTTCCATAGACGGATCACATATTAGAATCGATAAACCATCGTTCGAAAAAGATTCTTATATCAATCGCGGAAACAATTTTTTTCAATTCTATTGCAAGGCGTGGTCAATCACAAACAAAAATTTATAGATGTGTTCGTCGGCTACCCAGGGTCTGTTCACGATGCCAGGGTCTTTCGAGAGTCGCCTTTGTACGATAACTTGGATGAACTTTGTGGTGGTACGTATTTCTAAATTGAAATAATAAAATGTTATTTGGTGTATGTATCTCCAGTTTATCAAAGAAATACTGGAGCTCCTACTGTTTCAAGTGTGGAATGATTCACGAGTAATATTCATTTACAGAAGGAGAATACTTATTGGGAGACAGTGCTTATCCCTGTTTGAAGAAGCTGATGGTTCCGTATAGAGATAACGGGCATTTAATGCGAGCTCAAACAAATTTTAATGTCAGATTGAGCTCTTGTCGCGTTATTGTCGAAAATGCATTTGGCAACCTCAAGCAACGATTTCGACAATTGTACCACTTGAAGTTAAGAAACATCGTTCGGATAGTAACTCTTATTCACGCTTGTTACGTATTGCATAACATAGCAAATAGTAATGATCTGGAAATGTTTGAACCGCCACTGAATGAAGATTTTCCAGATCCTGAGGGTGGAAATATGCAAATGGTTGATAATGACGTAATTCCTCAGGACAACCAACGGGGACAAGAATTGCGAGACGAAATATGTCGCCAACTTGCCGCACAATAAAATATTAATTATACAATAACTGTCAAAGTAAACCAGCATCAAACCGTACTCGCGGGTTCGACGGTAGTTTGTCAGCCGGCTGCGTCTACGGTCCTCGCCAACGAAGGCGGCGCTCTACTACTCTGAGGTCACCACCCTAACTACGACTCTCAACTTGAGAGAAGCATGGCGAGAGACTCTACTCTTGCGGACACATATCCGAAGGAGGCTGCTTGTGATGCTCACCTTGCATCGACCCGTACTCGCGGGCTCGAGGGTTGCTATACCGCCCGGCTACCACTCCGACACTTACCATCGAAGGCGACGCTCAACTACTTCGAGGCCACCGCGCTAACCAGGTCTCTCAACTTGAGAGACGCAGGGCAAGAGACTATCTACGCAGACGCACATCAGGAGGAGGCTGCTGGTGATGCTTACTTTTGCATCGACCCGTACTCGCGGTTTCGACGATCGCCATATCGTCCGGCTGGCCATTGCGATCGTCGCCATCGAAGACGGCGCTCGGCTACTCCGAGGCCATCGCGCTATCTACTTCGCTCAACTTGAGAGACGCCTGACTGAGGACCCTGCCAACCTGGTGACGTTAACACCCGGAGCTAGACGTTTATGTTCAGACCATCACCATCTGCACGCCCAACGGCACCCTTACCAGACCACTAGTAAAATTATGTCGTCTTCCCACAGGGACGACATAAACTCCTGATGATCAATAACGGACTCCGATGCAGACGGCTACCTACCTATCAAAACCAGGCAAGTGGCTTCGTACTTTCGACGGACCGTCGCACAGTGGAGTATTTGGTCGATTTGGGCGGCCAAAAGTCGTTTTCGTAGAATTCATAATAGGTAGGAAAATCGGTAGTATGATAAAATCTAATCATTAAGGAATTACGTACAACCGTTATTATGCCGCCCTGCCTGATAGTAAAGCCTTACGGTAAGTTGCCGTTTGATCGTTGTTTCGAGTGCACGCATTTGTGAAAACGTTTCCAGTGTAACTATATTTTCAATAGTGAATAATTTTGCTCTCAGTTGTGGTGGAAATACAGTGTTATAGATTGTAGTGAAGCGGGTAAGTGTATATACTTGTTAGATATTTCATTTAGGATAATATCAGTTTTAACTGTTGTATAAGTAACTTTTAAGAAATGACCTTTTTCCGCTATTTTTTCGTTGCATGTTTCTAAATAATGGCTTGAAAGTTGTACTTCCCGGCATTTCCCGGCAAATTTATTTGTTCTGGCAATAAGCCTACACCTTATAGATTCCATTTTTGGAAAAAGTAGCCCCGGATTCGCCCGGTTTTAGAAAATAATGGTATACAAATATTGGGTTCACATGCAAAAGTTCGTCCCGTTTTCATCACTAGAAGGCATTGAATCGCAAAACCAAAGTGCTATCTACTTCACATGTGTGAAGTTTTGGTGTTATTTGAAAATAAGAGAATGTCAGAAAATATGTGGGAGGAAAATTGTGTTATTTGATTATGTTTTTTAAATTTTGTTAAACATTACAATTTCTGTCACAAAACCTTCTGAACCATTTACGGCATATGGAATCGTTAACGGCACTCTCGCCGTATATATCTATATTTTTATTTTTTTTTTCGTACGCGACAACATTAAAAAAACAACCAATTAACACAATTTTTTGGTTTTTCGATTCAACACTTTCTACTGATGAACACGTGACGAACTTTTGCATCAACCCAATATCAGCGATACAAATCGCATTTATTTAAAACTTATTTTTCTTTTATTAATGTTTTATATTTATTTTATTTCAGGTCCATCAAACGTTAGAGTATGGACTCGGAGGGAGTTGTTTGATATTATGCAACAACAAGATTGCGCAAGTAGGTATTAATGAAAAGTTGAATTTTCTAGAAAATTTCCTTCTTGGCTACGAGGACTATAATTGGTCAATAGCTGTGACACGAACGAGTGTCCGCGGGATTTACGACCCCGCGGAGATCTAACATTGATCGGATGGCGCGCGAACATCGGTGAATAAACAAAACCGCCTAAGTCGCATTTTTTCAGAAATCGAGATTTTATGTTTATTCGATAAATACCGCCCATATCTATCGCAAATATTCGTAGGCGGTATTATAAGTAGTCAATTTTGCGCCAAATTATTCGTTAAGATTCTATTTTATCAACATGTAACGATATATATTCTATTTTATCAACATAGAACTTAGGCGATATTGTTTATTTACCGACGATATATTATTTATTTAATGAGTAAAGAAACGTATGTAAATATAAAAAAATCTTAATTTCTTATAGTTAAAAAATGTCACTAAGTACTATAAATGCAACAAATCGATTAATTAGGTTAGTTACAGAGTCTCTAAGTACACAACAAATTTTGGCCGCCCAGATCGACCAAATACTCCACTGTACGCCGAAGGCGGGTGGGATTTTCGCGCCACAGCTACGCGAACGATGTTTCAACCGGAGCCGAGAAGCGCTCGTCGGCCGCGAGCCTTTCTAACTGCACGGAAGACGACGACACTCCGAGCAGTAATCGACAGCCGGTTGGAATTATCAGACTTATTGAAAGAGCTTATAGAATTATTAAAGAAAAAAGAAACGTAATGTACGTTTATTGCATTATCCTTTTTTCTTTATAATAATTCTATAAGTTCTTTCAATAAGTCATTTCTTTCCTTTCGTTGCCCTATATGTATATAGGGTGTCTCAGGTTTTAATCGGGAAAATTTAACAGATGATAGAACTCGCACAAATAAGAGGAAAAGTTCATATGAAAACTTGTATGTTTTTGTTATGACCAATTTAATTAATTATTTATTTTTAAACAGTGCAAATATAAGATTGTTTTGATTTTTAAAATCGTTGACCAGGGGTTATTAATATTTTAAAAGGTTACTAGTGTCATTTAAACAAAATGTTCTGTAATGATAATACATTTTATTAATGAAACTTAATTTACTTTTCCAAGGGTAGGCGAATAAACGATTTTTTTCTCGGAAAGTATTTTTTTTCTTAACATACATGTTCATATGAACTTTCCTTTGTATTTTTGGGAGTTCTACCGTCTATTAAATTTTCCCGATATATGAGGTATAGCAGAAATCAGTTTTTTGCCTCTATTGAAATCAATACTCTGGAAGATATAATGCGTTTCGATAAGTTATTCCTCATATTGACAGGTGCAAATAGTAACATCGTAACTTGACGATGTTTACTATCGAGTTACGATGTTACTATTTACACTCGTCGATATATTCTCTTCTATATATATTCTTATAAGAAAAATAAACGCAGAATTATTTCGATTTTGTTCTTTTCATTTAGATTGAAGAAAAATAGTAATAACATATACCCAAAAATCCTGCATGCTCTGTTAAAATAACATTGAAAAAGCATAATTATAAGAAGAAAAAATAGATACATAATCTTAGGATAATAATTAAATATAAAATACCTTGTAATGATAAAAATATTAGGGACACGGCAAAACGACCAATCACTTATAACTTACAGCTCGGGACAGGCGAAAGAGTGCATGTGGTAAAATCATTTCCTATGTCGTTCCTTACTACATCTATATATATCTATATATATAAAAATGAATGTTTGTCTGTCTCTCTGTCTGTCTGTCTGTCTGTATGTCTCTTATGCCTTCCTAAACCGTTCATCCGATTGCGATGAAATTTTGGGAAATGGTTGGACGCATGCCCGCGATGGTTTCTGAGTTAGTAAATCTTATACAGGGTGTTCAAAAAGTCCCGGTACGGTCGATTATCTCAGCGGGAAAACATTTTAGAGAAAAATGTTTAATACAAAACTTTAAGGATTTTACCTTGGCTATCCATTGGTCGTATTGGATTTGACCTTGACCGTGATCTTTAAGGTAATATCAAATGCCTTCCTAAACCGTTCATTCGATTGCGATGAAACTTTGGGGAATGGTTGGACGCATGCCCGCGAAGGTTTCTGAGTTAGTAAATCTTATACAGGGTGTTCAAAAAGTACCGGTACGGATGATTATTATGCCTTCCTAAACCGTTCATCCGATTGCGATGAAACTTTGGGGAATGGCTGGACGCATGCCCGCGAAGGTTTCTGAGTTAGTAAATCTTATACAGGGTGTTCAAAAAGTACCGGTACGGATGATTATTATGCCTTCCTAAACCGTTCATCCGATTGCGATGAAACTTTGGGGAATGGCTGGACGCATGCCCGCGAAGGTTTCTGAGTTAGTAAATCTTATACAGGGTGTTCAAAAAGTACCGGTACGGATGATTATTATGCCTTCCTAAACCGTTCATCCGATTGCGATGAAAATTTGGGGAACAATTGGACACATATCCACGAAGGTTTCTGAGTTAGTAAATCTTATACAGGGTGTTCAAAAAGTACCGGTACTGATGATTATTATGCCTTCCTAAACCGTTCATCCGATTGCGATGAAAAGTTGGGAAATGGTTGGACGCATGCCCGCGAAGGTTTCTGAGTTAGTAAATCTTATACAGGGTGTTCAAAAAGTCGAACTATACTTGACCTAAATTTGACCTCCGCTGACAATAAAGGTAACATGAAAAAAAATGGTCAAGGACACATTTGAACGTGAAAAAAATTAATTTCACCTCGATATAATCTTGAAGGTCATGGTCAAGGTCAAATCCAATATGACCATTGCGTAGCCCGGGAAAAATACTAAAAGTTTTGTATTAAAAATGTATTTAAATAATAGTGGACGGACAAAATCAATCCACAATCTATCCGTGCGAAGCCGGGACGGGCTGCTTGTAATATAATAATAATATAATATATAAAAATGAATGTTTGTCTGTCTGTCTGTATGTCTCTTATGCCTTCCTAAACCGTTCATCCGATTGCGATGAAATTTTGGGAAATGGTTGGCCGCATGCCCGCGATGGTTTCTGAGTTAGTAAATCTTATACAGGGTGTTCAAAAAGTACCGGTACGGATGATTATTATGCCTTCCTAAACCGTTCATCCGATTGCGATGAAAAGTTGGGGAATGTTTGGACGCATGCCCGCGAAGGTTTCTGATTTAGTAAATCTTATACAGGGTGTTCAAAAAGTACCGGTACGGATGATTATTATGCCTTCCTAAACCGTTCATCCGACTGCGATGAAAATTTGGGGAACAGTTGGACGCATATCCGCGAAGGTTTCTGAGTTAGTAAATCTCATAAAAGGTGTTCAAAAAGTACTGGTACTGATGATTAATATGCCTTCCTAAACCGTTCATCCGATTGGGATGAAAAGTTGGGGAATGGTTGGACGCATGCCCGCGAAGGTTTCTGAGTTAGTAAATCTTATACAGGGTGTTCAAAAAGTACCGGTACGGATGATTATTATGCCTTCCTAAACCGTTCATCCGATTGCGATGAAAATTTGGGGAACAGTTGGACGCATATCCGCGAAGGTTTCTGAGTTAGTAAATCTTATACAGGGTGTTCAAAAAGTCGAACTATACTTGACCTAAATTTGACCTCCGCTGACAATAAAGGTAACGTGAAAAAAATGGTCAAGGACACATTTGAACGTGAAAAAAAATTAATTTGACCTTGATATAACCTTGAAGGTCATGGTCAACGTCAAATCCAATATGACCATAGGGTAGCTCGGGAAAAATACTAAAAGTTTTGTATCAAAAATTTTTCTATAAAATGATTTCCCGCTGAGATATTCAGCCGTACCGGGACCTTTTGAAGGTCAAGTACAGTTCGGCTTCGTACCATGAAAACTATGGGCCCTATAAAAATTCTTTTTGATAGTAGGGTTTAGGATTTTTCCGTAGCTAACAATGGTGGACGGACAAAATCAATCCACAATCTACCCGTGCGAAGCCGGGACGGGCTGCTAGTCTATATATATAAAAATGAATGTTTGTCTGTCTGTCTGTCTGTCTGTCTGTATGTCTCGTATGCCTTCCTAAACCGTTCATCCGATTGCGACGAAATTTTGGGAAATGGTTGGACGCATGCCTGCGATGGTTTCTGAGTTAGTAAATCTTATACAGGGTGTTCAAAAAGTCCCGGTACGATCGATTATCGCAGCGGGAAAACATTTTAGAGAAAAATGTTTAATACAAAACTTTAAGGATTTTCCCTTGGCTACCCAGTGGTCGTATTGGATTTGACCTTGACCGTGACCTTTAAGGTAATATCAAATGCCTTCCTAAACCGTTCATCCGATTGCGATGAAACTTTGGGGAATGGTTGGACGCATGCCCGCGAAGGTTTCTTATTGTTAGTAAATCTTATAAAAGGTGTTCAAAAAGTACCGGTACTGATGATTATTATGCCTTCCTAAACCGTTCATCCGATTGCGATGAAAAGTTGGGGAATGGTTGGACGCATGTCCGCGAAGGTTTCTGAGTTAGTAAATCTTATAAAAGGTGTTCAAAAAATACCGGTACTGATGATTATTATGCCTTCCTAAACCGTTCATCCGATTGCGATGAAAATTTGGGGAACAGTTGGACGCATATCCGCGAAGGTTACTGAGTTAATAAATCTTATACAGGGTGTTCAAAAAGTCGAACTATACTTGACCTAAATTTGACCTCCGCTGACAATAAAGGTAACATGAAAAAAATGGTCAAGGACACATTTGAACGTGAAAAAAAATTAATTTGACCTTGATATAACCTTGAAGGTCATGGTCAAGGTCAAATCCAATATGAACATTGCGTAGCCCGGGAAAAATACTAAAAGTTTTGTATTAAAAATGTATTTAAACAATGGTGGACGGACAAAATCAATCCGCAATCTAC